>JAVYIG010003179.1:0-207925 GCA_035222895.1 Strongylocentrotus droebachiensis
GGCCGCTTAGAGGTCTTCCAAGGCAACACTTGGGGAATCTTCTGCGGGAGCACCTGGACACACGAGAACACCCAGGTGGTATGTCGACAGCTGGAGTTTCCTGGAGCTGTCACCTTCGCCTTCAGTTCCACCGCTGTGTCTGGTGCTAATGACGAAGGTGTCCACCCTGTTGGAGACATTTCCTGTAATGGATGTAGGTTGTCAAACACTTACTTCTGCACAATAACCAACTTCTTAAAGATAAAGTTGAGTTTTGGTCATGCGATTGCATTGTGAAAAAAAAAGGTTTGGAATGGATCAGAAAAAGTTGATCATGTAGCATGTAGGTATTGGTGTGTACTGCAAGGTTCTGGAGTCATCAAAATCATAATAAATTTGGCCCAGTCTTGGTAAGTAACAAGCACTGTACACAGAAAGATGTATATGGGACTACACAAATGGTGTCGGGCCTACTTACCTTGATTTCCTTATCTTTCTATGCTCTTTACTCAGCCAGTAAACATTTTCTACCAAAATTGTTTGGCAAATGACATTTATTTGTAATCTTGAACATTCAGTGTAAATTCGTTTGATTCCTTTTTAACTTTCTGTATCTGTACATATATATTTTGTCATTTTTATTTCTGTACAATTTTAAATATGTTTTGTATATTTTATGTGATTGTAGGGCTGTCTTGTCTTGAGGAGCAGGTAGACAAATGGACTTGAAATGTTACTCCTGGTTGAAATAAGACTGTAACAAAATGAATGAATATTTAGATAAATAAATAAGTAAATAGACAATTAAATGAATAAATAAACAATCAAACAATTAGAGAATCGATATGTGAACCTCTTTGATGTTGTTCATAATATTATTATATCTATATAAAATGTATTTCATGTAATGTATACATGAAGATGGGTTGACAAATATCAATAATTGGACTTGCTTTCTCTTAGTGAAACCATTAATTTAAGAAATGCTGTATTTGAACGATAACATAAACATGGCATCGATTTATGTTTTATATTTCCAATTCAGCTGAAAGCAGTCTAGCCTCCTGTATTACCCCGTCAACTACGTGCGAACAGGCTCTCGATGTTAACATTACATGCCAGGGTAATATACACTCATTCAAAGCTGTTCATGCCGTAATAGTACTATGTCCCATTTGCAGGCCTAAACAAAATGAAAAGGTTAAATTCCAACGGCATTTGAAAGACAAAACTTATTTAGAACGTCCCTCACAACGAAAGGGCTTGAAAATGGCTTTTAGTGGGAAAATAGCAACCATTGGTTGTCGAATCGATTGCAATCACCTAAGTAAATAGTCTGATTTTCAGACCCTTGTAACGAACGGCCGTACGTATTTGCCATTACAAGTAGTGGGTTATTGATGTAAACAAATGCTCATGTACCTGTTACAGCTCATTTTATGTATGTTATTAAAAAAAATGTCAGTCACTCAATAGTGTCTGACAGTTGAACGTCTAGAAAGTAAACGGGTTTCCTTGCCTAACTTGAATACTAGAACACTGCTAACAGTCAAATTCCACAGATAGGACATAGTGCATGACATATTCATAATTCCTGCAAAGTTCTACATAATTTGATGTTGGCTATAAAAGGGACACAGTACCTTCAAAGCATTATTCAAGCCCGTTTCAGTCGAGGCCTCATTTCTCTTTTGCGGGACTCTGTCAGTGATTCGTCCGTTTAGAGAAAAATAACAGAGCTTTCATCATGCGATTGCAATGTAAAAGAAACTGTGGGGATGGAAAAGGTTGATCATACTGTGAAGTTTTTGAATCACCATAATGTTGTAAAAAATGCCACAGTCTTGCTGAAACCCACGTGCACTGCACGAATAAATGTGTTTTTGTGAAACCACACAAACATAAAGAATGAAAGTTACAAGAGGGCATTTGAAGGGACATTTCTTTTAAAGGCATCGTTTAATAATGTTAAATCTGAGGTGCATGGCCCTACGTGCTATTAGTGTTTGTGATATGGTATAATATTTAAGCCCTATAAAATTGCGCTTCAAAAATGATCATGAAGTTCCTCAAACAAGTAAAAATCTTTGAATGACCGGTTTTTACCATACTCATTTTCCCCAGTAGACTGTAGTGTTATGAAAACCCGTTAGGGAAACACAAAAATTGATTTCGATTTCCAATCATAATATCTTGATAATCAGACAGGCGATCGACTTGTAAAATTCATGGGGTTCCTGACTGACCTAAAGGTTTATAATTATCATTGCAGCGTGAGCCAAATCAAGGATTTTGTCAAGGATCTGAGACAAAGTTACCGGATATTGCCTCTAAGGAAACTTTTCCAAACTTGCACAAAGTCAGTGAAAATCGCACAAATCATTTTTTACATATCTCAGAACTTTATCTTATCTATAAAAGGAATATCGTATGAAACAGAATGCAAAATTAACAATGCATTCGTTTTAATTCATGGCGTTTAGTTCAGGTAATAGGAAAAGGATGTCATACGTAGCAGTCCACTATGTCGACGTGCAAATCTAAAAGTCCCTAAAAACGCAATCGTATAACGCCTCGTGTGCAATAGAGAAGTAAATTTTCCCATCTGTAATCTCTCCCTCTCTCCCCTTCTCTATCTTTCTCCCTCCCCCGCTCTCTCTTTCTCCCCACGCACACCCACTCTCTTCCCATATATATCTGTCTCTCTCTATCTTTCTCTCGATCCCTCTCTTACTCTCGATCTCTCTCTACCCCCTCTCTCTCCCTCCCACTTTTTTCTCTCTCAAACTTACCCTCCCTTTTTTTTCTCTTTTGCTCTCTCTGCCACCCATACTTCCACTTTGGATATTACAGATTTCGGCTATGCTGGTTGTTACAAGCAGTCGAACTTCTCCTCACCAACAGGCGGATCCCTGACTAACGATATATGCATTGAAAGGTGCCGTGCTTTTCGAGATGTTCAGTACGCCATCTTGCAGAATTCAGATTGCTTCTGTGAAACATCTCTGTCCGGGTTGACCCGGAAGAATGACTGGGATTGCAGCGACCTTTGCGTGGGGAATCAGGCACAGTCGTGTGGAGGGCCGCAGGCTTACACAGGTAAAGTTAGTTGGTTGGTTGGTTTAGTTCTGGCTACACTGGCTGGAACGAGTCGGAAAAAAACAATCACGTTGTCATATAGCTCCGTTTAGTCTCATTTGACAACGCCCCCTATCGTCAGAGTCAGCAGCCTAACATGTTAGCCTATGGACTTTTACCACAAAAAAAAAAAAATATATCGTTAACAATTTATTTTTTGTTTAAACGAAAAGCACTTCCACCCCGACGTACGTTATCACTAGCTCTTTCATTGGAACTCTCATGTCCCATTGACTTTTGAAAGTTCACCAACCGTAAATTCATCAAAATAGGTCGCAAGCTCGCCATTGCCTATATAACACATGTACAACAAGTCGAACTTTGGACTCGATTTACCACGCGATTTTAAGATTATAGGTCAAGCACACGAAGGATAAGAAGCATGAATTATCATAGATCAGTTCTGCTTGGTTCATTATGTCCACTTCAGCCAACCCCTCACCGTAATTTTTCCATTTAGTAAAAGCAAACATTTTGCCGAGGTAAGCAAAAACATGAATATTCATGAACGAGCCCATTTCAAGCGTTATCACGGGGGGGGAATGGGCGATGATCCGCCCAGAAGATAGAGGTGAGTGGTTTGTGCTGGCAATGTTCCAGCGGGCGAAAATGAGACAATCGGAGCAATATGGCTTATGAATTGGTTTATAGTGTGATGTTTTTTAATCACCATAATAAGCCCCCCCCCCCCCAAAAAAAAAAAAAAGAAAAAAAAAAGAAAAAAAGAAAGAAAACAAAAGTTGTATTGCCCTTAGGTGCCAAAACATGGGTCGGTCGGTCGGAAATCTTTTACAAATGTTTTTTTTTTTTTTAAAAGCCCACCGTAGATTTCAAGATTTTGGGATCGGTCGCAAAGGGCAATACAACATCTTTTTTAATTGTTAGGCCTAACCTTTAAGTAACCATGTATTGCACACACACATCAGCATATGGGACTACATAAATGTATATAGCACGAGATTTTGGTCAAAGCTATAACAAATATTAGGAATAATGTGCAGGCATTTAAAGAGAAAACCTGTCAGGGAACACTTCTTTAAAGGTAGACAAAAAAGAATCTTAACCAGAATTCAACCAATCTTTCCATGCTCTTAGTTTCGAGTCTTTTTTAATAGTTCGTTTAAAATTTCAAGCCCTGTTAGACCCACTCAACTAAGTGGCGAGAACAAGGAATATAGTCTTTCTTATTGTGATTTCATTAAGAATGAAAATATGCTTGGTGCTTTCAAGATTTCTGCGAACATGAAATCAATCATTATTTTTACCCCGAATGTATTTATATGGCAGAATAGTAGCGAAAATCTTGAGCGTTGACGTATGCAATTCATTCAGTACCATGCTAATACCAGGTTAAAGATAAACTTGAGTTCTGGTAATGCGATTGCATTGTGAAATAAAAGGTGTGGAATGGATCAGAAAAGTTGATCATATAGCATGTAAGTAATGGTGTGTAATGCAAAGTCTGGAGTCATCAAAATCATCATAAATTTGGCAGAGTCTTGGTAAAGTAACAATCACTTACACAGAAAGATGTATATGGGACAACCACACATGTTGTCGGGGCTAGTACTACCCTGATTTCCTTATCTTTCTATGCTCATTACTCAGCAGTATACATTTTCTTCCAAAATTGTTTGACACATGACATTTATTTGTAATCTTGAACATTCAGTGTAAGTTTCGTTAGATTCTGTGAGAACTCATTTTTTTTTTTACCAGAACTCAAGTTTATCTTTAACTTAGAATGACCCTTTGCATTACACCAACCGCCTATTCTGTATTATTATACACACACCAGTCTTTAGCACAGACGTTGGATTCTGTGATGATCCGCTGAAACCAACACTGGGTGACTACACTTTGGGTTCTACCCGGTATGGAAACCTTGTCGAGTTCTACTGTGCTAGCGGCTTCGAGCTGGTGGGAAACCGCACACTTCAGTGTCTTGGTAGCTCTGCTGATGACCTGAAATGGACTGGGGATTATCCTTTGTGTGCAGGTCAGAGGTCACTTGGAAAATCATTTGCATAGAAAAGTTTGGACATAACGCATGTACACAAGACCCCCTAGATATCCACATCAATTTTAAACATGAGAGGTCCTACTTTATGTATTTCATAATAATCACTGCAAAAGTAATGAAAGTGCTTCATAATCACATTGTTTACCCTTGAAGAAAAAGCAGACATTGCAAACATGTAGTAGTCCCATTTTGTGCATTTAAGAATATTCACTGACAAAGTTATATGGCGGTGCTTCATGAACACATTGCTTACCTTCCTAAAACGAAGACTTCCACATGAGTATCACATAATGTACCGTCGGTGCATACATGTGTAATAATTATATGATTGTTTTGAACACGTATCCAGTTCTCCCGAAGGTTCTACTGTTTTTCAGTATATCAAGCTTTACAAAAATAAATATATAAATACAATTTTGCATTTGATTGCATATTCATGGCAATTCAATTAATTTATATTGTTTTCATTCTTTCCACCTCAACGCTGGTTACGCTGGTTCAACAATGAAGAGCAAACATTTGGGTATGTATACATGTATGAAGAACTTTCGATGAACTTACTTGGTATTTTCCTTTTGTTTGTTTGTCTTCTAGATGTGTATGTGGCCCAATCTTTTTATGCCACCCACATAACTAAACAATATCGGATTTATATTACATTAACGCTACTTACCTCGATTTGTTAAATTCTTTAATTAATTTTGGTCTGAATCATGATCAGTTATGTTAACCATTACCTCTAAAATGAATAAAAAAGAAAACACAATATCTAGATTTCTTTTTTTCTGGAATCCTGTTGCTATGGCAAAGGCAAAGTCTGGTTATAATAAAAAGAATGGTAGTGGAAGTTTTTTCCTCTTTGGTAACGATAGTTTGCCTCCTCTCTCATCATCCTGCAGTAACTGTTGGTCTGGTACTTTGTGTGATGGGTGCGTTGATTGTGTTTCTATCCATGGTCTGTGCTGTGGGCTGGTGAGTATTTCGATGGAGTCGTTGTGGTCTCTAGTATATAAGTCAACGGAGTGTAGATCTCAAGCTACGAGGTTCTAATTATAATAATGATAATGATAATAATAATAATACAAATAATTCACACATGGTAGCCTCATCAGTATGAGTATTGTTCTCTCTGAGGACCCTACTATCATATTATTATCGTGGCTTTAGCTTATAGGTATCCCTAACGAGCAACATTTCGGAAAAATGTTAAACATTAATTACGTTTATTCTTTTCAGTGAAATTCGCAGGAAAATGCACAAAGGTCATGAAGGAGTTGACACAGGGTCTTTATCCGCACCAATGAACTTAGCACAAGACATACGTGTACCAAGCATCCAGTTGAACCCCCAAACCAACATCGCCGTGCATCACGATCTCCCTCCTCCCACGCCGGTCGGGGTTTCATCATTTCCCGCTGCAGCTCCGCTCGGGCCATTGCAAAACACGGCCACAGCTCAAGCTGCTCCACCCAGGCCATTGCAAAACACGGCACAGCTCAAGCTGCTCCGCCCAGGCCATTGCAAAACACGGGCCACAGCTCAAGCTACAGGGCCCCCTCCAATTCCAGTCAGTGTACCAAGTGCCACTGCAGCAGCACCTGGAGACTACGAAGAGGTCTATGAGGTAGCAGACGACTACGTCAGTCCATGGGAAGACATCGGCGGCGGCGGGATGGAACTCGTCTTCGAACGCCATGCAAGTGAAGAGGAGTCATATGAGATGACACCTACTGCTACACAGTCTGCAGCTGCAGCAATAAGCGGGCAAGATGACATCGGGAACGAGACATATCAGGAAGTCCGCTCTAATCAAGGAGAACAAGGGCAGGATGGCTATCTCGAAGTCCGTTCTAACCATGGAGAAGAAGGGCATGATGGCTATCTCGAAGTCCGTTCTAACCAAGGAGAACAAGGGCAGGATGGCTATCCTGTTCTACCTGATGAAGAAAATCCCAGTGACCCAAGCAAGGATCGACCTAATACCTACCTCGAAATAATCGGTGAGGGGGATGCATCGACCAACGAAGATCAAAGTGGTCTGGAGTACACTTACATTGCGGACGTCAGCAACGTTGACATTCGACCTCAACTTTCCCTACCTGTTGTGCATACGGAGGAGGAGGACAGCCTGAATACGCCGACACACTGGTCCCACCAGTCTACAGTAATGAACGAGCTATGTGCCCTCGACCTCGACGCTCTGATATTAACAAATAGAAAGCAACAACTGCCGATGTCCGTATTTTTTCTAGTGGACGTTCGATTCCCTTTAAAGCCCCTCTAAAGTGTTGGGAGCCTGCAAATTAGCCAAAGCGAAGATTTGAAGGCAAAATTTCACTAACAATGTATCATTATGTCACAGAGGATGTCATTTAAGACACACTTCTGCACATATTTCCCCTAAAACAGGTGTTCGAAGACAAATATTGATCAAAGAATATATATTTTGGGTTTTCTCTTGTACGCAGAAAACCTACATTTTGGATTATTTCATCAATATTCGACTTCAAGCACATTATGTTTTACAAATTCTTGCAGGTATGTGTCTTAAATGACACCGTTTATCACATGATATAATTATAGTGACATTTTTCCATCAAATTGTGGGGCTTCCTGGCACTTTAGCCGGGAGCTTTAAAGGTAATGCAAAGTTTTGGGAGATTTTGAAAATTGGATAGATAGTAATTCTTTTTAAAATGTTAATGAATCTGGATGCCCCTGTGGATGTCTTATAATCACTGGAAAATTTAGCCCCTAAAACACTTCTGCTTTCGAGAAATTTGGATAATCAAAATTTACGGTGCCCCCGGTAAATTTCAAATATTTCAAATAGCGCCTGAGGCCATTTTGCGGTATCTGCGACCATGACAATCTCAGAATATGCAGTTCTGATACATAATTTCCAAACAGAAAGAGCAAATAAGTCGATTGTAGTCAAGAACATTGTTTTAAAGCTAAATTAATATCATCCTTGAGAGGGGAGCTATACACCACAAAGATTTTATTATTTACAATGTCATCACATTAGACTCGATTTCAACCGATCATGGAATATTGTAAAATCGCATATGCTTCCAATGTGTTCATTTCTCTCTCTTTCTTTCTCTCTCTCTCTCCTCTCTCTCTCCCTTTCTCTATCTCCCTCTGTTCCTATCTCTCTCTCTCTCTTGCTCTCTCTTTCCCACTCTTCCCCCCTCTCTCCCATTTCTCACACTCCTTCTTTCTCTCTCTCTCTCTATTTCTCTGATATATCTGCCTATACATATAAGGGTGACACGTGAATGCTTTTTTGAATAATGTTACTATAACATTTTACTTTGTTAACTAAATCAGATTTAATTGTACAAAATCCTGTTTGACTTTTTAACAATTCCCAAGATGATGCGCATTATATCGATTATTACAATAGCAACCTTTTACCCATGTTTTTATGCAATCCTTGTTTTTATGCGAAAATCATTTTTATGCAATACTCTACCTTTTACCTTTTTTAAACTTTCGGCATTTTACCTACAATGTATAATTTGTTTAAATTATTGTAGCATCTATTTGATTTTATAATTCCTGGATTTGGTTTCTGTCTCTATTTCTGTTATTGAAGAAAACACCATAACCATACCTACCCATCTGGCTATGCATTTTCCAACCATAACATTCGATTCTTACGAATTTCAAACAAATGTACTATATTGTATAATTTTAATATATATATATTGCAAATAGGGTGATAAAATTAAGTTTTCTGTATAATTATGTACCAAGCAATCTGCTATAATGTGTAACGATGGCGACCCGACACATACTCTGACTGCGGTTGCTCCAGGCTTCATTTCATCAGACATGTGGGGTTGGGGTTGTATTTGTTGTTGTCGGGTTTTGAGCTGGGTTTGTGCTTGGTGTTGGGTTGGGTGCGGTGTAGGTTTCTTAACCGGGGTTGGGATTGGGAGTTTGATTAATGTACAGAACTGCCGCGGAGTAATTGTAGCCGGAGCAGGTGTCGTTAACGCACAATTATATATTATATGTACAAAAAGAATTGCAATCCTATTACCATAATATTAACATGCATATGTTTAACGTGTAATTTTACTTTGTCACTGATGTATACTTTGTAAAAGAAACTGCAATTCGGCTCTCGGGCCGCGAATGTTTTTTAATGAAATAAACCATTTAAAATAAATAAAATAAATAAATAAATTCATGACCCCATACCAAAACTTTTACCTTTAAGCTATTCATATGTCTTTTCCACTCACCTGATCATAAGAACAAATAACAAATTATGAACTCACAACTTTGGCTTTAGCCGAAGGACGGCCGATCGAGAGTGCGAGTAATATTCTGTACTGGGTGGGTATCTAGCAACTCCACCTGAGACGAGAGTGGCAAGTTTTGATTTAGGTTTTCCCATAGGGCGTTGGTGCTGTTCTAATGGATTTGAACCACATACCGTGTGATCCATCGTTCACTGACCATGCTGAGTAACCTAGACCACTAGACCATGGTATCCAAGGTATTCAATGTTTTTTTGAATTTGTTTTACCTGACTGCTAAGAAAACATGTGTATGATTGAGAGTAAGGAACCAGGGTACCGATGGCTTATGTCCTCCCTGAAGGACTTGGTGATGAAGATGAATGCCTTACCAAACTGGACACTAGCGCATCGACATGGTTTCGAACTCAGGATCTACCGTTTTGTGAACATTGTTCGACCACTACTATGGTCATTACCTTCAATCATAATAGGCGACTTCTTAGAAATGACTAGAAACAACAGGGAAATGTAAATAATTATCTTTTTTGTTTTGTATACAAAATATACCGAAACACAATATTGTGTGACCCTGCTAATTGTATTTGTATTTCCATTTATTAGAACTCAATTCAGAACGTACATGACTATTGTGTGTTAACAAAACTTAAAAGACTTACTTGACTTACTTGACTTAGGTGCATAGGACGGTGTGTCCCCTTGCTCCCCTACGAGAAATCATGCTCCAGTCTGATCTGTCCTGGGCTCGTTGCCCTGCCTCTTGTGTGGATAATCCCACATCGTATTGAACCTGGTCCTTCCATCTCTTTGGAGGGCGTCCCCGAGGTCTGCGTCCATTAAAGTCATTTTTGAATGCTTGGTATGGTAGGCGGTGATGCGGCATGCGTAAAAGATGGCCAAACCATTTTAAGCGACGTTTGATGATTTCCTCGCATATGGTGCTTGGGATGTTCAGTCTCTGCCTGATCTCTTCGTTCTTAATCTTGTCCATTAGGTGAACTCCAAGGATGGTCCGGAGACACCTCATTTCAAATACCTCAAGCTTATTTCTATCAGATTTTCGGATAGTCCAGGATTCTGCTCCATATGTGGCAATAGGGAGGATAAGTGCTCTGTAGATCCTGACTTTGAGTCTCCTAGAAATATCTTGGTTGGACCAGATTGCACTTTTCAGTCTTCCGAATGCCCAAGCAGCCAGTCTTGTACGTCTCTTCACGTCCTCTTCTATGGATGGAACTGTGCTGCCGAGAAAGACAAATTTTTCCACTTTCTCAATGTTGGTGTTGTTAAGTGAAATATCTTGTTGATCCTCTGTCATGACTTTGCATTTCGTTGCATTGATTTTCATACCCCATCTTCTACACGCCTTCTCCAGTTCATTTGTTGAGATTTGGAGGTTTTCAAATACGAGTTCCATCAGGGTGGTGTCATCTGCATATCTGATGTTGTTGATACGCATGTCACCCATTAAAAGATACATCGAAAAATATCCACGTAACTAATTGAATACGTATGCATAATTATGCATTATTTCATATAAATCTAAATCATCAATGGATGACGTTGATTCATATCAAATGAATCGTGTTGACGCTTTAACTATTTGAGTAAATCTAATATGAATCACATTTAAAATCTAAGTAGCAATACAAAATAATTATGTATGAAATAATAATTATTTTCCTGACTTTTTAGCACCCGCTGTATGAATTCCATGATTAATAAAATGTCGGTATGTTAATAAAAATTGCATTACTAAATTTTATTTTGTGTGCGAGTTCATTTCGAGCAACAGATTCAAACATCATTAATGTAATTGAAATAAAAGCACAATTTTTGGTTAAGTGCTTTGGTACAAAAAAATATTATTTTAGTAGTCAAAATGCGAATTGCATACGTTATCTCTTGCTAGGTACGACAAACATTTTGGCTAATACTATCCCTCAACATGTATGCAATTCGCCAAAATTCCCCTCTTGCCAGTATTAAAACGATTGTTTTACCCGATTTCATCCAACCGTTTAAATAAGTGTTCAGCTTGCTCCCTCTTTCTTATTTACTCTCTACAGTTCGTCCAATCCAAGCATTTCCTAGTGTGCAAAATCATTTCAATATTCAACCAATGCTAGTTAGGCATTTAATTTTCAAATAAAAGGGCCATTCAACTTGCTCGACTACATAAAGATGTCACAGACGAAAATTGAACCTTTTCTTCACAAATGGAGTTACATTTGACAATTTGAAATGACATCATGACATGAAGTGCTGGAACAGCACCGGAGTACAATCACCAAGTCAGATACATAGTATCTACCTCTAATAGTTCACGTTCAAATGATTACGTAATCAATTGATAAGGAGGAAGGGACCAGCGAGCAAACAAAGAAATAGGAAGTGAAACAGAGACACGTACGATAACCATGATGATTATGTACAATTAGTGATTAGTGTAATGGGAAACGATAATACAAAGCCAAATCATCAATGGCGTAGGAGGAAAGGAATAGCGAAAAAGAGAACGGGAAATCAATGTTAAATAATACCCTATACACCCTCACTCCTCTCGACGTTACAGTTGTAGTATTCCATTCACTACATAAGCCCGGTACCCCCATGACAAACCCCCTGATGGCTTGGCCTTAACTGCGTCACTGTAAATGATAGAAAGTGAAAAAAAAGTTTAAACAAATTCCAATAGAGCCCACTATTATCCGTATCATCCGCACGCACATACATGTGCGCGTGCGCCCTCACACAACCACCCACACGCACACACACACAAGCTCGGAAATCAAATACTTCAAATACGAGGCTATCATCGACTGGATGGATAAGTTTTACATGAATTATCGAAAAGTTAGTAAAAGTATTTTCAACAATCTCAGCTCCCATCCGAACCCCATAGCCCCCCTTAAAGGGCAAGTCCACTCCGAAAATAACTTACTTTCAATAGGAGCAGACAAATCATACAATCCAATAAAAAAAAAATTGAGCAAAATCGGATAACTAATAAAAAAAAGTTATGAATATTGACTTACATGACTATTTTTGAAAATCACAAGCCGAATTGGCAATACACTCATGAGTCTGTGACGTCATTGCCTCACTATGATCTAATCGTATATTGATGATATAAATTTCAATTTGTTTTCCCCCTAGAAACCTTATTTCCTTACACCAGCATCCAAGTTATATTGATAGTGATATGTTTGTGTGTGGATGCACTAGTATAGAGTATTTTTTCTTCAGTTAAATCATGACAAATTTAAATTTTGATAAAAAAATCATATACAAATCAATGATTATCAATATACAATATTAGGAACAGTATAAATTCTTCAAAGCTCATAAAACATTTTGTGAACTTTCATGCACCCAATATGAGCAATCATATAACTTGGGGAAAGGCATGGGGAATTCAAGTTTTGGGATAAAAAGGGAAATTAATGAGATAAAAATATATAAAGCAATTGATAAATAGTAAGGCAATGGCCTCACAAACTGATCACCAAATTGGCAATTGGTGTAGTGATTTCCATAGTTCCTTAGTTTTTCATACTTAAACAATTCATCCGATTTTACTCAATTTTGTCTCCTCTGTTTCTCTTGTTTTTCTGCATCTATTAAAAGCAAATTATTTTTGGAGTGGACTTGGCCTTTAAGTCCATGGGCAGTCGTACACACGCATACTGTACACATTGATAACCCAAGCGACCCTCACATCCGTATCATAAAGTCCTAATTAGGGTTTGATTGTAAACCTTAATGAGATAGTGAAAGTCGTACCTCACATATACCATTGTACTCGGTCCTACCAGCTGCGGAAACTTGTACTGTCAGGATTATAAAAAAAACAAATCGTACGAAATGTTGAAATTGCGCAACTTCGTTCTTCGAATTTGTTTGCTGATGGCAATGTCAGGACATATTCAAGCCGAAATTAATGGTGAGCATCTATTTCTATATTTTATAAATCGCGTGTTAATTTTTCCTATATATTTTGTCGAAAATCAAAATCATAATGTAGATGATGCACTCTTTGTTCACGGGATTTTGTTTTTTATATTTTGTGTGTTGATATCTTTCGAAGGGTTCCGTCTGGTAGGTGGGAAGAAGCCAAACCAGGGCCGTCTCAAAGTTCGTTTCGATCACAGTTCTAGCTATCAATACATGTGTGGTGATGCATGGACCGTCCAAAACAGCAAAGTAGTCTGTCGTCAGTTAGGGTACCCGGGTCTGGTACGAGACTACAGGACTACATCCGGGGTATTGTTTGTAACCAGTTCCGATGGCGATACTGTTTCTAATGTCGCTTCAGTACGGTGTCAAGGAAGTAAGTGTGTAGCTTTAGTACTTTCGTTTATGATGAAACAAATTTACAAAAGGTTAAACCTGTCATCATTTAATGGAAATATATAAATTGTATACATACATTTTGTTACTTTTTTTTAGAAAGTTTTGAGTAGCTAAGGGGGGGGGGGGGGGGGGGTTCATTGCCCTTTTTGCGTATTGGGACATTTAAAAAATTATTTCTTTTTTGTAGTAAGATCGGTGCCCCTTTCATAGCTGGACCCAGGCAACGCCAAATCTGTAATCTAAACTTATTTTCCAATGTCACGTATTATAACTAGCTTTCTCTCATTATTAGGTTTCAGTAATATGAGAGAGAAACAATATCAAAGCTGTATGTGTTAACTTTTATTATAATGTTGGTCAAACAACTTATTTTATATCTTATATATATCTAATTAATTTCATTTTTCAAAGTTTTCTCACAAGCGTTATGTCATAGTTGTTTTAATATGGTATGCGTTTTAAATGTGCTTTTATTGTAAACTAATCATGATTCAGCCCATTTTCATAGACTTTTATTCAATTTATTTTTGAAATGTATAGTAAAGTACATATTTGTTGTTGTTGAATATTACTGAATCTCTATTTAAAATGAAATCTAAATTGATTTTTTTTCATCCATTGATGGGGTATAATACCGTATAGTGAATCAATGACTTATTAATATTTAACAATTCAATTAACCTATTGAATATTCGTTTGTTTTCAGTTCCGTAGGCTGTGTACATGAATTGAAAGGTTCATGCTGGTAAAGGGTTAAACATTGATGATAGTACGTTTGGGAACAAAACCGAAATATTTGTTTTGAACACTTAAATTGTGACCATCATATCATAACCTCCATAAAACAATGCCTCGCTTAGTAGATTTTAATTGAAAAAGAATTACTAGTAGGCTCTGTTTACATTGTTTCCACCACAGGCACCACTCGCTGATACAGTTTCCATAACCTTGATCAATATTCCAAATGACAGCTAATTAACTTTAGAAATGAAAGTGTACCACAATCAAATTACCATCACACAAATGGTAGCCATTAAAAACTGCCCTTTTCATATGGTGTCAAAACCTGATATCTTTTATTTTCTCACAGTGAGCGGAAGTATTTCCCTCCTGTGGACTTATCAGATTAAACAATACCCAATGACGTCATTATCATTGTCACCTGTATATACAGTGCGTCCCAGAAAAAACGAAACCGAGAAGTATCGATGTTCTATCATAACTTAATCACAACTATAATTAATGAATGATACATATTTGGAAAGCTTAGAGTCTCCTCTTTCAGTTGATGCTACTCAGATGATGCATATTTCACGCATGATTGTTTGTTTAAAGTAGTGCTTGCATTTCCATAATTTTATTAAACGAATTCGTTTTCACTGGCTGCCTGCCGTATCAATAAACGAAATTAACAAAAGACGTAACTCCGTTTCGTTGACAATCAGCCGTAGACGAGAGTCTTCATGCATGGCTGATTGTCAACGAAACGGAGTTAAGTCTTTTGTCAAATCTGCCGAAACACTCCTACTGCATCGCTGCTGCCCAATGCAGAGCAAGCTAGGCTTATTTAAAGGCGGCCTAAACTCGCCTTCCCAATTCAACGTCTTAGGGGATGCAAGTTTTTATTGGTCCTACTGGTGCCACCCAGTACCACCACCAGCCCCCTGATGTTGAATGGTCCCCTTTTAGTCGCCTTTTACGACACGCAGAGGATACGTGGGGGTATTCTTGACAGGCCCACCCCACGTTTTACTACTCAGTGTGTTTAATCTTTGATACCCAGTGTAGTTTGCTAAGCACTGTGAGCGCCTGTAACATGGCCGGGGGGGGGGGGGGGGGGGGGTTAGAACCAAACGAAAACATGAAAAGATATTTCATGCTATTTGCCATTGTTTAATTAGGCTGCTTTAACAAAAACAAACATAAAGAGAGAGAAAGAGAGACAGAAGGAGGAGGAGAGAGAGAGAGAGAGGGGTTGGGATGAAAGAGGGAGAGGGAGAGAGAAAGGGATTGAGAGAAAGAGAGAGAGAGAGAGAGAGAGAGAGAGAGAGAGAAAGATTATTTTTCCATTCGTTATTTGTCTTACTTTAAATTCTTAGAAACCTTTGCTGGGTATTTATCATGAAACCACATTCATAACGATTTTTAGTTGTAAACACCGTTTTATCCTTTTATCCTTTCGCTCTTTTTCTTAGGTGAATATAACCTTGCTTCCTGTCGCAGTAACCACAGTGTAGTATCTTGCTCTATCGACCAAACAGTGTCAATCGTGTGCCACGGTAAGTTGGAAATATACAGTTGCCTAGACAACCTTGGGATGCTTCAAATATTGAATTGAACTGAATTGAATTGAATTTATTTATTCACCCCCATTGAAAAACATTGAAACAAAAGATATATATAAATGTACAAAGACAATGTCAATATAACATAAATACATGACATGAATTATACAAATACATGTTCCACAGCGATATACACGTACATTATAAACAAAATAGTTATAAGTAATTGTCAAGAGAAAAACAATAATTGACTATTTACAATGAGTTTGTGATCGATGGTAAAATATAGTATACAAATATACACTGCCTTGAGAGGTTCTGGTTAAAACTATGCGCAAGAGGTGACTCCAATAGTACTATCTGCTGAAGGGCGCAGCCCCGAAGCAAATGGTACTTTTGGAGTCACCGAGGCCCATAGTTTTAACCAGTACCTCGAATAGAGGCATGGTATATTTGTTTTATATCCTGCATCAAAAATTATTTTTATAAAAAAAAAAAATAGGGAAAAAAACACAACTTAGAACAACAAAAATGTCAATTTTTATCTAAAAAGATTTAAAATATTTTGTTTTCATTAAATGAAGTTCTTTAAACAAAAATTCAATAAAAAAAAAAAAATCACTTTTTGTTTTCAACTCCCAAATAGTAAACCCAAATAGTACTCTCATATAGTACTTTCTAGAAATAGTTCAAATATTTCTGGTCATGTGACGAACTCTCAATCAATCAAAAGCCAACACAATTTTCGATGCAGGATATAATAAAAAAATAGCACATGTGCTAGTCGAGTCTGACTCTCGTTATCTAAAGCCTAAAATAAAGTTTATTGAACAATACATGACGGGTTTCCTAATCCTATAAATAAGATTTGTGTATAATATTACAATTTAAAAAATGAGACTGGTTGCTATATACATTACAAGGTTATATTTCGTGGTTTTCACCTAATATAATTGATGATGGAATTATGAATACAAAATCGATTAATATTTCATGAAAATAAAATGTATATGAGCGAATCTCTCCCTCTGGAGGAGAGAGAGAGAGAGAGAGAGAGAGAGAGAGAAAAATGAGAAAGAGGAAATAGAGGAAGAAAGAGAGAGAGAGAGGGAGAGAAAGTGAGGGGGCGGGAGATATGCTCAAAGAAAAATTCGTATTTTATGTAATTTGGCCATTTAACAAAATATTCATTATTGTATAACATTACTGATAGAGCAATTGGCAGAATACTCACAATGTAACTTACTAAATTGTTAAAATGTTCACCTTTGAAATCATGATTTCAGATTTCGGATATCTCGGCTGTTTTCGGCAGCGTCCGCATGAGATCGGAGTTGTCCCGAACGCTGTGCGGTTTAATTATGACATCACAAATAACGACGAGTGCATTGAGAAGTGCAGCGTGGGATATGACTACGCCGGTAGCTCTGGGCCATTGGTGAGCTAGATTCAAACATTGTCTAGGTCCCTGGGGAAAAAGACTTTTGATACCCCTTCGCTTAAACTGTGTCACCTGTTTTTCTATTATTTCGTTGTTAGGTAGTTTCTTTATATATTTACTCGTCAGACCCCCCCCCCCTCGACTCTCCGGGAAATCAATGACACCCCGACAGAACAAACAAACGTTTACGGGACCCCCAAATGCTTATGAACCCCCTACCCGTACCCTAAATTCTTTCAAACCGAATCATAACGTTCAATTTGGTTCTATTGACAAAAGGTCAAATTCGTATATGTAGTTATTTAAAGAAAGCAAAAATACATAAAGCAAATCTTTTTTGTTTGTTTCAAAGGCTGTGCGTCTGATTTTTTTCATTTATGGCACCTGTTTTTTGTTTCTTTATCAAAAACAAAACCCTAAGCACTATGCATATCATGAGATTCCCACATTTCATTCGCATAAACTGTCCAAATAATTATCATAATGATTAAGTATTATTTCCAATTTGTCTATGATTCTTTCGGTAATTTGGATACTTCTTCTGGAAAACATTTCTCAAAGTTTTGTGAATAGGGTATAGGCTGCGATTGGTTTTCAGGTTTACATCTTATACACTGCTTATCGTTTTTTTTTTAATTCTTTCTTCGATCGTCTTCGTTTATCTCGTCTAATTTAAATCTCATTTCTTTTTTCCGATATGAAATTCTGCAATTCAAAACATGTACCATTTATTTGGACGTCCCTCAGTGTATCTGCACGTTTAAGCACCCTTCAGTAGAATTGGATCCGAGCACAGATGAAGAGTGCAGTGAGAGATGCGGCTCTAACCCCCTTCAAGCTTGTGGCAGGAGCACAGAAACCAGACAGCAGGCATTCTATACGTGTAAGTCAGAATCATTCAAATGATATAACATCTTGATAACGCACCTAATACAACGTTTTTATTGTTTCAACCACCTTCTCATTCCAAATGTATCAAAACGTTTGAAAAGCGAATACAAACGTTTAGACCCTATTCGATTCGATTCGTCTCAGACTGCACGGTCCGGGAAACGAAATATTTACATGATACACACGATCGTGTCACACGATAGACTCATTCAATGAGAATATATTACAATTTGTATATCGATTTCAGATGTTTACCATACTATCTCATTAATATATGAGTTTATAGTGTAGTATGGTATAGTGGATTATTCACTTTACACTCATTATAATGGTTGAGGGTTTGAATCCGTGCTCGGCAATAACGTCCTTTGGCAAGGCATTAATCTACATTTTCCACTCCCCACCCAGGCGTCAATGGTACCTATAGCAATCGCTAGGGTAATGATAATCGCAGGGCCCGTAGGATGGACAGTATATTAAAACTGGGGGAAGTTTCACAAAGATCCTAAGATGAACTTATCTCTAAGTTGGACTTAACAATTATATAAAGCCCTGAGCATCATTTAAATAATTTGTAAAAGTTATTTTAAAAGGCATAAAATGTTGATTCAAATCATTCTTATTTTCTATTATCTTGGGATATTTCATGTTCTTGATGTGGAATTTATGAAAAGTCTAGAATACTTGAATATTGCTTTTGAATGTATTTCATTATAAGGCTACAAATGGCTCTCCGTAACATTTAAGTCCAACTTAGAGCTAAGTTCGACTTAGAATATTTGTGAAACACCCCCTTGGTGTGGCTATCTTTTGAATATAGTTTACAGTACTCGAGAAGGACTTTGCAATGCAGCATCTGCTCCAGCCAATGGGAACGTAACTGGAACATTTAACCGCTATGGTGATGTCGTTACTTTTCGCTGCAACGCAGGGTACGACTTGATTGGAATGGACAGTCTACAGTGCCTCGTGACATCAGAAAACAGCAGCGAAATATTCTGGAATGGAAGGCCTCCTACTTGTTTTGGTAATATATTATTTAAAAAGAAATTGGGTATCTTTGGTCAGTATCGATAAGAGCAGTTTAACTTGAGTCAATTTTAATTCCTGATTTTTTGGTTTGATCTAGTACACTGTTTTTATGGAAAAAGGGTAGATCCTGGGTCTGCAACTGAATGAATAAACAACATTTATGCTTTCACTTAATTGTCTTTGTTACATAATAGCAATACAGAAAAGGGCGTTATGATGTGTAAGGAAGGGTGTCCCACTTAGTTCTGGGAGAGTTGTGAACAAATTCAGTGTTAGATTAATACTAAATTCTGTAACACATCCAAAATTACCTCTGACAATTTTGATGCCCTTAGTCTGCTGACTTACTGATGTTGAAGTTAGCCTCCAGTTTTGAGATCGCCAGGAGATGCCGTTTTGCTAACCGCCGCATCATAACATTTAAACAACTGGTTTACGCTCTCATCCCGTATGTGCTTGGTTCGTGAATTGTTCTGGGTCCTGTTTCATAAAACTTGTTATCAATAACAAATGCTAAATTGCTATGACAAATGTTCTCTCAGCCAATCAAATCCCGCGATTTCAGAAGCTTATAACAGTTATATATTGTTACTTGTTATTGATAAACGTTTTTATGAAACCGGGCCCTGGCCTTGTCCAGACCAGTTTTTTTTTGGTTTGTTATGGCTTTCTCTATGTTCGCAATATTTCTACAGCTTCTAATTCAGTACCGTCGTTAGTACCAACCTCGTCAACACAATCAACAATGGTCTGGCCTCCCTTGACTACGCCTTCTACCCAAGGTAAGAATATGCAATCCGATTAAACATGAATACTGTTAATCACTAATAATGTCCCACTAACAGTGCCACCAAATTCAAACACGGCTGGCAAACGAAACCGTAGGATGATTTTGGACATTTTGGTAGATTTGCCATTATTCATTTTGATAAAATTAACGGTCCACGGACTCCATGGTATCTTTAAGTTAAGAAGTGTATAGATGAAATAGAGAGGTAATCGAAACCTTCCTCAAGACTATGATCTAAATCTGATGCATTGCACTATTTTAAAAATGTAGACGATATGAAATTGTCAAAGATGTCAAGATGGTCAAATAATATCGCCTCGACTATATACAAACTAATAATTAAATCTCAACCCTGACTGTAATCCTCAAAGATTCATCCACTCTCAACAAGACCAGTTCTTCCGAATACCAATTGTTTGCTTTTGAAGAAATATCTTGATCTTCTAAAGTGCATCTATCGTTTCGTTCTTCCATTTGAATAACTTACAGCTACATCTCAAGCACTGTCCAGTTCAAATCCGACCTTAACCGGAGGCAGTCGAACAATACCCGGAAGCATTACAACTGAAGGAAGTAACAACGAAAGATTGTTAGGTCAGTTATAAAACAAATGTACTCGAGCATCATTCAAGTACTAGATAAAGAGTAGACAATGCACTGTAAAAGGACAATCCGAGGATGAATATAGCTATACAATTAGCCTATTCAATATCACATGACAATTGTAATTTGTATTGAATATTGGTGTAACTCAAGGACGTATGTCAATGAAACTATAATAAGCATCGATTTCTCTGATCTAACAGCCCTTACTTAGTTACTTTCAAACAAATTTCAAGGAGACGGATTATTAAAGTCAACATTAACATGGTTCATGATATAGGCGATATGAGACTGATCTGTATTTATACATTTTGATACAATAACAATATCTGTCATGTCTAGCTGCGAAAGGCAAATAAATTAATAACATTTGTTTTTGTTCACAGGTTTTGATTACAGTATATCTATCCAAATCATAGTCGTTGTTACATGTTACTTTTTTCTAAAGTGCTAGCATTTTAATGAACCCTAAACAAGCCTTTCTAGATTAGATTTACATGAATCCTTTTACTGACCCTTGGTCAACACACCAACATTCATTGAACAATGTATCTAGACTACTGTTAACAAATGCAGGCCTCAAGATCAATAATATAATATATATTATATATATATATATATATATATATACGTATATGTATATATATATATATATATATATATATATATACAGTCAAACTTGCTTTAGTGACCAGCTGTCTACAAAGACCACTTTTTGTGTTTCTCTTGGGCGGTCTCTATAGACAGGTTTGACTGTATATATAATATATATACAGTATACACACAAACACACACACACATCTATTCTGCTAGAAATTACTTATTACCAGCCTACATATACTTTACTGATCTCTGAGAAGTGTCTAACTGTTGTTTTAAGTGGCCCAAACATTGTGGAGCGTGTGTGCAGCGCTTTGTAACTGCAAGGAAAAGGCGCTATATCAAATATCTTTTGGATTGGATTTTGGATTGGACACATACACGCACACACACACACACACACACACATATATATATATATATATATATATATATATATATATACAGGTAAAATGCAAAAGTGTTTTCTATTTTTCAGATGTGAAGTTCATCGCTCTCTTATCTGGCTTGACCATCATGTCGGTGTGTTTTATCATCCTCATCGTGGTCTTTTTATACTGGTAAGTTTCAACATATTTATCATTTAGATGTTCTTAGAAATATAACTAGTCGAACAACACATCATACTAAAAACATTCAATTTACGAACGTTGTAAGGCTGAAATTCAAAGCTTTTACGTTTCACAAAATGTACCTCAACAGGGGCGGATCTAGCTTTTTGCTAAGGGGGGGGGGGGGGGGGTTGACCAATAATGACGATGCTGAGCATCGTCCACGAGCCGCGAAGCGGCTAGCCGAATTTTTTTTTGGGTGTATATTTCAACCCCGTAAGTGATGTTTTCCTAGCATCTATTAACACAATGGAGACCATAAAAAGCAGTGCATGATAACGTCTTTTTAAATCAAGTAACAGTTAAATACACAGTTATATCCAGAGTTATCATGTGTTTGGTTAAGTTACCAGATGAGTTGAATATCTTCTCACAATATTTGCACTTGAAAGGGTTTCTCTCCAGCGTGCGTTCTTTTTTCTTTCTTTTTTTTTTTTTTTTCTTCTTTTTTTTTTCTTCTTTTTTTTTTTTTTTTTGGGCCGCCCAAGGGGGGGGGGGGGGTTTAAACCCCCTAAACCCCCCCCGTAGATCCGCGCCTGCTCAAAATAACTTTTTTGTTTGTTTTGTTTACATACACTGAAAAGCAATGTGCATATTATTTTTGAAGGAGTTTTTGGACGAACATTGTCTGAAAGTATACAGATACAGACTTCGCAATATCAAATACTTTAATGACACTCTCGCAATCAGCCGACGATACACTTTATTTCTTCAAAATGCCCAGCCAGCTGTTAATTAACTAAACTTACATAAACAGTCAACAGTATTTTTTCTCTGACCGTTATCACTTCTCTTTCTTTCTATAGCTTTGTATTACGGCGCAACAAAAGAAGCAGTGGTGAAGTAGAGCTAGAATTACAACCCATGCAGTGTCCATCACCACCTTCTCATCCAGACGGTCCTCAGCGAGGTGCCGTCAAAAACGATTACGTGAGTGGTACGGAAAAGGGTAACGTGGGTGACGTCACTGCCCTGGACGACCACGACAGTCACGTTCAGCACAACTACTGTTCGTTTCGCCAGGAACCATACACAGCAAAGAACCTCAATAGAACCAACAAGAACGGTTCAACCGAACTCCTGGTTGACGACGAGGGTGTCGATAACGAGTACGCGTGCACGTACGAGTGCGCGTACGAGTGCATAGACGTTGACAAGACGGGTTCGAAGAGAATGTCGGACACTTCTATGATACCAGCTAGATCAGTCGATGCCAAGGAGACTCACAACACTACTAGAACCAAGGGTCAACTCCATGAAGGAGACGTTGGCCCCATGAGGGCTACCTCAACGAAGGACCACGAATACACCTACATCGCAAACGCCCATACCCCTCCCTTTCTCTCCGAAAACCGGAGCCCTGACCATGACCGATGTACAGCATACGAAACTCCCATGGACTCACCATCTGCTCATGTTTTCCACAAGGTAAACCGCCCTCTTGGTCAGGAGCTGAACCAAGATACAAGTCATTATCTGAATGAAAACGTTATCCATCCTCGATCCCGGGCCAATCGGGACATGAACCACAATTAATAGAAGACATTAACAATTAGTAACTTAAGCTACGGTCACAAAGGTTCCTGTTTTTTCATTGTTTTCCCGAATTTCCATTGTCTGAAAATCATTCGTACGACGTTCGTAGCAGTTCCAAATGGCATTTGTGACCAATGCTTAAGCTATCCCGTTTCTGCATGTACATGATGATCTGTTATATCATTCAAATGTATGTCAGTTTCATTGTGTTCTTTCTTCCTTTGTTTTGTATGTTCTATTTGTATTATTTTGTGTAATTCTATATGATTTATATGCGACTGGTTGGACGTTGCTGACACGGATTTATATTTTAATTCTTGATTGTTATTGCATTGTTTTGTCTTTTTCAAACAAGGCTTCATGGAACATCACACCTATGAAAATTTACTACCCCATATTAAAGTAAGAAATAAATATTTTGAAAAGCTGCCTTCTCGGCTGGCGTGATATCCACTGTGAATAAATCAATTCAATCAAAACGTGGACTATGACGACAAGGTTTACAGAGATAACCATGATTACTATATTATGTAAGAAAAAGCAAATACGACACGAACAGAATGGATATTCTTGGAATTGTTACTAAGTGATAAATAGAAATGAGTTTTATTCAAATAATATATAATAATTGCGTGACAGTGTCAATATTTCAAGAACGTGATATATCGATACAAGTTCAATCAGAGTCAAAGGCTGCATTGATTGACAAAAAGTGGATGTAATCAAATGCCATCTTTAAAAACGAGTTTATTTAAACTAAAGCAATTGAAATTGTTTTGCACTCTTCAACAGAAGCTCAACTAAACGACAAATATATGTTTATACGATGATAATAAGTTTCAATAATATCACCTAACGTATCGAAACTGGTTCTTGGATGTAGCAAAACTGCCAACGTATTATTGATGAGACCACGTGTATACATAAGAAGTTGTGTTTTAAAACATTTCATATCCTCTTATTGATAGTTTTTTTGATTTAGATGACACCGAAAATGAATAATACAATGTAGAGCGTATGTAAAACATTATATCTTATGGGTTGATAATTGATTGCAATGCGTTCCACAGCATGCGAGAGACTTTAGTACACAATTCATACTGTTTTATAGAGAGAAACGGGAGACAGGTGTGGGGGCAGGATATTGACGATATATATAACATTCGGAGGCATTACATTTCCCTTCACATCACGTAGTCAGAATTTTACTATAACTCAGCTTGTAAGGAATTGATCAGAAATACAAATTGATCAATTAGAAAATATATTTTCCATAGCAAGAAAACCAATTTCATGAATTTTAAATCTTGTAATGTCATCGGGTCGAATAAAGCCCCACTGCACTATTTATAGCTACTTGCGCCCTCTATATAGCAAACAATGCCTAATCGGTGCCTGTTGGTCCCCCATAGTCCCCTTTTCTATGTTAATTGAGGGCTGATTTGAAGAAATAACCACCTGTCAGTGACCTTGCAGGGAGGTCTAATCCCTCCTGGCCAAACTAGTGCAAACGGGCTTTAATAGTTGTAGTTTTGGTGCACTCATACCTAACTTCCTTGTGCATGTGTGAATGCTTAGCTACCACATTACAGTATTATATTATTTAGTAATTACATTGTTGCAATATTCCAAATACTGCGGCATCACATATATAAGATGAAATAAATGCATAAATGATATATACATATAATTTCATTCAATTTTGTTTCTTAATTGATATAACGATCATCACGATAACAATATATAAGACAGTAATGACGTATGCAAGATGTCATAGAATAGTAGGGAAGTACCAGATGAGACACACATCACTGGTAAACAAGAGAAGCCTACCCGATCATCATCATCATCATCATCATCAACACCACTCCATTAAATATATATTAGCTTATAACTAGGAGCTTCTTTGCATCGGGAAGTTGGCTACCGAATTCCCGCATTCCCTTACCCGGCTTCAGTAGGCAATACATGAATAGAATACACACACATATGCTTGTGCAGATAATACTACCAGAAACCGAAAGTGCTGCATGTAGTCTTAAAATAATACTGCAATAAAGAATAATTAAGGATAGTTATATTCAGTAAAGTCTGGATAGCCTTCTATCATGACTGCGATCAGGTGATTAACATTATCTGAAAACAATAGTATAATTCGTCTATTGAGAGCCGGAAGACCATAACTCCACTACTTTTACATAGACCTAACGTCCTTATGTCTGTGACCAGACGAATTCTAACCACTCAAACATAAAGGTCTAGATTCGATCTAGCGGTATACATGTGCATGCCTATCTACATTGGTTCTGTGTATGAAAAACCCACGTAATAAACAAACGAGTATATACATCTTACTTTTCTTACTTCTCCTAGAGTAACTGTCCAAGCACGGTTCAGTGCAGGATGCAGATTCTGGCCCTGGTTTTGAAAACCTGAAGGTCTTTGGGCGAGTTGGGGGACCTGTGTTCTAGGGGGTGAGGGGGGGGGGGGGCAGACAAAATGTATTTCGCCGTCTGTTTCTCCCTAAATCCGCATCAGTTCCTGTCATGCCAGTTTTACTGACTATTAACATTTCCCATACGATGCACGATATCTTAGTCCGTGGTGCCCCATGCCAGGTGACAGTTACCTCCAACACAATATACAAGACCCCTCGCTTCATTAGTGAAAATAAATTGAAATTTGATAGTTATATAGGACCGATTGCCATCATCTCATAAAGATCATTCTCTGGTGTGTGGGCCATCCCTAGTTCTTCCGCAGTGGAACCAACCCCACCTTCCGGATTTTCCGATACTCCCTTACCACTGTCTCCAAGATCCTCACCCACTCGCAGTTGAACATAATCATCATCATCATCATAATCCATTTCCGAATCATCTCCATCTCCATGGTCTGACTTGGTCGTGGTGTTAGGTTCCTCTTCTCTTAGAGCAGGTTTGTTCTTTTCCCCATCATAAGGATTGTCCGGTGACCCTAGCCGCAGGGAGCAGTATTCATTTTGTAGCCCTACCAGTAGAGCGCAGTATCCGTCGCCTGCGTCATCGGGCTTCGGCATCACCTCCGATTGGCCATCCATGTCAGGGATTCCAAGTAATGGTTCAGACACCACTCTGCTCCTGGCGCCCTGCATGGAGTGACGGCGCCTTTCAGCAATTTTAGGCTTCTTTGACGCTCTAGCCCCGAACAGGGAAAGCCTGGAATGATTTATTGCGGATGCGAGTTCTTTCATCGCAGGGGCGTGATCAGCGGTCTTTGTAAATGACTTCACGGGACTCGATGGCTGAGTATTTAGCAGCTCTCCTGATTTAAAAACTCCAATGTCTTTGGTAGTTTTCCTACGTTGAACTGGAGCTTTGACGGATGATGGTTCATCTCTGCTTATATTAGCAGCGGATATAGACGATTCTGCAAGTGGCCTGTGAACTATGCTACTTTTAGGGCGAACCGCAGGTTTGGCGGCTGTTAGTTCTCCTGTCTTTGGATTGGCATCGAATACGGCTGATCTTGTGCGTTTCATGTCTACTGCAGTTTCACCGAGGCGATCCACTCTCTTAGAAGAAAAGGATTGTTTTATGTCCAAATTAGCAGCGGATCCAGGTCTGTCCTTCGGAGCTGTCGATATGTTTGAGTCATGACTTAATGCAGACGATGCTACGGCGGAACCACCCTGGACGGTCAATGTGTCCGGCTCCTGTTTGTCAGACACCACACCCACAGTCTTAGATGTTAGCTCTTGCTTTTCAAAGGTTACAGAATCGACAGAATTACAGCCTTTGATGATACCCAATGAAGCACCGGGCACTGGAGTAGGCAATGTGACAATGCTCCCTAGAGTCCCATGACTTTGATCTGGCGTAGCATTGGCGACTTCATCATCATCAGCAACGACACGACTGCTTGAAAATCCTTGGCTATCTTCTTCAAGGGCTGACAATGATGGGTTGGAATGATTCTGAAATTGAACACGATAGCCTTCAGAACGAAGGGCAGCTTGTGTTCTTCTAGATGATCGGGAGGTAGGAGGTGTCCAGCGGTGGAAGATTCCTTGACGGCGTCTACGAATATGTCGTACCACCCTGAACAAAGAAAAAGGAATTAATGGTAACCAGCTCACTGTAAATAGCCCGGGAGATATGACCATTTTATTTCAAGCATATTTATAGTGGTTATATTTGTACAATGAATGGTGGTGGTTATTTTACGTGACTGCTAAGAGAGCATAAATGCGTGTAAGTAATCAACCATACGGTCGACGGCTTTAGGTCCTCTCCGAGGGACCTGGTAATGAGGATTAATGCCTTACCAAAGGGCACTGGCGCATCGCCTTGGTTTCGAACCCGGGTCACCGGATTACGAGACCACTGCTCTACCGACTGAGCTATCGCGCCTCCCCTATTGAACAATAGTCTAAAACTTGACATCAAATAGAATCCGACTGGTTAAAGTTTAGAATGAAATGGGTTTGTATTTCCACCTAAATTTTGAATCATTTATCTGCACCTATAATTATGAGTAAATTATCTAAACAAAGATGACATCATATTTCTATTATAACCCATCATAAATTTAGTCATTTATTCATAAATCATGATAATCCGAACTGTGTACTTACAAGAAAACAATTATGATGATGAACAAGGCTACGGCAACCGCTGCTATATCGATGAGAATACGAAACCAAAGTGTCGTGAAAACTGAAAGAATACAAAGGGAGTAAAAACAGAGTGGCCTAATGATTTATTTATCATCTTCACATTGACTGGAAATGGTGATAGCATGAATAGACAGCTAGAAAAGATCACGTGTGTGGAACTTTACAAAGGTTTTGAAGAGTCTTTTAGATTGCCAAACCCGGAAACAATGTCAACGTTGGACAGAAATTAATCGGTACCTTGTTTCACATTAAGTCGAAGATGTACAACAATATTGACTAATCTTTGACACACGATGTAAACTACACCAATGTTCTCTGATAATCTATCAAGGTAAAAAAGGATGTGAAGGCAGTTTAATCATGTGATTTAAGAAAACCTAGAATAGACCAGCCAGGACATATATTGGTTTACTCTGGTTTGGGGGTAATGCATGGCATCCATGCTAAAACTGTTGCAAACAAAATACTAGTAATAAGTAAGGGATGGATGTCACGCGCATCTTTTAGGTTAAACATTTGGAAGACTGTAAAAAATAACAAAAATCTTTGGACGAAATATTCTTTTTTATCTAATGGAGGCCTTTGATAAACAATTTGATGTGAGTTTGAAATAATAAGCTGTTTAATATACATTTAAAAGAGATATATTAGACACATAATGAAGGGCGGAATAAAAAATTAAACCGTGATTTACTCAAAATATGGGGATGATAAAAACTGCTTATTTTCAAAGTTTCATACATACCGTATTGAAACACCTTTAACAAAAATTAACGTATAATATATGTCGTCATACCGCACACAGAAAAGAGTTTTTTTTAGCATGGATGCACTCAGTCACCCCTAAATGCCACACAATCTTTTTCAAGAGCATTTTTTGTAATGTTTTGCTGGTCTACTATTATGAGACATCTAGAAGAATACGAATAATAAACATTGCGATCAATATTTCTACAACAACAACAATATTATATTCACTGTTTAACGAAGTCTGTATGATAGGCGACGAAATGTGAATATATTTCGTTTCATAACGATACAATAAATTTATATATTATGTACCTTGTTATTCTTATTTATGACGACGTAATTCGAACAAGTCTCTCAGTGATTGCTCCAGTTTTTAGAGGGAAATACAAATCTTTGTTCACTATTTTGGTAAAAGAGTACGAAATCAAATTTCACATCTGTTCGGCATCATATCCATATCATAATTGTGAAACCGTCAAGATGACATTCACCACGCTTTTGACATTTTATCAAAGTTCACCTTTACATTATACCAGCTAAATAATAGTAACAAAAACACAAAAAAAAAACTCTCACTCGGGCAAATACCAAATAACGATCAAAGATTTGTTCATTTTTAAAGGTTTCTGATTTGTCCCAAGGTTATCATTCCAACAATTCCAATACTTACATCCATTAGCGGCCGGTATGCACGTGGGAACTTTACCCGACCACTCGCCTGATGTATCATTCCCAGAATCCTCACACTGCAACGTCTTGTTTCCATTGAGTTCGAACCCCGGAAAGCAGATGAAGGTGACATTAGTTCCCACACAGAAAAGGTACTGGTCGATCGCGCCATTCTTGGGCACCACCAACGGCCTGCAAAATCCGACGGCTGTTCTGATAACTGGTAAAAACACAATGACACATGAAAAAGATAAAATTGGACGTATGTACTGTACATTAGCAAAACACAATAACACACGACTAAGGTAAAATTAAAAGTTTGTGGGCCTCCTGAAATCTAACAAAACACAATGACAAATGAAAAAGGTAAATAATATGAAGTCTGTAATGAAAAATAGCAAAAAAAATTGCAATATACAAATTAATGGTTTATCTGAGGGCTTTATCTTGGTTAATGTTATGGTAGGTTATCTTATCGCTGAAAGAGTGAGGTTATTTTACTTCAATTCGGATGACTCTACCGTTACCACACCGTGACTGTTCAAGTTTCACACATGGATAATTGGAAGTACACTCTCCAAATTAGCATCCCACACGTATGGAGCATATTTCGTATTGAAATGGAAAAAGAATAAACACGATTTTAAACGATTTTAAACATAACAAAAAAATAACAAAAAATACTGTGTCTGGTATATTGTTCGTTAGACACCAATCGATTAGATTTTTTACAATATCAATTTATCAACACAGTGTATGTTGTTGATAATTATGTATGCGTGTCGTGGGGGGGGGGGGCTGAGGATGCGTGGGTAAGTGTGTGTGTGTGTGTGTGTGGAGAGATGTTATTACATGGCGGCCTGCAGGAAAGTAAGGAAATGTATTGCATCGTAAAATGAATATTACTTAAAACTTACCACATGTTTGACTAGTATCCTCCAAGCATCTGTCTTCACAACGTCCATCATGTACTTTCGAGAAACTGGAATTGCCCAAAGTCGGATCATCCTCTCGGCAGAAGCATTTTAATGTGGTGAAGAGTGCATATGTTTTAAAATCATCTCTGCAATGAATAAGACAAGCTTCCACGTTTGTGACGTAATCAGACTGTCTGTCCGGCAATTCCTGACCGTCTGGATAACATCTGTATCCGGGTCCTAGTGGAGATTAGTCAAATATTAGATTTCATTTTTATTTAAATCTATTCATTCAAAACATATCTAACCAAGAATACATATATAGATCATCAATTGATTACTGAATCAAATATTATAAATGCTAAATGAATTAATCGCCGTAAGCTTTATTCAAAGCTTGATTGAGACGTCAAAATCAAATAATAATAGAAAGTTAAGGTAAAGGGAATTCCCTTCCCAAATGATTTGCAAGAGAGAACAAATTCATAAGGTTTCTTGAATGTACAAATGTTATCTTCTCCAGAATTATAAAATATGACCTAGAAGACAGCTCTTTATAATCATTTTCTTGACTAATATTTCATTATTGTTCGCATTTTCATCTCGCATCCATGACTAGCATGTTTAGGGAATTTTCCAGTCCCCTCTTTCTCTATATTACTACTGCTATCATTCTCCTTCGCTTTACTTCTCGCTTCATCTCTCCATCTCTCACTCTCTCTCTCTTTATCCATTCTAACCAACTATATATAGCTATCTATCTATTTATCTACCCACCCATATACATCTATCTATCCTTTTTTTATAATATTTTCTTTCAATTTTAGCTGTAACATGTATTTTGATTCATTTTTTTTTGGTGGTCTCTGTCTAGTTTATATGTTTGTGTATTCTTGTTTTTCTTCTCTTAAGCATATTAATCAGTGAACCTGCACGCAACAAGCCTAGAGTATAAATAGAACCACTTTTCATTTCCGAAGTTAATGATTTACAGAATATTCTTTGATTTCTTTCATGTCATTAGTCAGTATGATTAAGGATTATTTAAATCCATATTACTTTGTTTTGTAAATTATGTTCTGCTTTGTTAACTTTGCATGGAAAATTAGTAAAAGCGACCCAACAATCAGACGATCAATCTGTGATTGCGTAAACGCGATATTATTAAGTCACGAGTACAAACGACAATGGAAGCAGAACAGAAATGAAAAGGAATATGTTTGAAATGAAAGACGAATAAGAAAAAAGATTCTTCAGCTTGTAGAAATGTTCGTCCTGAAGTTATATAATTTATATTATTCTTAAATTTAAAGGTTCTATACAAGTACAAGCATTTGACTGTTTGAATGCATTTGTGTTCAACTATCAAAATGAAAATTAAGCCAAAAATATATATTCCCAGAATGTTTTTGTCTATTCCCGTTGGGATGGAAAGATGAAAAAAGAAAAAAAGAAAGAAAATAGAAAGAGAAGAAGAAGAAAAAGAAGAAGAAGAAGAAGACGAAGAAAAAGACAAAGAAAAAGGAAAAAAAAGGAGAAGAAGAGGAAGGAGAAGAAGAAAAAGAAAAAGAAAAAGAAAAAGAAAAAGAAAAAGAAAAAAAAGGAGAAGAAGAAGAAAAAGAAGAAGAAGAAGAAGAAGGGAAAACACTGTAAACTCACCATGCACACTGTTGACATCCGTTGACTCTGCGTCTACAAAGCATATCAGTAAGAGTAAAAATAACACCATCATGTCTGCCGATCCACATGTACGTTATGTGTATTGGTAACTGATCTATTGAGTGTAGAGTAAAAGGTCTTTTGTATACGTGTAGACGCCTATAATCGTATGATGTTCCCAAACTACAGCTACTAAAATGGCGTAAATTAAGACGATATCGTCATAATGAAAGAGTGTCCTAGTGTAATTCCACAGCGATAGTGCCAAGATTGCTTCAGAATTCCGTGAATAACTTCCTCATCCCATGCATGCAATACACGTCCCTCACTAGATCCAGTGATCATGCTAAAAGAAACTAATTATCAAAGTGAAAGCTGTTTTCATTTTCTTTTGACATCAAGTACATACATCAACATGTAATATGAAGTATGTACTAAGCACCAGCCGAAACTACAACTGCAACACAGGACCAAGGGCGAGGCGCTGTGAGAGTGAAGGGGGAGCGGGGAAGTCCCTCGTTTATTTTTTGTTGTAGAATTCGGTTTCATCATCTTTATCTTGAAAAGTTCCTGAGACGCCCCAAAGTCAGAAGAAAATTGCTCGTTCAAATGTGACGCGGCAAATTGGCGGCGATTTTTTGTTCGATGATTAAACAGAGCTCAGTGAATACGCGCTTGTCGTTTGTTACACGCAGTTGCCGTTCATTAAGACGTTGAAAAAAGGGCGGCTTTTAAAAATAATTTTGAGGCGGTTTAAAGCAGCTTATCTGAACAAACTTCAGGACTTATTCCTTCGTCTTCGTATTCAATGCTAATATCTCCACCAGTCCTGTCAATGTCTACGCAGTGAAAACTGGAATTGGCGCCCCCAACGATTAACATATCTTTTTAAGAGATTTCCCCTCTCCACTTTCTACTTTATGCATGTATCGAGACGTATATAACCTCCAAACAAAACAATTCTTACAAATAATCAGGAAAAGTAAAACAGCGCCATCTTCTGTTTTTCCTATAAAATTGTTGACAGTTCGACTTCCAATTCATCCATTTGTCAAGTTTTGGTTTTTTTTTTTCTTATCTCACTATTATAATTTATTCATCAATTAACAATATCCTATTGAAATTCTGGTTGCTTTCTTCGCCTCTCTGCACAGTCTCTCGTTTGCAACATGTGTAATTTTGCTCAAGACAATTTTTACCAGTTGACGTAATAGTTTCGTTTAACTCTTATCATGTCACAAGGCTAATCCCCATTGTGCCAATCCCCAAATCCCCCCATGCCAAGTTTATTTTGAGATAATCTAATTAACGCGATGGTTTTATGAATAGCGCGTGCGAAACACACAGTACAGTACAATGATCATGGAAAATTACTGCTATTAAGAATGCACAAAGCAGCGAAGCAAAGCGCTCGCTCGCATGTACAAAGCACTATAACGGTAGCGTGCATGCATCCTTATGGCAGGATATGAGTTAATAAAATGACTTTGAAGCCTTTGGTATAGAAAATGTAAGAAACTTCATAAACAAAATGAATCTAACAGAATCGAGTTAAAAGTGCAGTTGTCTTTAATATATTCCTTTGAAATAAAATACTTGTCTAATTGAACATAATTTATATACAAATGTTTCTGCCTCAACATTCGCAGATACCTTAACAGAGTCAGATCTCATTACTCATGTACATCTCAACCATGAAAGTGTGTTGATGTTACGAAGTATATACTTGGTGGTATGACGTAGTGTCATTAGTTATTAAAGACAAGATATTGACCTCTCTTTATGCCACCTTCTTGGTGTTCTTATGGCACTTTCTATTTCCTAGTTACCCTAGTTATTTTTAAATAATTCGAGATATTCCAGAGTTCACAATCCCAAACGAATATATTATTATTTTGAGAGGTTTCTCATTTCGCCAACTAAGACCTGAATGGAATCACCAACATTGTTTAATATAGGAATGCACGCTGTTGACCTTATGTTTGTCATTGCAATTCAATTCAATGAAAGTCACTATGGTTTATGAACAAAATACAAAACAGTAGTCCAGGGACTAATTTCTCAATGTTTGCAATGCAAAACAAATGGTCATAAAATAATGATCTTCGATTTAAACAAACAAGAAAATTAATAAGCTTTGTACAATTGAAATTATGACAAATCAAAATCACACATTCGTAGAAGGATAAATCTTTGGATAAAAGATTCATAATTATGACAAAAAAGGAGTAAAATTACTTTATCTATCATAATAATGTAATATAAAGGGCAACAATATTTTGAATAAATTATTTCAATATACTTTATTGCGTGTGAATCAAAACACAATGTTGGATTAAATAGATATGAGACAGAAACTAGATGTTTTGTAATACAAACATAACGGAAACTTGTGGTAACCGATTGGTTATGCAAAATATGAATGAATATCTTTTGCATCTAGAATGTCTTGATAAAATTGTAAAGATGAGAAAATGTATGTATTGTGGGTCACTCGTGAATGTGCCAAGAAGCAAGTATGGCAATAAGAAGATGAAAATATTAAAATAAAAAGGAAATAAAAAAGGAAGAAGAAGGATAAAAAAGAACAGTCCTTGAAGATAACTATAGAAACACAAACATAACTTTGATGGCATCGCCCTGTCTTCTTTCTGTACTACAAAAAGAAACTTGGACATGTTTTGTCAGATGCATGAAAATACCAATGTTATATTCAACAATAGGCCTGGCAATAGGCAATAAACGAAAATCATCAACAGAGACACTCATAATTTAACCACTTGGTATTAAAGCAAAAGTTCTACGTTTTACAACCATGGAGCAATAAAGTAATGATAACATTAAAATCAAATTATGATTATTCTATGCTGTTAACGTTATGCAATGACATCCTTTAGAACCCACAGATAAAATATGACTCGAGCCACACTAAGAAAGTGACACTTTAATTTCGTTTAAAATAAAGTAAAATAATTAATAGTTATAATTAGACGTATTTATCCGTATATAAGTTGCATCACTTTCACCGGCTGAGAGAATAACATATCCGTGAGCCAAAATGACAAAACTAGTATACTTAATAGAGATATATATCAATTGATTTATTGTATATTATCTTCAAATAAATGTCCTGCTTTCGATTTCATTTCTTGAAAGAGTATTGTATTATGTTCATTGCGGTGAAAAATTACCTTTTGAAAATAACTTATACACTGTATAGTTAGTTTGTAATGTAAAGACAACATTGTTCGAAATCATCCCGCGAACCTATGAGCTTTAGTATTTTGTATAAGGCATTCATTGCAAGATGAATTTGTCATAATTAAGGCTCAACTGGATCTGTCCAAAGCATGAATATGTACAAACTTGTAACGTAAATGGTTACAAGAAATTCTGATAATACGTTTTTTTTTTTACTGGGAGTAAGAACTAGTACGATGATTATTAATTTAATTTACAAGTCTACACAAACGAGGTTGTAATACGGTACGAATATTAATTAAAGCTTACCTACATCTACCATTTTGTTAGCACAAACAAATTTTAGTTTGAATTTAGTGAGCCTTACATGAGCAGAGTGTGGCCATCCATGGGCTATATATATTATCTACATACTCAATTGTGATGAATATTTTGATATGGTATTTTTTAAAAATCAAGATGGACGCACTACAAAATATCTATATCATTCTTCTTTTTCTTCTTCTTTTTCGATGACAGTCAAACGCCAGGTATTATACTGTTCAGGTCTAGCGCAGCTGTATGTTTATTATTCGATGAAGTGTAGCATTAAATTATGCGAGGGAAGCGACTTAGGCACTCCGAGTGGAGCTGGGTCTTTTGTTTTGAGCGCTTCTGTACATCATTACTGGAGCTAACAAAATGAGATCTAAAAGCTATTTCATGATGACTTGTAAATATAATTTTGTTGTAAATATCATTAACCCATTTGCCCAACTACCAAAGGGATCATCAAATTAAATCAGCTGCCCATGTAACCGAAATGTGCGCAAAAAAGGTCGATATCTGAGTCATCATGCTAGGGCGCCCTCAAGTAGATATCTCGTAATCCCCGCTTTGAGAAGCCACGGGCATTCCTTCTCCGACCACTGGGTATCCATTATCATCTACCGATGCGTACGTGCCCTCGTCAGGTTCGCATGCGCTTTCGGCTTTGTCTACAGCGTAACCATTATCATCCACCGATGCGCACATGCCCTCGTCAGGTTCGCATGTGCTTTCGGCGTTGTCTACGGCGTACCCATTATCATCCACCGATGCGTATATGCCCTCGTCAGGTTTGCATGCGCTCCCGGCTTTGTCTACCGCGTACCCGTTATCATCCACGGATGCGTACATGCCCTCCGTGCATGCGCTTTCGGCTTTGTCTACAGTGTAACCATTATCATCCACGGATGCGTACATGCCCTCCGTGCATGCGCTATCGGCTTTGTCTACAGTGTAACCATTATCATCCACCGATACGCACATGCCCTCGTCAGGTTCGCATGCGCTCTCTGCTCTGTCTGCAGCGTAACCATTATCATCCACGGATGCGTATATATCCTCGTCAGGTTTGCATGCGCTTTCGGCTGTGTCTACGGCGTACCCATTATCATCCATCGATGCGTATATGCCCTCGTCAGGATCGCATGCGCTTTCTGCTTTGTCTACAGCGTAACCATTATCATCCACGGATGCGTGTATGCCCTCGGTGCATGCGCTTTCGGCTTGGTCTACGGCGTACCCATTATCACCCACCGATACGCACATGCCCGCGACAGGTTCGCATGCGCTTTCTGCTTTTTCTCCAGCGTAACCATTATCATCCACGAATGCGTATATATCCTCGTCAGGTTTGCATGCGCCTTCGGCTGTGTCTACGGCGTACCCATTATCATCCACGGATGCGTATATGCCGTCGTCAGATTTGCATGCGCTTTCGGCTGCGTCTACGGCGTAACCATTATCATCCGCCGATGCGCACATTCCCTCGTCAGGTTCGCATGCGATTTCGGCTAAGTCTATGACGACAGGAACATCAGTATCCTCTCGGTGACCCAGCTTATAATCTTTATCTTTCGAAGCGAGATGGAGCACCAAGTCCTCCTCTGGCGATGTCATATCATCCCTGCCATCACTAAGTGAGCAAACCAAGACTGTAACTCCTGAGGCAGCCATGGCAGCAGAGGCTTGTTCTACAGATTCCAAGCCACGATCGAGGCTACTAGAACCTGAAAGGTTGCGATAGCGGTGGTTCCGGTGTAGAAGATCTTCATCGGACCTGGACGAACCATACTCCACTTGTCTTGTTTGCCTGAAAGAGCGAGGTTTCCAGTCATCGAACATGCCTCTTTGCCGGTTCCTGCAAAAGCGGACGACCCTGCACAGGGCGAAAACAAGTAAGTGGCATCAGAAAAGACGTACCATATCAAAACACCACTCTAAACAAAAAAAAGATTCCGTAAAACAAGCAGCCTGGACGTCTTTTGCATTTTCCTTTTTTTTTATTTATTTTTTATTCCTGCGTATACCTCAGTCACAATAATTGCCCAACGAGACCGACACCTTACTAAGAACACATTTAACACAAAGCGTTACATTCAACTGAATAGCCAGGATTACGATGGTTTGGAATCGGTGTGGAGTCGGTTTTGGAGTCGTTGTAGACTCGGTTTGGAGTGGTTGTGGAGTGGATATGGACTCGGTGTGGATTTGGTTTAAAGTCTGTTTGACGGTGTGACTGAGGTGATTTGACAATTTGAACAGCTCGAACGGCATCAAAAAGGCAATGACTTTATTCCGATAGATTTCATTATGTACTTACAGCAAGATGAGAATGATGAGAAATAAAACCCCGAGTATCACTGCCACGTCGATGACGATCCATAACCAGACTAAAAGGAGAAGAAATGCATATTGTGTCATTTTGAACAAAATAGAGCGAGGTTATCCAAATGTGTTAATTGATATTGAGTACATCAACGATGTTTTGTGGCAACTTCCTAGAAAAGACTTATACTGTGATTGCCAATGTTCTTCGATCCGATTAGTTTCACAATTTATCGGCCATGCATCACAATATGCATACAACAAACAAATTGGGGGTGAAAATCATGCTCTTGTCATGAAACGTTCCTTTAAACAATGAATTGAATGCATCAAACATGCATGGCTGTATTATCTTGTCAGGTGATCATCACTAACTGTTTGATAAACAAGTTGGAGTATACCAAACTATTCCATGTTTCTCCTCTGTATATTGAAGATATAGGCGCCAGATGATTATGAGGGAGATATATATGGAATAGTAAGAGAAAGATTTTTCGATGTTAATGACTGAATCATAAAGGCATTTCCATTCTTGATTATTGTATTTCTTTCTGCAGAAGGTTGTCCTTTTAAGACAGCCCCGGTAAATGAGATATTAAAACTTAGCCCAACCTGACAACTATTACCCAAACTACGAGCATACAAAACCACCATGACCACATGAAATGAGTATTTGATTCCGATCTGTTAATCCAGATTGTGAAGATATCGGTGGATAATTCTCAACGGAACGAATGGTTGGATTTTTTCTTGAAGGTTGTAGACCTAATATACACATAGTAGTAGTCTTTATTTTACATTAAAAATATCAAACAAATATTTCATCGTCGTGATGATCATTATCATCATGATCATTTTCTTTGAAATCGAAATTCTCCCTCTTCGAGGGGTCAATGAACTTCACTAATTCCTCCACTACTTCTTATCCCTCGCATTCTTTTCATTTAGACAAACATTTGAAATACATTATTAAAGGTAAAGACCAGTATTGGAAACGTCCAAATTTCAACAAATTAAATGGAAGCTCTTATTACCAATCATGTGAAAGAATATGTTTTGAATAATACATGATGATAACAATTTTGCCGGGAAGCCGCCTACTAATTGATATATTTGGTAAATTAGTTTATCTATTGGTGTGTGAGAGATATAAACGTACGTGTCACGCACGTGTGCGTAGTCCCATATACATCTTTCTGTGTACAGTGCTTGTAACTTTATGAAGACTGGGTCAAATTTTTTATCATTTTGATGATTCCAGAACCTTGCATTACATCTATGCTAGATGATCAACCTTTTCTGATCGATTTCACAACGTTTCTTTCACAATGCAATCGCAAGACCATAACTGGTCTTTATCTTTAAACTAAATGATATAAACAAGAGGCTTTTTAACGTGAAGATGGCTGAATAGAAAGACATATCATACCTTTTTCGCTACTGGTAATCTGAGCGGTCATCGTGGTGCTACCCAAGGCTGAGTTCATACACAGTACGTATGCAGATCCATTCAATTTACAACATGTCAAACAATCCCATGACACATTGGATCCTGGGCTGCTGAGTCTCTCCTTCGTGTTGTACACTAGAAAATTTAATTGAAAACTTTTATTGAACAAGAAGTTTTGTCCACCAGCTCTTCAGTGCATTCGTAATTGTATTTGAATTTTTGAAATAGATACAGAAATAGGTGATGCCACGGAAAAGAGCTAAGGTAATAATTGAGATACCGTGATAATATCGGTTTTAAACGTTAGTCCTAACAGTCAGAAGTCATAATCATAAAACGGAAAATATTTGTTTCATTCACTGTTCATTCAACAGGTTCCAACCAAGCAAGCCTTGTTTAATACTGATGATAATTCACATTAATCCATTTTGAAATAAATACTCCTTAAAACGAAAAAAAAATGGTTTTTGTTGGTATCTAAAAATAATATTTAGCATAGCTCCCTCGCAAAACAGGCCTGGCTGCCATGGCTCTCAATGGGACTTCATCAGCGTCATCATCATCATTTTCCCTTTAACCTGAGGTTACTGACTTTAGCGCCATGATGACTACCCCCCCCCCCATTTATTCATGTTTCGATCATTCTCCTCATTTGGACAAACATTTATAACAGATTTATAAATCAAGAGGCTATGCAACATTATATGATTGAATATAAAAAATATCATACCTGTTTTACTTGTGGTAATCTGCAGTGGTGATATATTCAAAGACGTATTGAATCCTGGGCTGAGGAGTCTCTCCGTCGTGTTGTAAACTGGAAAATATTAAATTGGAAATCTATATTAAATGAGAAAACAAATCGCTAATGTGTAAACGTGAGAAGAAAAAAAAATCACGCATTGTATTTGTAATAAAGGGGACGGATGAATAATTCCTATCTATTTCCTGTTCCAGAAACTTGAAATTTAGTGATTCCTGTATTTTGATGCCTGCAAAGTATTCTTATTATAATGTAACAAAATTACTATACCTGAGTATTGTTTGGATGATCCACATATTTGGCGAGGATTTTTGTAGCAAGTTACGTTGCAGTGGTAGTCACTTGCTTGTGAGACATCTGGTAATGTGTTGCTGCAAAAACAGGTTCGGATCGAGATGGCTGCATATGATTTGTTTTTATTGCAGCAGTGACTCACACAGTCATCCACACTGGTCACGTTGTTATCATTTCCGAACACATTCTGCCAGTGCGCACCGACAGGGTAGCAGCCTACATAGCCCGATCCTATAGTGTGTAACATTAAAACGATAAATAACTCTTATAGAGTGTGTGCAACAATAACATCAATAATAATATTACGCCTTATAATAATACAAAATGATTAAAACATTAAACAAGTGCATAAAATATTCTTCTAATGTGTTAAAATAATAATAACTATGATGGCGTAGCAGCAACGTTTCTTGTACAGTTCAGCAGCGAGTTTGAAACTAAAGTACCCGATGTATAGCTTTTGCAAACATCATCAGGACATGACTATTGAGACATTTGACAATATACTGCTGCAATAACAGATTCTGACTAAGATGACTGCGTGCATTTAACCTCTGCAGTGATTCAAACAGTCGACACAGTATTTACACTCTTATCATTTCAAAATATATTCTGCCAGTGAGCACCGACAGGGTAGCAGCCTACAAAGCCTGGTCCTGACGAAGAAGTAGATTGAGAACAATCATAAAGACTTGAGAGACAAAAAGATCAACCAAACCCAGTTTCAAACGTCCTCGTGCATGTTGCACGTCACTCTTTACAATGACATTATAATATTCCGAACATGATTTCCATAGGCCATGTAGTAAGGTATGGACATGTTCCTTAGGGTGATTTCTTGAAATTCCTTGTGATCGTGTGCAATAAATGGGAATACTGATTGTATTATCATTAAATGACTCTTCTCACTTTACACTACAGTATAGGAATCCATACAAAGGAGATTTTTCTACTGACAATAAAACTTGAGATTTACATATACAGCCACCTGTTACTTACAATGTACCGATATGTCGACATCAATGTCCCACAATGCATCACCAACTGATGACCCGCACGTTATGATGCTTGGGTACAGGCACCGGAAACGAAGAATTTTCTCCAGATGGTAGCAATTTGTATTATTATCAAATCATCTCATCTCCTTAAATGTTTAACGATTCTACAAGGTAAGCATTTACTTCAAAATAAAGTTCATGTTTGTTTAATTATCACATAATGAAACTTAAGCCGAAATATTTTTTTCTCCAAAGGTGCTTCGCCTAATTTCGTTTATAAAGAAGAATGAAGAAATAAAAAAGAAAGGAAACAAATATATGTATATAAACTCACCATGCTCACTCGTAGCATCCGTCGACTCTACGTGGCCAAAGCATATCAGTAATAGTAAATATAACACCATCATGTCTACCGATCCACATGTACGTTCTGTATTGGAGAATGATCTATTGAGTTTAGAGTAAAAGTTTATAATCATAAATGTGGATGCCTAATGTCGTATGATATGCTCAAACTACAGCTACTTTTGCATAAATTAAGACGATATCGTCATTATGCGAGAGTGTCCAAGTGTACTTCCATAGCGATATTGCCAAGGTTGATTCTGATTTTCTAGATAACTTCCTCATCCCATACATGTATGTCAAGTCCCTCATTACATTTAGTGTTCACTGGAGTAAGTGATTATGGTAAAAGAAACTAAATATCAAAGTGAATTATGTTTCATTGTATTTTGACATCTCCTTTGAAATGTTGACAAGTAGGAACATTAATATGTAACATTAAGTATGTACCAAGCACCAGCCGAAACTAGAACTACTTAATAATGGAGCAATAGACTAGGACGCTGTGAGGGTGAAGGGGAGGGGGGGGGGGATTCCTTTAATTAAACCTTGTCGTGGACGCAGCGAAACCGTGGCGTTTAGAAAATAAAAGATGAAGTAAAGTGTAACACGCTCCGAATTTCAGTTTATTATAAAAGAGAGCTCAGTAATAACGCGTAGTTCAATCACAAGAAGAAGAAAAACAAAAAAAAACCCGCGGCTGCTTTGTTTCTTTTTTTTGCAACGGTTTACAGGTGCATATCTGAACAAACCCTAAATGCCTGTTGACAAATGTTAATTCGATTTACTCCGTTGGCTTCGTATTTAAGTCTTATTTCTGCAACCATCAACTTCCACGCAGTGGAAAATGAGAGTAGTGCCACCAACTATAATTGTTCCGTTTTAAAACATTTTTGCCCTCCATTTTAAACTTTACAAATACATCAAAACAAATGCCACTTCCAAACGGCGCCATCTCTTGTTTGTCTCCTCTAAAGTTTTTAAAATTTCGAATTTCGATTCAATTCGTTTATTTTAATTCTAGCAAATACATTAAACATACATCAGCAAAAACATGCAATATAAACATACACATACGACTTTCAAATATATATATATATACATGTATATATACAGTGCGACCCAGAAAAAACGAAACCGAGAATTATCAATGTTTGATCATAACTTAATCACAATTATAGTTAATAAATGACACATATTCATGAAGCTTAGATCCTCCACTTTCATTTGATGCAGCTCATATGAGGCATATTTCACGCATTAGTGATTAAAAGCAATTTGAAGGCAGGAAACCAAAAAGTCATTTGGCGGGCGGTATCTGAATTTCGATTTCTTTTTTTTTTTTTTATTAAAAAAAAAAAAACATTTCTAGAAAGTTCATTTTCTGCTCTTTCATATGACACTTCAATTAGGAAAAATGAGTAAGGAATAACATAGTTCTGTTTGTTTAAAGTAATGCTTGCATTTCCATGATTTGATTAAACGAATTCGTTTTCACTGGATGCCTACCGTAGCAACAAATGGAATTGACAAAAGACTTAACTGCGTTTCGTTGACGATCAGACATAGACGAAACACTTAATTGGACTCAACGCTCCCTTTCATAATAAATGTACACAAAAAAGCGGCGTATGTTAATACTGTAGAAATCCATGTCTCCCAGTGGCGCCAATAGCGAGGGGGCTAGTGGTTCCTTCTGTCGGCGAGGGGGGGGGGGGGGGGGGGGTGGGGGGGGGGGGCGTTTATCTCACAAATATCTCTCAACCGAAAACAAAAGCAGTTAAATCTTAATTTATGCTTCAGTGATTCATTATTTAAAGTTGTCATACCACCTTCTTTAAATCCCAAGGATAACCATATATTTTTTTTCAAATCACCGCTTACAGACTAAATTATGATCTCGTGTCATCTACAATCTCTCTGCCCACGTGTCCAATGCACCTTTTGACATGCCCAAGACGCGTAAGGTACATAAGGTATTAGTTTCGAACAGCACATGAAAACTCAGAGATTAATTAACATCAAAGGTTACATAAATGCAAGAAATAATATTGCCAGTAAACTTTCATGAAAAAAGATAGCATCCGAAGAAAATTTTGTCCATTTTAAATGAATTACATTTAACAGAGAATGCGAATGAAGATAACATTGTGTAATCATATCGAAGAGAATGTTATTAATTTTGGTAGTAAATGACCATTCTCCTGAGTCTGAGTTGACAGTGGCCCTTTTCCATTAAAATGCGAATAAGTCAGCAATTGCTTTCGGACTAAAATAACACATTAATTGCCTCAGCCATAACTTGGTATACAAGATGGTTAGACAATACCTTTTGAGAAGGCTGCTTCTCAGCCATCCGTGGAAGCTGAGCTATGAATAATGTATAATTATACCAAATATAGCTACTCTTTAAATTAAAAGGATTTCCATGTCATAAAGACTGTTAAATGGAAATAAATCGAAGTTAGGTATCCCTATTTAACACCCACTTCATATAAGTAGATATTTATCTCTTTCTTCCTTCCCTCCATCACTCACACAGGCTCCGTCTCTGACTATCTTGAATACACGGTCATAGTTAATGATACAATTAAAACAACAACAACTACTTTACACTGTATTCCTAATGATTTAATCCCCTTTCTGCTTTGTCTGTTTTTAACTCTTTGACTCTACATGATTCATATTGTTCTCGTGTAGTAAATTTATCTGCCTATTCCGTCTGTACATGTATATAGTCTTCATATATATTATGGCATTTGTTGTATTATTTTCTATTATTTCAGTTAATTTGCATAGCCAAATCATATATTTTTAAAGATTTTTTGTTGGTGTATATTTATATAGCAATGAGGTCTTCATTTAACAAGATTTAAGTTCCTTAGCAGACCCCTCCATATTTTCCCATTACTTTCTTATTGAAAATCTCAATCTGCTCATATATGCTCGATCTGAATTTTTTCTCAAATCAATGTAAATATTTTTTCACAAACTCGAATAATTTGTGGAATACGATATATCAATAAATTATGTCATTATTTGACCTCACACACCTCACCTCACACAGACCGACGAGATCGACTCCAGACCGACAGCATGAAAGGGGTATGGCTGAATGTTGGCTTAGGTGTGACTGAGGTATGACTGAGTTATAATAATAATACTACAGCATTTGTTATGCGCCATCGATCTAGTAAACTATTCTGAGGTGCAGAGGGGGTTATTACCCTGGCTTTAGCACGGCTGCCATTACGGCGCTATAGCATTTCAAGGAATTAATTCCTGCCAGGTACCCATTACCATCACCTGGGTTGAGTGTGGCAAATGTAGATCAATGTCTTGCCGAAAGATATTAGTGCCGTGTCGGGACTCGAACCGAAGACTTTGTGATCGACAGTCCGGTGACGTATCCACTCGACCACGACACAAGGTATGGCTGAGGTATGACTGAGGTATGACTAAGCGACTACTAAGGTGTGACTGAGCCATGCCACTGAATTATCATACAAAAACGTTGAATCAATTGAGAATAAAACGACATTCGTGCAACCGTCGCGCGACATTGGCAAGTACAAAAACTTCTCAATTCGGTTCGGCGAAATGTCGTGCAAAATGTCGTGCATGACATGAATACGAACTCCATGCGAATTTAGGCCAAAACTTTGCCGGGGGCTCGTGCGACATTCGTAAATTTATAACAATTCATTGTGATTCCAAGTTAAATTTTGAGTCTCTAACAGGTCGTGAGCTGTCGCAGCCCAGTGAGATTCTAACTTTACAACCAAATTTGTAAGCTTACATGCTGATTCAGTGACGGTCAAATTATTTCTGACTCACTTTTTTGCCCCCGCCCCCCCCAAAAAAAAGAAAAGAAGGTAATCAGCGAACGATTGAGATTCTTTAAATACATCATGAATAGTATTGTCAAAATGCTATGAGAAATATCTTTATCTTTTGAACATCATGAGTAGTCGATCTATCCACGAAATTGAACACGAGTTAACAATGGAAATGGACAAATACAGAGAAAATTTAAATGCTAACGTTCAGGATATGAAAATATACCTACGCAAGTCAGTAATGTTATACTCCTAAGCAAATATGCTCCCTTTTAAGGATTGTGTAGTAGCAGAAAAAAAAGAAGAAAATCTGATACACAGGGTCAGATTCAGATAAAAGCGACCTCTATGGGCTGGGATATCAACTTGGAAGGTTCATTAATGTTTTGTTGTTGTTATAACTACGTATTTCCCAACAATAAATAAACGTGTTACGTAAATACGGAACAGATCAGAACCGCCTCCCTCTTAGATAATCTACCAAGATTCAGTTATTGTAATTAGTACTAGTGCATTTCACACGGCTATTGTAAGGGTATAGGAAACGGCTGTGGATCTCTTGGCTTAATTCTATCTTGTCCATCGACAAAACACCTTCTTCAATTATTTCTGAAATCTTTGATATTGAAAATAATATATAAATGAATTGACCCACACATTCCCGGAAGCAATGAACACAGACAGCATATAGATCAGAGACTATACGAACGATAAGTGACAACCAGCAAATGATAAAGCAAGCAGAAGCGGCCATATGGAAAGCCGTTTTATCATTTAAACATATTTATTGATATCACGAAATCAATTCTTGATATCACGAATTCAATTCTTGATATCAAAAATTACCATTGCTTTACAACGTAAAATAATTTTTTGATATCACAAATACAATTTCTTGATATCACGAATTCATTTCTTGATATCACGAATTCATTTCTTGATATCACGAATTCATTTCTTGATATCAAGAAATCGAATTTGTGATATCAAGAATTAAATTCTTGATATCACGAATTGTTTATAGTGAATGATTTCGAACGCAAAGGTATTGCACGAATTCATCCTGAGCACGCCGTTTTAACATTTATTCCGAACGTCGAACGCAAGGGTTGTGCAGGAATTCATCCTGCCTGACCGGTGCATGCAGTGTGGGTTGTCGAAAGTCAATGTATTGCGAGAATTCAACTAATGCAAGAATACATGTTGCTATTTTGCAGTGCATTCACCTGGACTTTCCCTTGTCTTGGTCGAATATTTCTGTCATCGTGTTCTTCAGTTTAATAGAGATGGCTGTGTATTCGAACACCATGACAAAGCCAGGAAGAAGAAACTCAAGAAACGTGCCTCCGAATGTGAGACCGGTTCTCGATGCACTGCTCGAGAAAAGAAAGAGCTGGCACTGGTTCCGCTCTAACTTGGTGAACCATCTTTCATGTTTTGAATTGCGCAGAACCTTGAATCACATGAGAGGTCCATCCTTCCCAGGGGCCCCACTCACAAGCATTGCTTTTCGGGGTCTCAATTTGGATCATGATTGTTCGTCATGATTGCTATGTCATGTTTTTTTTTAATAAACTGAACAGAACTGAGGTATTGCTAGTATGGCGAATCCAGACAACCAGGGTAGAGCGAAAATGCATATGAATCTTGCTGCCTTGGTCTGACTGTGGTAATGCAGAGGGAATACGAGGGCGCAATAATACTTCAGCGCCATTAACGTTAGATTGAGGGAACTAGCAAAGATCAGGGACCAGAACGCGTACCTGGAGTGCTAAATGCGCAGATGAACCAGGCAAGTGTTGGGATGTTGGTTGGTAGAGATGGTAGAGGTGCGACGAAGCTGGCTAGAAGAAGGAGATACGTCAATAGATCAATCAGAGATTGATTGCCGATCAAGACATTGGCGACATCGTGGAGATCACGAACGACCATGATAGCAAGGAGAACGAGACCATTGCCGGGGACACCCAATAATCCCATCACAATATAGATTAGGGGTTCTAAAACTTTTTCCTTGACGGTCCAGATTGGTTTTCCATGAAAGCTAAAAGGTCCGCGAAACAATTGAAAAATCTTTGTTTTACTTAATAATCAATCATTATCATTACGAACAATTCTCAGACTTGGCAAATTGATAGAGTATTTTCAAATCTATATGTCTCAAATGGCTTTTGAATGATAACTGATAAACTGTTTACATGGCCGTGAAGTGACAATACTGCATCGTGTCCCGTACATAAATCATAAAGAAATATTTTTTTTTGCCTCGCGCAGTGCGGCGATTTTAACACTCCCATTAACCATGGTACCCTCTGGTCGAAATTATATAAATTTGGTTTCAAAAGATAGGGAGGCGGATGGATTCTGTCCCCGGCCCTTTATTAAAAAAACAAAATCAAGAACTTCCCGGGCGGTCCGGATTGACGTGCCCCGCGGTTCGGTTGCAGACCGTGGTCCGGTTGCAGACCGTGGTCCGGACATGAGAAGCCCTGATGTAGACTGTCGTACCTCTAAACAGCACTGATACGTAGGCTTCCATCTTTAATCTTTCTTCCGTCAGTTGAATTCGAAAAGCTGATATTCATTTTGTACAAATGAGTCAAGCCAGTGCACTTCAAAAATCAACCCGGAGATTTTCTTCCATTATATTTGTCTTTATATCATACAAAATAATATGGATGCAAACAAAGTAACATTCACAAATAACTAGTCACAGATAACTAGTTAGGCAAATACAACGATTGTAGGAATACTCATCAGATAGCCAGTAGCTGAAAGAAATAGCCTCTCCTTTTCGGCCATTCAATAGGTCAGATCGATAATCAATAGTCGAAGAGACCTCGTGTTTAAGAGAGAAAACAGCAGGCGAGAGCAAGCGCAGGGTATATACGGGCGAAAAAATTTAAGGAGGAAAAAGACTTGGCGATATTTAGAAGATCTCGGTTCCAAAAGGTACTACATCCATTTTTTTAAATCATTTTTTTTTGTTTTACATCAATGTATAGTAGTGTCATATACTGACATTTCCAAAAAATCCGAATCCCCCCCCAAAAGTTTAAAAAATGGCATTTAAACCTGGTTCAGTTCCAAAAAGCACTATATCTATTCAAGTCATGCATTGTAACTTGCAAACAGTATGACAGATTTCGGTTCCAAAAAGTACAACATTCAATTTTGGTTCCATAATTAAGGTACTACATGCACAAAAAATAAAAAAGCATAACTTCATGAAAAAATGGTTTTATACTTGTATCATACAATAGTGTAATCAGCCAAGTATCATTCAAAACTGACAATGCTAACTATGATGATTACAAAATCGTGTTTTTCTCAGAACTTGGATTTATGGATGTAGTACCTTTTGGAGCCGAGCTCTTCGTTTTATCGGTTTTAAGAGGAGTAGACATGGAGATGAGCGAAAAGAGGTAAACAAAAGCATCAAATATATGAATGGGTATGAATAGTTTTCCTAATGTATCCGGAGTGCATTGAGAGAAAAGATACTCGTGCAGAGTAAATCAATTTTGTGTATCAGATATACAGCATTCAGATCAGATATCTCTCGGGAATCTTTCTTTACCAACATCGATTTTTTCTTCTTTCTTCCTCGACATTCAAAAGCGATTTTTTGTTAATGATATTGGAAAAAGATATTCATTTTAATCACATGCAGGACTCCACCAAATGTAATGTCTGAAAGTAATTCACTAGCAAATACATTCAAAGGTCAATTTATGAAATTAAACCGCTATACTCGAGGATACTGGGATGGTTTAGTGGTCAACTTTTGTCATCGTATAATTCATTATGTAATTTAATAGAGCAATCCTTGGAATCTTTGAAAAAGAAAAAGACGTGCTTCCGCTCTTGCCCCTCTCCAGTTGATTCTATTTAGGCTCTCTGAATTGTTTATATAAGCGAGAAGTCATCCGTTTTCAGTTATATGCCACGGAGTGTAGAAGCCATTTCTCTATCAAAGATTTTGTCTAAGCGATAGGCATTCCCTGAAATACAATTGGTTTACCTAATGTAAAGAGGATCATTTGGATTTGCAGGCACAAGTCAGGGGAACGTTGTTCAGTTGATCATTTAGCTCCATAGGATAGACAAACAATTTTATTTTTAGTTTCGTATCTGAGAACCTCATCAAAAGTTAAAAACACCTTCCCTCCATAATTGCGGAATAATTTGTGCACAAAATGGAAACTAACTTTTCGAATTTGACTAATGGAGGGCAGGTTGAATCTAGAAGTCAAACGACAACCGCTATTACAAATACACTCTATATTGTGATGGGTTTATTGGGCGTGTTCGGCAATGCACTCGTTCTCCTTGTTATCGTGGTCGTTCGTGATCTTCACGATGTTACCAATGTCCTGATCGGTAATCAATCTTTGATTGATCTATTGACGTCTCTACTTCTCCTAGCCAGCTTTGCCGCACCTCTCCCACCTCTCCCAACCAACAACCCAACACTTGCCCGGTTCATCTGTGCATTTTGGCACTCCAAGTTTCCGTTCATGTCCATGCTCGTTGCTAGTTCGCTCAATCTAACGTCAATGACATTAGAGCGTTACTACGCCATTGTATTCCCTCTTCATTACCACAGTCGGACCAAGTCAGCAAGATTCATCTGCCTTGTCGCTCTACCCTGGTTGTCTGGATTCGCCTATCAGCAAACCCTCATATGGTTCACGAGGGTGGAACAAGATCAGTGCATGGTGCTCCAGTTCCCGAACGATGCGACAAGGACTGGTTTCGCTTTCGGTGCAGCGTTCCTGGAGTTTGTCTTGCCGCTCGCAGTCATGGTATTCGTGTACACCTCCATATCCATCAAGCTGAAGTCAACGGTGGAGGAAAAATTCAACAAGAGGACCAGAAAGAACAGAGGAACGGAAACATCCGTTTCGCAAACCCGTGAAACTCGACTCGTCGACCACCGAAGCCGTGCCCGAAGAAATGTACTTAAAGTAATGGTGACTGTGAGTGTTTTCTTTATTACTTGTTGGGTACCGAACAAAATAATAGTTTTTGCATATTGTTTCGGTTATGATTTAGATTTTAACGGCTTGATCTACATGTTTTGTATGTTGTTTGCTTTCGCGAATATGTGGGTCAATCCTTTTATATATTCCTTTCAATATCGAAGATTTCAGAAAGGTTTAAGGAAGGTATTTTGTCGATGGGTAAAAGACACCAAGTCCAAGAAAACAACAGGGGTTTCAAAAACAGTTTCTGAAACTGTTTGACATTGATACGTTGACGCTCGATCATCATTTAAATGTCACTTCTCAGTCACACCATGGACCTATTACGAATGGAAATTCGTCGTTTTCTTAACGAATTCATTGTGATTGTCTCCGTCAATGTCGTATCAATAACATTCCGTAAATGTTTCTTCACTTTGATCTCATGATGGTCACCGCCAATAAGCCGGGACAGAATCAAGATAGTGATTTTAAACATGTTAATCTACATGCGCAGAAGATAAGAAATCCCTTAAATCATGGGAAATCGATGTGCAGTTCTGGTTAATAATTGGAAATTGTTGTTCCGTGTACTGTGTTCTATTTTTTGAAGAACATGTTGATATTACCAGATAGGTTTTGTTTGGATTGTTTGTGATTTAAAAACCCGTTTTCCCCAATTTCCTTATAATATTCCAGAATTACAACGCACAGGGCTTGTAAAGATCATGGCCTTCTAATGTTTTATAAGGTCATTGGTGCGTGCAAAAGTGTGCAAATCAGTAATAATAAACTTCATATCACCAAAATCGTCTGCTTTTCAACTTTGCTGCTCCCCATTGGGGATGTTTTTATTGGAGACATACTGTTACATTTTATTATAATTATATCTGATGCTTCAAGTATACCTTTCTTGAGAAATGCATGTACAATCGACTTATCACTTTCATTGAAAGATTTCAGTTGCTTTTCAGTAATCAATTTGGCTTCAGGTCTAAACACTCAACCTCTTCTGCTCTCTTTGAATTTATTCATACTATTACAAGAGCCATGGATGCTAAAGATATATCTATCGGTGTGTTTTTAGACCTTTCAAAGGCCTTTGATTGTTTAAATCATAAAATATTATTAGCAAAACTATTTTGTTTAGGCATCAGAGGTATCCCTTTGAAATGGTTTCAGAGCTATTTAGATGACCGAAAACAATTCACTGTTTACAATAAAAACCAATCTGATATGCACAAAATCTCATGCGGAATTCCGCAAGGGTCAATTCTAGGCCCTCTACTTTTTCTAATATATATAAATGATATTCATAAATGTTCTTCCAAACTTAGTTATGTCCTCTTTGCAGATGACACTACAATTTCTTTATCAAACAAAGATGAAGCAACCCTTATTCAAACTTTAGACCATGAACTAGAACATGTCGCCCATTGGCTCAAACTTAACAAGCTACTACTTAATACAAACAAAACTCACATGATGATTTTCACCAAAAGAAATATTGATATTTCCAACTATAAGGTATATCTAAATGGCTCTGAAATCACAATAGTATCTAACACAAGGGTCGAATTCACAAGATCTTTGAGTAGATCTTTAATCTGATCCCCACTCAATTTATGTTATTTGTGTTGTCATCTACTGATTTTGCTATGTCCATCTTTTTATATTTGTTATACATGTATGCGTTTATTCGCAATTCTATGTGTCTGTTTTTTTTATATTGAGTGAATAAATTATTTGAATTTGAATAGAAATAGTTCGACATCAACAAATGTTTTATTGCTGAGACATATACACTTATTGCTAAATATAATCGGATTATTCTTATTTTTCTCCAAAGTGTCTATATTTATCTAATTCTTGCAATGCTTTCAACATGTCTTTATAAAACAATGGTATACCCTTCAAGTCCATTTTATTTATATAATAATTACAAAGAAATATAATTCGACCCCCCAGTGATCTGAAAAAGTGGTCAAAGGTTACTTTCCAACCTGAATACTTTTCTCCATAGAGCAACCGTTTGATTCACATTATTCTCTGAATCTTGACAAATATCTTAAAATTCGTTACTCTGAGTCCCCCAGCGCAGTAATCTTGATATAACATTTTCCGTTTAATTCTATCTCTCCTTCTTCAAATAAAATTAAATTCTTCAAAAATGTTTTGTGGGACTGTCATTAGAGACGAAACATAATTTAGTTTTGAAAATACATATATCTTCAACAATTTAATTTTGCCAAACATCGTTAAATCTCGTTGCTTCCACCAACCGATTAGTCTTTTGATTTTGCTCAAAATTTCCTTATAGTTCAAATCATCTTTTGGAATGACGTGCGAAATATACCCCTAGTATTTTTATATGTTATCCCCTATGTCCAAAAAAAGGTAAACCCGGCCTATCACTTTCCTCTCTTAACCACATAAAATTTGTCTAATCCATATTTATCTTCAATCCACTTAATTTTTCAAAGTTTTTGAAAACTTTCTTCACTTTATTAATTGAATCTATATCTTTTAAAAACAATGTAATATCATCTGCATACAAAACTTGCTTTTTTTCTTTATTCCCAAATCCTACTCCTTTAATGCTTTCATCTTTCCTAATATAACGAGCTAGTAATTTGAAAACTATTACAAATAAATATGGAGATAGGGGGTCACCTTGTACCCCTTTATTAATTCCCAAATATCCTGTTGAGTGTCCCCCGTTCATCACGCAACTGCCAACATTAGTGTAGAGGGTTTTAACCCAAGAACACAATATTTTATAATCTACATTTAAGAGAGTAATTGGCCTATAGTTTTTCACGTACAAAGGGTCTTTGCCTTCTTTCTCAATTAGTGTAATTACCCCCTGTCTCTGTGAGTTTGATAACATTTTGGTTTCAAAACCTTCATTAAAAGCCTCCACTATTGTTTTCCCGAAAATTGGCCAGAACGTGAAATAAAACTCAGCCAAGAAGTCTTTATTGCCTGGTGATTTGTTCCATTTCATTTCCTTAACTGCTTAATAGGATGGATTCACAATGAACATCGCCCCCACCGGTCAGCTTGCGGTCGACATTCTTCAACCAGATTAGTCTTTTGATTTTGCTCAAAAAGAGTAGGGCAGCAAAACAATAGCCACTGATAACAGGATAAGTTGGATGTATGAATAGGAAAATAGAGAGAGAGATGGATTGAGAGTATAGAGGTATAGAGATGTATAGAGATAGAGATACAGAGAGATAATACATTTTTGAGAGTAACACACACACACGCACCCACGCACGCACCCACGCACGCACGCACAAACACACACACACACACACACACACACGCACATACACGCACCTCAAAACATGAGAAACAAAGACTAGATAATAATCGAAGACAAGTAAAAAATCTCTGTATGAAACTAATAAACTAGTAATAAATGACACATACCTCCAGCTTTCTCAGAGGTTCAATATCAACAGTTGACGTGAGAGTAAAGAGCACACCAAACCACATAGGTCAGGGGCAGAGGGAGGTCTACATCTTGCTTAAGTGACCTGCATTGTAAGAAGTAACATTAAATGGCTATTGTCTACCCCATTCTGGAGGTACTAGAGAGAAAAAGATCTTGTAAAATAATAGATGATCCCATATGCATTTGGAAGAAGGGTCTATTCTCTATGTGTGAGAACACTGTTTCTAATCCACTATAGAGGACTGTTGGGTGTCTTCAGATAAAGATTGCACCCTTAAAAACCTTTGATGAAACTTTGAATTTGATTAAATCCTTTTGGTAACTGCGATGTTGTTTCTTCTTCTTATTTATTCCCTACTCCCCCCCCCCAAAAAAAAGATACAGTTAATTTGTCTTGATCATACATGTTTAGATTAGATCTAACTTACGAAAACCATGCGAATATAATATATGAAAAATTTAATGTTTTGTATTACAAACATGTATTACAACACAGAACTTTACAAAACAACAGACTGATTCCTTTTGAATCAACAGTCAGTCTTTCACAGATCTTTTGTTAACAGTAGTCATAATTATTTTACTTTCTGTCACATTTCCTATCGCACTTTGTATATATGTATCATGTATGTATTTCATCTTTTGCACAAGCTGCGCCTTGAGCATTTGACTGTCAAGTGGATTTGGCGCCTTATAAATCATATGTATTATTATTATTATTATTATTATTTATGTACGTCTAGATTCTAAACTTTCCACACAAACTTCAATACAACATTTTTGACTTGCACTCAGAACATCAGAATAAATTCTAACTTCTAATGAAAAGAAAATTCGAATTTTACACAGAAATGTAAAAAAACACTTATTAATCCACTTCTAATCCCATGACAAAATGAAACAAATCACGCATATTTATACATTAACCTATCAAAATTAAGTAATGCAAGTTGAGAGAATAATGTATTTGTTCTCCTTTGAAATTCACTATAAATACATGACATATTATTCTGTCATTTTCATCATAAAGTTTGAATGATGGTGATGGTGGTTATTTTACCTGACTGCTAAGAAAGGATAATAAATGCTTGTAAGTAAGCAACAAGACGGCCAACGGCATTAGGTCCTCTCCGAGGGACCTGGTAATGAGGATGAATGCCTTACCTAAAGGCCCTAGCGCATCGACTTGGTTTCGAGCCCGGGTCACCGGATTACGAGGTCACTTCTCTACCGACTGAGCTATCGCGCCTCCTGCAGGATGATTTTTAACTATTTTTTCTCTAGATCTCACACAAACTGTGTGCACCTTTGACATATTGAATATATGTATGTACATGTATGTTGCTCAACATTGTACTAAAGGTCCTCAAAATCTATATTGAAATAGCGCCACCTTGTGCCCAACTCATCCATTTAATTATCCGGTGCGCGCACGCATGCGCATTTGGTTTATCATCTGCTGGCATGTCAGAATTAACGCCTACTGGTCATGCGCAGAAGTCGTGACTAAAGTTAAGAACGACTTCGTAGTTTAAAACAGGACTTTAACAGTTGTTTAGTTAGACGAGACTTAGACACTTCAGAATACGAAATTTAGACGCGACCTCGCGTTTAAGTCGTGTCTAACTAAACAGTTGTTTAATTTTATACATGACTAAGTTAGACACGACTTTAGAATACGGGCCGATATGTTTAAGAGAGAAATATATAATTACGTATATAGGTTCAAAATAATGATTGAATTTTTTTGATGGAATTACTTCTTAGTTGTTTAAGTATCATTATGATAAAAAAAGCTTTCTACTTTTTAAGTCCGACTCGACATGACACTCTTGTTGCATATATTATTTCTCCAGACTAGTTTAACCACATAATTCGAGATTAATATATATATATATAAATATATATATACACACATATATATATATATATATAAACATGATGAACAGGCCCCCATTTATCCATTCAAGACCGGAATAAGAGTATTGACAACATTATAGCAATGTACAGTGCAAATACGTTAATTTGTTCTATATTCCTTTCACATAAACACAATGTTATTTAATGTTGTTTTCAATTTCATTTTTTAAAACCTAAGAATGTCATTTTATAACTATTGACATGAAAATATGAGAATAAATACCAATTTCATTTGGTATTGTATTTTTTGTTAAACCTTCATATTCCGTTAAATATAGTGTATTTAAAACATTGTTGTTGATTATCTCAAAAGTTTGTGAAGTTTAGTGTGTACAGTTAAAGTTCCGCCTACGACATTTAGATTATTCAAATTTTTAAGATTATTTGTCATCATCACTGCTAGAGGGTTCCTTTTCCTTGTTTTATCGACGATGCCATGTCCATGTAAAACCATTGAATTCATGAGAATTTACTAAAAAAATGTATTACAGTTATTTTCAAACTAAACGAATTATCACTTTATAAACTATATAAGCATAAACATATAATTATCACTTTATTAACCATATCTAATTATAATCATATAATCATCACTTTATAAACCATATATGAACTATATATATACTAGTTTGCAACTCTGCACTGACGAGACTGTATTGTAGTATGGGATGTTTAATACTGCTCCCTCTAGCACAAAGACAATGTAAATTAATCTTTGTCAGGGTAATTCAGACTTTCAGTAAGCCATAGTTCAAGGTATCTGCTTGAAGATAACTTATGAAATGATAAGCTTTGCGTTGCTTACATGCTTGATTACATTTTTTGAGAAGTTTAAAATCTCATTATAATGTCATTTGCAATGGTACTGCCTACCACGTGGTCTCCACATATCGCGGTTCTCATAGGTAAGTCCGGCATTAGGATCTGCGGTGAGCTCTTCTTCGTTTCTCAGGCCACCTTGCGCTCCTCCAACGTGGCTCTTGTCCTGGACTGTCATATTCCTCTGACTGGGACCACTCTGACTGGGACTTCTCTTCGAGGTGTTCTGCCGGAAGTCATCGAGATTCTGATCGGGGAAAGTAGCGTCGTCTCCCTTTAGAAGTTGCGCGTAACCCTCTGTATCCAGCACTACGCTCTTCTTTCTTCCGCTAGCTTCGAATTTTTGGTGAACAGGATGTTCAGGTCTTGTGGAAGTCGCCGGATGATCCTTCATCGTGAAAGTCGCATAAGAATGGATGATGCTAACATTGGCACCCTCGTTGTCGTTGAATGAACTGCTTGGTTCGATAGGTGCGGTGACATCCGTTCTTGCTGCTTTCATTATAAAGTCGGAGTAGGTATGTCCAAGGGAGTTAGAGGATGGTGCTGCATCACGTGTCAGGTCGAGGTCATTTCCTTCCGGTAGATGTTGCAAACCTGATATAGGGTTGTTTAATGAGCTTTGCTCACCGATATTGAGAGTCCCGGTAGGAGACTCAAGAGTGCTACCGACACTAGAGGTTTGAGTGCTTTGAGTAACACATATAATAGGTGCAGCTCTTTCGGGATTCGTGACATCAGAGCTGGCGTCGTTATGCAGTGCAGGTGGACTTCTTATGTTGCGACGTCTTACGCAGAGTCGTACAGCACTGGGGAAATAAAGTGCATGTAGGGTTATTTTCACGTGAAAACTTGAAATAGAAATCAGCAAATAAGGATTGTAGCATATCATATTGAGCAATAGTCAATGAAATCTATACTTTCTCTCACAGCTTTACTGGTTGATAAAAAATTTCGATTATCTAAGATGAATTGCTCATGACATAATTAGGATTAATTTCAGGTAAATAACTATTCTCTCAAAATGCTGAATTTCCAACAAGTTGCTTTTTAAACTTTTGCTGTTTATGAAAGTTATATTTTTCTTTAATCATATATGTTTGCTTTGTTTATTTTTACACTGTCCATGTATGATTGTTGTCTTGTTATGGTCAGGAAAAAGAATGAATTAAACTGTATAAACTGAGTTGTCAACAACGTTATTTTTACTTTCCTAATTTGCCATACTATACGATATTTTCTCTTAGTGTGTGATCAACCTTATCTTTATCAGATAAATTATGCCACATTATTATGACCACTTCTAGGAGAAAACGCAACCATTATCAATAATTGTCCTACATTTCATTTTCATGGCCTTTTCCGCATTGGCATGTACATGGCATATACAGAAATTATTTTCAAAGTGGGATTAAACCGAATGGCAAAGATTAAGACGGTATGGAGTCGGTTTGGAGTCTGTTTCGGGTCGGTTTGGAGTTTGTGTTGATTCGGTTTGGAGTCGGCTTGGAATCGGTTTTAGTTTCTGCGTGGAGACGGTTTGGAGTCGGTTTGGAGTGGGTTTCGGTTCTATTTGGAATCGGTGTGTGGTCTGTTTCGAGTTGGTGTGCTACTAGTGTGGAGTTGGTGTGGAGTCGGTGTGGAGTAAGTGTGGAGTCGGTGTGGAATCGGTGTGGAGTCGGTTTGGAGTTGGTGTGGGGTCGGTTTGGAGTCGGTGTAGAGTCGGTGTGGAGTCGGTGAGGAGTCCGTGTGGAGTCCGTGTGCTTCCGGTGTGGATTCGGTTGATGGTCGATGTTGGGTTGGTGTGGGGTCGGTGTGGGGTCGGTTTGGAATTTGGTGAAAAAGTCGTTTTGAAGTCGGCTTGGAGACCGTTTGACGGTGTGACTGAGGTATAAAAGTGAATTGAAAAATGAAACTATACGTCTCCCCCAAAAAAAGAAATTCTGAAGAAAAAAAAATGAATACACATACTGTCCTTACACACAACCTGTTAACTTTCGAGAATGTTCTTTCTCATCACTTTTTCACCACAAAGAACACTTCGTGCAGTCCTTAAATAAATGTAACAAGTAGACAAAAATATAATGAATCGAAGTTTTAATTTGAGAACCATTAATCATCATGACTCAAAGAGTAAAAAGCACTATAAAAGTTTAAATAAAATCAAAACTGCTTTGAGAGTGGATATACTGTGTTCTCTTTTCTCTTATTCTAAAATGGATAAATTAATTTCAGTTGCACCAGGCGAGTATAACAAGAAATATATGCATAACGTTTCCTTTACAATCAAACCTCAATATGCAATTGAAATAAATAACAGTAGAATATAAATAGCGTAAAGAGATATTGTATATTTATGGAAACTTGATTAAACTGTACAATTTTGATATCTGTTTTTGATGATGATCAGTCCGATAAATAAACAGCCATGATTATAATACGGTTTTAAATATGTGCCGTTATCAAGATATCTATGACTAAATACGACTGTTCATGAACTTTCCTCATTTTTCTTCCTCTTCCTAGGATGATTAATAATATCGATAAACTCTCTTTTTGGTTCCTCCATATTTCAAATTCAATTTGCAAAGTATCTTAGCTTCTGTATCATTTTGGAGCAATGACGATCACAAGCAGAAATGTGAAATATTTGAAGCAGAAAGCCATGTGTGTGTACTTGTGTGTGTGTGTACATTATGCCTGGAAACAAGGCCGAGCCAGAGGTGTGTGTTTTATACTGCGCTCTGATTAGCCAATTGGATTAAGCTCCTTTTGGCATGAAACCAAATTGGAAATCTAAATCGGTTTCATCCCAAAAGGAGCTAAATCGAATTGGCCAATCAGAGTGCAGCTAATAGCTCCTCTTGGAATGAAACATGATATTGTACCTAAAATGTCCCATACTTCCCGGTGAAATTTTAGAATGTGATATAGTGCATTTTGACAGCAACATACGCGAAACCAATGCGTAAGGAGAACTTTGGTCTGTTTCGCGAACGCTAGCGCACGCTGACCCAGTTAATCAATTCCATCCGTTTACGTGCAGTTGTCCAAAAAAGACGTAGATGGCGTCAACCAGTATTTTCCATGGTACAGCCCCTTTAAGACAAAAACTTAATTTTTATAACAAATGGATTTAGCATCTTTTGGAATCAAGTTCTTCATTTTTTTGTATTATATACCTTTATTTAGTATGTTAAATAAATCTAGTAATCTGATTTGTCAAAATTGGAGTCGTGATTTTAGCCATACCCACCTACCGGTCAATATTTTTGTAAAAGATGCCCGCATACCCGCTTACCGGTCAGTATTTTTCTAAAAGATGCGGGGCAACGGACCGCATAAATACATTTTTGCTGAGATCCCCATTGGTTTACGTGTAAAAAGTTTCTTTTTACGAGCGCGGATGCCATACAGTGCTTTTTGTCTGCGATTCCCGGATGATCGTTACATTCAGGCAACTTTCCAGCGAAGATTTACAGACATTGAGTCAGATTTTCTTTGATATTTTTAACCAGTCTTTACTCCCGAAAAGGATAAGGTAAACATTCTTTGTAGATTTCTTATATGGACTGCTTTAATATTAGAATCATAGCTGTTTCTATACTGGCTCCCGGGGACGTTACATCATGCTGTGACCCATCAGAGCACCATAGAAGGATGTAACGTCCACTTTAGCCTATGGAAACGTTTGATTGGATTTGTCTCATAAAAGATGTTGCCAAAAACCAACTCTCTGCTCCCATACAGTGTTGGGTGCATGGGTCACGGGCCTCTAGCTTCATCGGGCAGGTAGTTAAATTATGTAAATGGGTAAATTCCGACAACAATATACAAACAATAACAACAAGTTTAATACAAGAAGAAAGCTGACGATTAGTATATTCGTTAACCGCCCACCCCAAAGCCGCTGGACCACAATGAAACGAGTAAGGGCTTGCTAAAGCGGCCGAAGTGCAATTGAAACACGCCTTTTTGCTCTTTTCCAACGCAAAAAGAGACGACATTGTGCTGGAGTACTATGTTTTTTCCGACAAAAGTACAGGGAAAGTGCCTTATTATTTGTATGTTTTACTTTTTGAAAGGTAACCCGAGTGACTCCCGGGCACCCCGATGCCGGGAAGAAACGCACTTTTTAGAAAGCTTCACTTTTTCATGCAAAAAATGCTTATTTGTTCTATGCACGCAAGTCAGATTGAGCGGATGATACAACGTTTCCATTTGTGCCTCTCATAGCAGTCAATATATCTATATCATTAATTAATTTCCAGATGAATTTGTCATAATTCAGCCTCAAATAGTTCTATCCGAAGCATACATATGTAATAACTTTGAACAATAAATGTTTACAAGAAATTATAATGACACAATATCTTTATTTTGAGTAAAAATAATGATTATTAAATGAAGTTACAACTATACACGAGCGAGGCTGTATTGCAATGTGGATAGTAAATACAGTTTACATGCATCTTATATTTTGTTGGCACAAAGTTATGTTAGTTTGAATATAGTTAGATTACTATGAGCAGTATCCGGATGTGGACACCCATGGGTGCTACATTATTTACATAATCAAAAATTGTGTGAATTATTTTGGAATAGCTGTGGTATTCTTTTATCAAGATGAACGCACGACGAAATGTCTTCATCGTTCTTCTTCTTCTTTTTCAAAAGCAGTAAAACGCCAGGTATTATAATGTTCAGGTACAGCGCAGCTGTATGTACATAATCCGATGAAAGGTATCATTTAATTCCATGCGAGTAAAGCGACCTACGTAATTGAGTGGAGATGGGTCCTTTGTTTTGAGGTCTCCGGTACATCATTATTGGAGCCAGAAAAATGAGATATAACAACTATTTCATGATGACTTGTAAATATATTTTATGTTGTTAATAACATTAGCCCAACAGACAAACTGTCAAAGTTATTAAAATCAGCTGCCCATGAAACCGACATGAGCGCAACCAACCCCAATGCCACACTAATCAAATGATACTTGTATCATGGAAGGGCTCCCTCAAGTAGATAGAACTAAACACTCTTGTGCTTTTATTCTTTCTGACCATGTGTGACCATCTCGTTATCATCACTTTGAGAGGCAACAGTCATTCCTTCTACGACAACTGCGTACCCATTATCATACATCGATGCGTACATGCCCTCGTCAAGTTCGCATGCGCTTCCGGCTTTGTCTCCGGCGACAGGACCATCAGTTTCCCCTCTGCGACCCAGCTCGTCGTTATCTGTGCCTTTCGGGCCGCCTAAAGAGACCGCGGGCGTTCCTTCTTCGACCACTGCGTACCCAATATCATCCACAGATGCGTACATCCCCTCGTCAGACTTGCTTGCGCATTCGGCGCCGTCTCCGGCGACAGGACTATCAGTATCCCCTCTGCGACCCAGGTCGTCGTTATCTGTGCCTTCCGGACCGCTTAAAGAGGCCGCGGGCGTTCCCTCTTCGACCACTGCGTACCCAATATCATCCACAGATGCGTACATCCCCTCGTCAGACTTGCATGCTCTTTCAGCTTTGTCTACGGCGACATGACCTTCAGTACCTCCTTGGCGACCCATCTCGTCGTAATCTGTATCTTTCAAACCGCTATGAGAGGCCATGGGCATTCCTTCTCCGACCACTGCGTATCTATTACCGTCCACGCATGCGTACATGTCCTCGTCAGGTTTGCATGCGCTTTCAGCTTTGTCTACGACGACAGGACCATTAGTATCCCGTCGGCGACCCATCTCGTCGTAATATGTGTCTTTCGAACCGGGATGGAGCTCCTCGATTTGCCGAGGTTTGGAGTGTCTACTCACTCGACCATACCCATCCTGGAGTTTAACGTCGCCAGGTTTGGCTCCTTTGGTTGTATCAGACATCGTCTTCGGTTGCTTATTTCTACATGCAGGCTTGTTTGGAAGCGCATATATATGATTAGGCAACGTGTTGAACTTGGGATCCTCAAAAACGTTATAGTCCTTTGAGACAGGTGCTAGGAGGGAATCTGGCTCGTAGTACTCGCATTCACTAGAATTACACTTGGTCGGCATTTCTGCAGGAAACATCCCTGTGGTAGGCTTCTTCAGGTTGATATTGACAGCACTAGGACTCCTAGCTGATGCACCTTTAACAGGAGCTGGTAATGAGCCGTATCGATTCCCACTGTCATCATTAAGATAGCGAACCATGGTTGTAACTCCCGAGGCAGCCATGGCAGCAGAGGCCTGTTCTACAGATTCCAAGCCACGATCCAGGGTACTTGAACCTGAGAAGTTGCGGTAGCTGTGGTTCCGGTGTAGAAGATCATCACCGGACCTGGACGAACCAGATTCCACTTGTCTTGCTTGCCCTGAAGAGCGAGGTTGCCAGTCATCGAACAAGCCACTTTGTCGGTTTCTGCAAAAGCGTACGACTCTGCACAGGGAGAAATAAAGTTAAGCGGCATCAGTAAAGACATACCATGTCAGTTACATGTAGTTTCGAAGAAAACCACACTCACAATACAGATTCAGAAGAGAAAAAACATCCTGGACATATTTTGTATTTCCCTTGGTTTTTCTTCCTCTCACAAATAGTAATCCTCAGTCACACCAATCGACTAACGAGATCTACACCAGACCAACAACACACCGAACATAACTTATCAACTCTAAGTCGGAGTGGAGTCGGTAAAGAGTCGGTCTAAAGTTGCTTTGGAGTCTGCTTGGAGTTGGTGTGGGGTCGGTGTGGAGTGGGTATGGAAACGGTCTGAAATCGGTGTAGAGTCGGTTTGGAGTTAGCCTTTAAACAAGGCCACATGTCTGATAGACGCCGAGCGACTAAAAAGAGACTAATCGCGAAAACCTCAGTGAACGCCAGTGCGAATTGTCCAGACCAGTGGCCTTTATCAATGTGGATTGGATTTCTTATGTTAACCCTTGTTTCCGACTGGAACTCGCTTCAGAAAACGAAGTGTCCAATCAGCGAACGTATCCTAGCACGACGTTAGCATATAGTATTCATCACACACACACACACAGTAAACTCTACGTAGTGCGAACATGGACCTACATGCCTACTATACGTACGTGCTAAGACCACTGACCACTGACCTCTACATGGAACGAATCACGAACGAAGCCAACTGGGAGATCGCCGTTCTGATTGGTCAATGAATCCAAAGTAGGCGTACTGGCCTACTAATAATGTATCTATGAATAATTCATGCGGAGCAGTGAAACCCACTTTCCAAAAGGCCTCATGACATTCGTCATTCGGTCGCGCGTTCACTCCGGGTATCTAGACTCATCTCAGCCGCTTAGCCAGAGTCAACGAGGCCTTGTCAAAAGGCTAGTTTGGAGTCCGTGTAGGGTCGGTCTGGAGTCGTTATCCCAATTCATACAGGAATTGATTGATACCTTTACTACATGTAAGTCCATTGGAATGATGAGAATTATTGTATTGATAAACAAAAATCATACGGCAAACTAAACAGTGTAGCACGCATCTTTTATTTTTCTCTTGTAATAGTTTTATACATGCTGGGTGTAAGAGCACATTTTTTTCTTCTTCATTAAACAAAATTTGAGGGGGGGTGCCCTCCCCCCCCCCCCCCCTGCGTACGCGCCTGCTCAGTACACATAATGGTTAAATGAGAACAAAGTGAGCACCACAATTGAGAGGAGAGAAAGGGAAATATTGCTGTTTATCAATGTATTTATGAATTGATATCAAGTCAAATTACAAAGATCTGATAAAAGAAAAAGGCCACCATATCCAGAACATGCTGTAGCCTGTGGAGTTTGTGGAGGTTAGACAGTGTGACTGATGTATAAAGGGGATTCGTAAATTGAAATGATACAGCTCCAATGGCATCAATGAGGCAATAATATTGTTTTTAAAACGTGTATGTACTTACAGAAAGATGAGAATGATGAGAAATAAAACACCGAGTATCACTGCCACGTCGATGACAATCCGTAACCAAACTAAAAGGAGAAGAAAATGCATCATGTGTTATTTTGAACAAAATTGTGACAACTTCCTTGAGTAAGATTTGTACTGTGATTACCGATTCTCTTCGATCCGATTAGTTTCACAATTTATCGATCATGCAAATATGCATACGAAACACTAATTTGGAATGAAAATCGTGCTTTTGCCATGAAACTTTTCTTTAACAATATATCGAATGAATTGCACTTGCAAGGTGGGAATTTTCAGGGACGTGATCATCACTATCTTTTTCATAAACAAATTTGGAGTATAAACAACTATTTCAAATATATTCTCTGTATATTGAAGATGTAGGCATAATGGGATTACGAGGAAGATATCTAAGGAATAGAAGGTGAACTATAGTGTAGCATTTTAAAGCAATCCATTCAGCATAATCAATAGGGCTTTAATATTATGATACATTTCCATTGCAAATAATCGAGGATAGTTTCTTTAATAATGGTGATTTATTAGATACATTTTGATTATTTGTGGACATGGGAATTATTTTACACGCTTACAAAACCAGCCCAAATAGTAATAGAGAGACTCACGTCGTCGGCACGAGCAACAATTGTTAACCACCTCTTCGGTGCATTCGTTTTTTGCATTTGAATTTATAAAATAGATACGGAAACAGGTGATGACACGGAAAAGAGGTAAGTGAATAATTGAGATACTGTGAGGATATCGGCTTCATAAATATTAGTGTCATAACAGTCAGAAATCATATTCATCCTAATGAAATGTCTGTTTTATTCAGTGTTCATCCGACGATTTCCGAGCAAGCTTTTTAAAACTGATGTTGATTGTATATACATTCCTTTAGAGATAGTTACTTCTTTAACCGATTAACAATGATTTTCGTTTGTATCTAATTTTTTTAATTTAGTATAGCTCCCTAACAAAACAGTCCTACCATGGCTCTTAATGGGACTTCCCTGCTTTAAGAATGAAAACATGCATAGATCTATAAATGAATAGATAAATCATAAAGGCATTTCCATTCAAAGTTGAGTTTTACATCATACGAAAGGATATCAAATCAATCAACATTTAAAAAATAAAACGGTTAATGGAATATTATCCCGTTGTCTTATCGATGAGTATCTACTTGATCTAACCAAACTGACATTTAGCTGAGCTTAATGAGTACTGCCCAAACTACAAGTACACACATTTCTAACCTCCATGACCACATGAAAGGAGTATCAAATTCCAATCTATTAAAAGAGATTTTGATGATATTGGGAGATATCTCTCTAAGGGATATATGTTGGGATATAGTTATTATAGGTTACATATCTGACATCTAATTAGTAGTGGTCTCTATTTTATACCAACAGTATCGAACAACCGTTTCATCATCATCTGCATCACCATCTTTATATATTTTAATCAACATTTTAATCTCTTACAAGGGATCAACGACCTTCATTTTTTTCACTTCTCCTTGTCCCGAGCACTCTTTTCATTTATACAAACATTTAAAAAAGAGTATTTAAATGACTTACACAAACAATAGGCTATTCAACATTAAAAAGAGTGAATAGAAAGAAATATCATACCTTTAATACGTGTGGGACATATCTGACCAGGCATCGCGGTGCTCCCAAGGGTTGAGTCTATACACGGTACGTATGTAGACTCATTAAATGACCAGTCAAATCCTGGGCTTTGAAGTCTCTCCGTCGTGTTGTAAACTGTAAAATATCAATTTGCAAATTTATATTTAATAAGAATGCTCATGTTTAGGAACATGTCAAATAAATTAACGAACTGTAACAGAGGTGACAAATGACTACTTCCTAATTCCTTCCCATTCTATAAACCTAACATTAGTAACATTTCGATGCCTACACTGTTTTTTTAAAAACAATAATGTGATAAAACTACTAACCTGAGTAGTATTTGCATGATCCACATATTTGGCGAGGATTGCTGTTACAATTGACGTTGCAACGGCGGTCATTTACATTTTGGACATCTGCTAATTTGTTGCTGCAATAGCAGGTTCGAATCGAAATGACTGCATATGATTTGGTCTTATTGTGGCATTGACTCACACACTCGTCCACACTGGTCACCCTAGAATCCCATCCTAGCATCTTCTGCCAGTGGGGCCCAACAGGGTAGCAACCTACATAGCCAGGTCCTGAAGAAAAAGTATATTGAAAACGACCTCAAAACTTAAATGGGAAAAAACAACTAAAAACTATTCTAAACATCCTTGTGCATGTTGTCCTTCACTCTTTGGAATTTACAATCAATTATTACAATGACATTATCATATTCCAAACATGATTTATATGTGCAATGCAGTGAGGTATGGAAATATTCTTTAGGTCGATTTCTTGAAAGTCTTTGCGATCGTGTTGAATACTGATCGAACATATGGCTCCGTTTAGTCTCATTTCACAACGCCCCCTATCGTCAGAGCATGGTCAGATTCAGTAGCCTAACATGTTAGCCTATGGACGTTTTTTAAAAAAATCGTTAAAAATTCATTTTTTGTTTAAACGAAAAGCACATCCACCCCGACGTACGTTATCACTAGCTCTTTCATTAGAGCCCTCATGTCTCATTGACTTTTGAAAGTTCACCCACCGTAATTTTTCAAAATAGGTTGCAAGCTCGTCATTGCCTATAATACACATGTAAAACAAGTCTAACTTTGGACTCAGTTTACCAAGCGATTTGAAGATTATAGGTCGAGCACACGAAACATAAAAAGCATGAATTATTATAGATCACTTCTGCCTATTTCATTTTGTCCAGTTCATCCAACCCCCCACCGTAATTTTTCCATTTAGTAAAAGCAAACATTTTGCCGAGTTTAGCAAAAACATGAATATTCATGAACGGTCAGACAATACAGCCTTTTAGTACGTAACGTATAATGAATGGGAATGTGCGATGATCCGTTCAGGAGGTAGAGGTCAGTGGTTTGTGCTGGCAATGTTCACGCGAGCGAAAATGAGACAATCGGAGCAATGTGTCATCTTGAAAAGACTGTACTCACGACAATCTACAGTCTAGGAATCCTTAAAGGCAGGGTTTTCTACTGCCATTACTTGCAATTTACGTAAAGAGCCATCTGCTGCTCACAATAAACCTATATGTAGACAGAAATATCCCACAATGCACCATCAACTGATGAACCGCAAGTGATGATGCTTGTTTAAAGGTTTAAAGGTTTACATATTCTACAAGGATTAACTTTCAAATTAGAGTACATTTTTGTTCAATTATCACAGAATGAAACTTATTAGACCAAATACATTTCCCAAAGGTTTTTTGTCTATTCCCTTTTGTAAAAATGAAACAAGAATGAAAAAAATGAATATGTTTATAATTATATATATATACTCACCATGCTCACTGGTAGCACCCGTTGACTCGACGTGTACAAAGCATATCACTAATAGTAAATATATCACAATCATGTCTGCCGATTCACATGTACGTTCTTTATTGGTAACTGATCTATTGAGTTTAGAGTAGAAGGTGTTTATGATATGTGTAAATGCCTAGAATCGTATGATGTGCTCAAACTACATCCACTATAACGTAAATTAAGACGATATCGGCATTATGCAATTATGAGTGCCCCAGCGATAGTGCGAAGTTTGCTTCAGACTTCCAGAATAACTTCCTCATCCCGTGTATGCATGTCACCTCCCTCACATCTGTTGGCGTTTAATAGATTCAGTGATTATAATATAAGAAAACTAAATATCAAAGTGAAAGCTGTAATAGTATATTTGCAAATGTATATGTAATATTAATTGTATACAAACCCCAAGCCGAAACTATACCACTTAACGGAGCAAAGGATTAGGACGCCGTGAGAGTGGAGGGAAGGAGGGGTAAATCCCTCATATGAATCTCGTTGTTAAATTGGGTTTCATGAGCATCCCTATCTTGAAGTGTTCTTAAGACGCCACAAAGCGAGAAGACTAAAGGCTTGTTCAGATATGACGCGGCAAGACCACGCCGTTCTAAAAAAAAATGATGACGTAAAGTGAAATACGCTTCACATTTCCGTATCTTAGAGCTCTTTTCGTTTGTTATGCGCAGATGCCATTCTTGTACACTTTAACAAAAAACCTTCACACACATACACGAACGCACGCACACACACACACACACACACATGCGCGCACACGCACACATACACACGGACACAACATACGCACACGCGCACACACACAACTTTGGTTTACCGCGCCATATCTGAACAAACCTTAAATGCAAACTGACAAAGGTTAATTCGAGTTATTCCTTCGTCTCTGTATTCCATGTTGCCATCTCCACCAATGTATACGCAGTAAAACCTGGGAGTTGCCTGCGCCGATAAACGTGTCCCTTTTACATATTTTTTCTATTCATTTTTTACCTTACATATAGGCTACATGTAATTTCCAAGCACACAAATTATTCAAAATAATCAGGAAAAGTGAAACAGCGCCATCTCTCATTTTTCTCCTCTAAAATTGTTGACAGTTCGACTCCCACTTCATCCACTCGTCAAGGGTAAATTTCTTTCTTCTCAATTTTATAAATGTTTCACCGCACGCGAACAAAAAATATCCTATGAGCACTTAGATTGCTTTCTTCGCCTCTGTGCACAATCACTCGTTTGCCACACATGTAATTTTGCACAATTCAATGTGCACCAATTGGTGACACTGCCTTTTGCAATACTGTGAAATTACCAATTTCTGGTCTTGATTACCTTTGTGATGTTCCTTTAAAACAGGACTGGATTAAGTTTTTGCAATGGAAACAATTAATCTTGAAGCCTTTGGTATATCTATTTTTATGATGAAGACAATATAATTGCACATTAAGATTATGTTTGTAAATAATGAACAACACGATACTTCGAAAGGGTTTTTCAATGACAGAGAGAGAGAGAGAATGTCTAAGGAGGGGGCAGGGATGGCCGAAATGTAAATGCTGAGAATAGGCTGACAGATTATGACGTGGTCCGACACTTATTTTGGAAGATGGATGCATTCTCTTTCCTTTAACTCAGCGTCCCGAATTCACAAAGGAGGTTTGTCGACAAAGCTAGGTTTACATATGACGCGTTCGACGCGTTCCAAACCAAGGTATACATATGACGCGTTTCGACGCGTTTCAAACCAAGGTTTACAATCGACTACAAAACCTCCTTTGTGAATTCGGGCCAGGAAGTTTAAGCCACTGAAACCTACGGGTTTTTGCAAATTTTCCTTTAAACATGTTAGAGATCTGTACTTATTCACTATCCCGAATGTCTTTGATCTTCTCAGTTTGAAGTATACATACGTTGATTTATATTACGGTGTGTTCCCGTGTTGATTGTGTTGATATATTTAACGGTGATAAAGAAAATATGAAATTAACCTGGTCAACAACATGAATCGAACAAAATCGAATGAAAAGTGCAATTTTTATTTAATATCTTCTTTTGAAATGAAATATCACGAACATAAGAAATGTAAACTACACAAACATATCGGAAACCTCATCACTCACAAATATCTTAAGAGACACATATATTATTACGTAGGTTTAAATCATTTGTTTTGTCGCGTAGGAGGGGGGGGGGGGGGGGTGGCGGGGAGGGTGTAGGATTACATAAGCATTTTTATTCATATTTTTTCAATTATATTACCAAACACTTTTTTATTCTCAAGGGGTCTATAAAATACAAGCTTTGCTTTTTTAGTAGACTCCTCCACTATGTTTCACGACTGTGCCAATCTTAAATGATTCATTTGAATAATTGTATAATCATTTGTCATATCTTTGGTTAATATTATGTTATTGAATTTGTTTATATTGCATATTCAGATTATGTTATATTATGTGGAAAAAATAAAGAAACCTTGAAAACCTTGAATCAAATCATTGGAAATATAATGATAGAATAACTTCCTAGTATTTAGGTATCATTTGTATAAAAAAGTATTCAAACCTTTACCTGCGAATAGGCCCTCATTAAGACCATGCAGAATCAGAGTATTAACAACATTATAACAATGTACAGTGCAAATACGTCAATTTGTTTTATATTTCTTTCCCATAAACGCAATGTTGTTTAATGCTGTTGTCAATTTCATTTGTTTTAAATCTAAGAAATACATTTCATAGTTATTGACATGAAAATAAATCATATACAAATGGCAATTTGATATGGTACTGTATTAGGTATAGCACACCAAAAATAAGTACAACAAACACATGTTATCTGATGATTGCAAATGATTAAGCTTCATGAAAGCTTCAAAAAACAAAAAACAGAATTGAAATCGGTCAATTAATGCGTTGTGATTTTATACCATTTTTTTATCGCAAAATTACCGAAAAACCTGCCAGAAAAATTGGTCAAATTGGCAAAATTGGTGACTCCAGTACAGTTGTGGCTTCCTTAAGTGTAAACAACAATTTGATTCAATGAGTGAAACACATGAGGATATTGCATTTTTTGTAGGGGAGTTTTATACATTGAGGTGCATTTTTACCACGCAGAATAACAATGCGAGTCAATGGGCGATCAGCGGGCCATGTCACACATGGCTGAAAAGACAATATTCTAATTAAATAATTTAACATATTTCCCACATGCCTATAACAATGAAACTACACAGAATTGTAGTTAAAGGTATGCTTGAAATATATGTGAAATATAATAATATTATATTCAACCACTTCATCCTTTCTTTCCTAATGAATTCTTTAAAATAACAAGCCGAATAACAATACAGAAAATAACTACTAACAATTTACTGACATTGTTAATTGCACAACACAACGCCACTAGGCTATCGTCGATCCAACAGTAAAAGTATTAAGAGAGGACCAGTAACTACGCCCTCTCACATTGCCTGGCGGAAATCATCGAATGACGATGGAAACGCCATTATTCGCAACAACAACAACATTGTTGTTGATTATCTCAAAAGTTTGTGAAGTTTAGTATGTACAGGTGAACTTCCGCTTACGACAATTAGGTCATTTAAGCGGTTAATCTTAAGATTATTTGTCATCATCACCGCTAGTGGATTCCTTTCTCTTGTTTTATACAGTGCCATGGCCATGTAAAAACCATTGAATTCAAAAGAATTTACTATAGTGTATTACGGTTATAATCAAACTAAGCCAATTATCACTTTATAAACCGTATAATCATAATCATATAATCATCACTTTATATACCATATATAAAGTATAAATCAAAGTTTGCAACCCTACTAACGCGACTGTATTGTGCATGTAGTATTTGATGGTTAATATTATTCCCTCTAGCACAAAGTCCATGTTAATGAATCTTTGTCAGCGTAATTCAGACTTTCGGGAAGCCACAATTCAACGTGCTTAAAGACAATTTATCAAATGATAAACTTTGCGTCGTTTGCATGCTTGATGACCCTTTACGAGAAGTTTCGAATCCCATAAGAAAATCATTTGCGATGGTACTGCCTACCACGTGGTCTCCACATATCGCGGTTCTCATAGGTAAGTCCGGCACGAGGATCTGCTGCGAACTGTTCTTCGTCGTTTCTCAGGCCACCTTGTGTTCCTCCAACGTGGACCTTGTACTGGACTGTGGTATTACTCTGACTGGGACCACTCTGACTGGGACTTCTCTTCGAGGTGTTCTGCCGGAAGTCATCGAGATTCTGATCGGGGAAAGTAGCGTCGTCTCCCTTCAGAAGTTGCGCGTAACCCTCTGTATCCAGCACCGCGCTCTTCTTTCTTCCGCTAGCTTCGACCTTCTGGTGAGCAGGCTTTTCGGGTCTTGTGGAAGTCGCCAGATGATCCTTCGTCGTGAAAGTCGCATAAGAATGGATGATGTTAATATCGGCACCCTCGTTGTCGTTGAATGAACTGCTGGGTTCGATAGGTGCGGTGACATCCGTACCTGCTGTTTTCATTATAAAGTCGGAGTAGGTATGTCCAAGGCAGTTTGAGGATGGTGTTCTATCACGCATCGGGTCGAGGTCATCTGTTTTCATTATAAAGTCGGAGTAGGTATGTCCAAGGAAGTTAGAGGATGGTGGTCTATCACGCGTCAGGTCGAGGTCATTTCCTACCGGAAGATGTTGCAAACCTGATATAGGGTTGTTTGATGAGCCTTGCTCACCGATATTGAGAGTCCCGGTAGGAGACTCAAGAGTGCCACCAGCAATAGAGGTTTGAGTACTTTGATTAAAACAAATAATAGGTGCAGCTCTTTCGAGATTTGTGACATCAGCGCTGGCGTCGTCATGCCGTGCAGGTGGACTTCTTAAGTTGCGACGTCTTACGCAGAGTCGTACAGCACTGGGAAATAAAGTGCATGTAGGTTTATTTTCACGTGAAAACTTGAAATAGAAATCAGCATATAAGGAATGTAGCATCTAATATTGAGCAATAATCAATGAAATCTATACTTTCCCTTAGAGCTTTCCTGGTTGATGAATTATTTTCGATTATCTTAGATGAATTGCTCATGACATCATCGGATTCCTTTTAGGTAAATTACCATTCTCTGAACATACTGAGTGAGTTTCCAACAAGTTTCTTATAAAAACTTTGTATCAAACTTCTTATTTTCTTCAATCGTATATGTTTGCTTTGATTATTTTTTATACTGTCCATGTATGATTGTTGTCTCTTTTTATGATTAAGAAAAAGAATAAATTGAACTGTATGATCTGAGTTGTCAACAACGTTCTCTTAACTTTCCCGATTTCGCATAATAAACGAAGTTCTCTCTGAGTGTGTAATCAACCTTGTTTTCATCAGATTTATTATGTCACGCAAATGGACCTCTTCAAGGAAAAAATACAGCCATTATCAATAATTGTCCTTTATTGATTTTCAGGTCCTTTTTCGCATTGGCATATTGTATTATAAAAACAGAAGATACTTGCATAGTGGTATTAAACCGAATGGAGTCAGTTTGGGGTCCATTTTGGAGTCGGTGTAGAGACGACGTGGGGTCGGTTTGGAGTCGGCCTGGAGTTGGTTTAGTGACGGTGTGGGGACCGTTTGGAGTCGGTGTGGAGTCGGTGTGGAGTCGCTTTAGGTTCGGTGTGGAGTCGCTTTGGGATCGGGTTGAAGTCTGTGTGGAGTCGTTTTGGAGTCGGTGTGGAGTCGTTTTGGAGTCTGTGTGGAGACGGTGTGGAGTCGGTTTGGATTTGGTGTGGGGTCGGTTTGGAATCGGTGTGCTACCGTGCGGAGTCGGTTTAGGTTCGGTGTGGAGTCGGTTTGGGATCGGTTTGAAGTCGGTGTGGAGTCGTTTTGGAGTCGGTGTGGAGTCGTTTTTGAGTCTGTGTGGAGACGGTGTGGAGTCGGTTTGGATTGGTGTGGAGTCGGTTTGAAGTCAGTGTGGAGTCGGTTTGAAATCCTCGGTTTGGGGTCGGTTTGAAGTCGGTGTGGAGTCGTTTTCCAGTCGGTGTGGAGTCGGTGTGAAGTCAGTGTGGAATCGGTTTGGAGTCGGTGTGGGGGCAAATGTGGGTTGGTTTGGAGCCGATGTGGAGTCAGTTAAAGGTCAATGTGGAGTCGGTTCGGAGTCGGTTTGGAGTCAGTGTGGAGTCGGTTTGGAGTCAGGCTAGGAGTTGGTTTGGTGTCGGTGTGGAGACGGTTTGGAGTAGGTATGGAGTCGGTGTTGAGTCAGTGTGGAATCGGTTGAGAGTCGGTGTGGGGTCAGTGTGGGATTGGTTTGGAGCCGATGTGGAGTCGGTTAAGGTTTGCTGTGGAGTCGGTTCGGAGTTGGTTTGGAGTCAATGTGGAGTCGGTTTGGAGTCCGGCTAGGAGTTGGTTTGTTGTACAATAAAGTCGTTTCTATAGCGCTCTTACGAACTAACTGTTGTTTCACAGCGCTTTACATAACCGATGTGGAGTCGGTTAAGGTTTGCCGTGGAGTCGGTTCGGAATAATGTGGAGTCGGTTTGGAGTCCGGCTAGGAGTTGGTTTGTTGTACAATAAAGTCGTTTCTATAGCGCTCTTACGAACTAACTGTTGTTTCACAGCGCTTTACATAACCGATGTGGAGTCGGTTAAGGTTTGCCGTGGAGTCGGTTCGGAATAATGTGGAGACGGTTTGGAGTAGGTGTGGAGTCAGTGCGAGTCAATGTGGAATCGGTTTGGAGTCGGTGTGGGGTCAGTGTGGGGTTGGTTTGGAGCCGATGTGGAGTCGGTTAAGGTTTGCTGTGGAGTCGGTTCGGAGTTGGTTTGGAGTCAATGTGGAGTCGGTTTGGAGTCCGGCTAGGAGTTGGTTTGTTGTCGGTGTGGAGACGGTTTGGAGTAGGTGTGGAGTCAGTGTGAGTCAATGTGGAATCGGTTTGGAGTCGGTGTGGGGTCAGTGTGGGGTTGGTTTGGAGCCGATGTGGAGTCGGTTAAGGTTTGCTGTGGAGTCGGTCCGGAGTTGGTTTGGAGTCAATGTGGAGTCGGTTTGGAGTCGGTGTGGGGTCAGTTTGGGGTTGGTTTGGAGCCGATGTGGAGTCGGTTAAGGGTCAATGTGGAGTCGGTTTGGAGTCCGGCTAGGAGTTGGTTTGGTGTCGGTGTGGAGTCGGTTTGTAGTCGGTGTGGATTCGGTTTTGAGTCGGTGTGGAGACGGTTAGACAGGGTGACTGAGGTTTAACTCTTATCGAGCCACAGGGCTAATCCCCATTGTGCCAGGTTGTTTTTGAGATAATCTGATTAACGCGATGGTTCTATGAATGGCGAGTGCAAAACACACAGCACAGCCCAATGAGCATGAACAATAACCGCTACTACGAAAGTGCGCACGCACGCACATGGCACTCAATAGATAGCGTGCATGCAGCCTCATGGCAGGCTATGAGTTAAAAGTGATTTGAAAAATGAAAATATACAGCTCTAAAAGCATTAAAGAGGAATTAATCAATATTGTTCCTTTATAATTTGTATGTAATTACAAGAAGGTTAAAATGATGAGAAATAAAAGCCCGAGTACAACTGCCACAATGATGACAAACGAAACTAAAAAAAGAAGAAAAGGAATTATGAGTAATCTTGAACAAAATTATCCTAATGTGTTAATTGATAACGAGTACATCGTCGATGAATCGGCAACTTCCTCGAGTAAGACTTGTACTGTTATTAATTATTCTCTTCGCTCCGATTAGTTTCACAATCTATTGAGTTTTACAATGCTCTTGTCATGAAACTTTGCTATAAACAATATATTAAATGCGTGGTTACATTATTCAGGGAGGTGATCATCGCTATCTGTATTGTAAAAGAAGTTGGAGTATAAATAACTAAATCATCTACTTCCCTGTATATTGAATATGTAGGCGTAGTGTGATTATGAGGGGGATATATAGGGAATAGGAGGTTGATTATGGTGTAGCAATTTGAAACAATTTCTTAAAAAGCCAGTCAGCATGATCAGTACGGCTTTGTTATCATGATACATTTCCAGTGAAATAATCATGTATTTGATTTATTAGTCTTTTTTTAGTAGGGTGGCTCCATCAGTAGTTAAATACTGTTTTCCGTGGAGGCCCTACATCATAAATACGGAAATAACAAACATATTTAAAACAAACAATCCAAATCGAAACAAAATGATTTAAGTTACAAAATTTTCGAACAAAGAAAAGAAACAAAAACAACACAATGGACCAGTTCAATGATTTAAATTATATTATAGCGCAAAAAAAAAGAGTAAATGAAGAATTTGATGGCGCAGTTTTGTTTTTAATTAGGTCAAGTATTCCAGAAAGCCGCACCATCAAATGATAAACTTTGTTTTCCCATCTGGGTTTTTATTTTGGGTAATATTAATCTTGCGTTTTGTGCACTGCGTGGTTTAATGTTATGTACAGATTGGGTTTTTAGAAACATTTGTAAAATATAGACAGGAGTTTGATTTTCAAAAACAGAATAAATAATTTTACATTTTAAATAATTCCTACTTTGAATGCTTACCCACTTGAGTTTATTCAAATTTTCTTGAGTTGGGGTTCTTAAATTGGCCCCCAGGATTACTCTGGCCATTTTCTTGTGTTGTTCAATGATTACATCTCGGACGTTATGTGAACAATTAGACCATGTATTACAACAATATTCAAATAAAGGCAAAATTAATGCATTGGCAAGAAGCTTCAGTCCCTCCAAAGGTAGGTATCTTTTTGAACGACCAAGTAATGCTATCCTTGACCCTATCTTTTAACTTGTTTTTGTCACATGTTCTTTCCAGCTCAATGTTGGATCTAGCCAGACTCCTAAGTATTTATAGATATAAACCTGAGAGATTTGGTGTTGCTCGAGTTGAATGCAAATAGATTTTTCAAGTTTAGCCAATTTCATTTGTGAACCAAATAACATAAATTCAGTTTTAAATCAAAATTCAAGGCCAATTCAATGTCCTTACTTTTTTTACAACAAAAAAACAGTACATCATCGTCTGGTCTGCATATAACATCACTTGGCATTTGGATACTACCTTAGGAAGGTCATTCACCATGATAGTAAACAACAGCGGTCCTAAATTAGCGCCTTGTGGTACGCCTGACAAAGTCGTACCCCAATCTGATTCAAATTTTCCAAGTACAACCTTTTGTTTCCGATCACTCAAGTATTCCATGAACCAATTAATTTTTTTTGACCAAATATACCGTACTTACAAAGCTTTTCTAATAGTATTTTACGATCTACAGAGTCGAAAGCCTTGCGCAGGTCTATTAGGACCGCGCCTGTCATGTGACCCTTATCCATTTGTCTATAAATAAAGTCAGAAAAATAGGTTAAAACAGTATGGGTACTATGACCTTTACGAACATGTTCTAATGTTGTTTTATTTATATATATTAAATTATTTTGGGACGTGGGATAGGTGAAACTTGGGTGACTAAAGATATTCTTTCCCTAATTCAAGAGAGAAATAAAGTATACAAATACAAAATGAGGAAAAGAACAAAAGATGAGACGTTCTATGAAAGATACAGAGTATTAAGAAATATGGTCTAAAGAGAGGTGAAAAAGCTAAACTCGATTACTTGCAAAACAAGATAGAAGAAAATAAAGAAGATTCGAAACGGCTTTGGCAGAATCTAAAAAGGTTCGGATTAAAAAAATAGAAAGCGAAAAGTCAAGAATCTGTCATTATAATCGACGGGGAATTATGTCATTATGAGCTGGCCATCGCTAATGAATTCAATTCTTATTTCACAAATGTGGCTGCCAAATTAGTAGACGAACTCCCCCCTTCCAAAGGCCTTCTCAGCGCAAACATTGATTGTATTCGTAAGTCTTACGAAAGAAAAGGTGTACGTGAAAACAGCTTCGAGTTATTACCAATCAGTGAACAATTTGTTTACTTAATTTGTATCAAAAAGTACTTTGTAAGATATGATTCCAGCTAAATTTTTAAAAGATGGTGCGAAGGTTTTATATTAGCCTTTAAGTTACGTAATGAACCTCGTTATCTTGACGAGTACTTTTCTAGAGGATATGAAAAAAGCAAAAGTGACTCCACTTGATAAAAAGAAGGATAAAATTGATATTAGCAATTATATCCCTATGATTGTTTAAGTGTAGCATCAAAGATTCTAGGAAAATTGGTCTGTGTTGAAATTGAAAAATACTTCAAAGAAAATGATATAATTTATGAATTTCGATCTGGTTTTCGACATGACTATTCGACTGAAAGATCTAATTCATTTGACAGATTATTCGAGGAAAGAAGCTTCTCAAGGGCGCTTTGTTGGGATGATGCTCCTTGATCTGCAAAAAGCTTTTGATACTCTTTGCGTCTTATTGAAGAAGTTACAACTAATGGGGTTTGATAAGACAAGTTTAGAGTGGTTCAGATCCTACTTGTCTAATCGACACCAAGTAGTGGCAATTCATGATATTCGTTCCAAACTAATGCCTACAACATGTGGTGTTCCTCATGGAAGCATTTTATGCACAATTCTATTTACTAGTTATATTAATGATATGTGTATTTGTATGAAAGACTTTATACATGTCTGTCGGGCACCCGAATGGAAATGCTCTCGAGCTTCCGTGGGTTTTCTGGTTCAAGCTGACTCAATTTTGATCTGTTATTCTTGTATATTGTTGTTTGTTGGAAGCTTGGCGAATAAAAATCAATCAATCAATCGATCAATTCACGCTTACCAAGCCGTCCCGGATAGTTATAAAAAGACTTACGACGTTGGAATGAACAAAACTTCCCAACCGGCTCTTGGATGCATTCCTATATTTGCATTTGAATCTGTAAAATAGATACAGGAACAAGTAATGCGGCACACAAGAGGTTAGGTATTTTCTTTTGGTAATTTTTTTTCTTCTAATGATGGATATATATCGTCATAATATCGGCTCTGTGTCATAAAAGTCATAAATCCTAATCATATGAATAACATGTTTGTTTTATTTAGTGTTCATCCAACAATGTCCATGTAGTCTGTTTGTTACTGATAATATCGGCTTTAATACACATTCTTAGGAAATGTATAATCCTTCAAAACGAAAAAAAAAAAACGGAGAAAAAAATTGCATCTGAAAATATAACCATTTAGAAGGCTCCACTATTAGTTGCTGTGAATGGGACTACCCTGATTTATAAAGAAGATCAATGAATTAATAAATATAATAAAATTTAAAGAGTAGACAACGATTTAAAATGGTTTATTGACAGGCTGACAAAATGTAGGTCAAGAGGTTGTTTACATTTTTGAGGGAAATTCACGCGCTAGGAAATGTAATACTTTGTATTACATTGGAAGGAAATGTACAAGCGTATGTACGCTTATCAAGCAAGCGCGGAAAATACCGCCAGCAAATTAAAAATAGCACGAAGGGGCTTTCATTCTAGTTATGGCTTTCATTTTGAATGGACAAGAAGAAAATTTTACGGAGTCTAAAACATTATTAGAGGATTTGGATTAATACTAACGTTAGCACTGCACTTGAATAATTAGTTGGATATATAACGCTGAATTAGTTTCACTCTTGTAGAGGAGGAGAAATGGATGCCTAACTTTGTCCACTTCGTATGATAGCTGCTTTGTAACTCATCTCTATGTGTTTTCCTGATACTAATTGGGTTCAACTGACCGAGATTATTATCGTCACCGAGTTCTTTTACCGTTATCGTCAATACCTGGATTCCGTCGTCGCTCATAAACTAGTTCATCCAAGCTCAAGTCGCCAAACATTTAAGCGTCTCTGAAGTTTCGGAACGTTGACAGTCTTCAAAATCAATATCGTGACGTGTCACTCGTCGACAAGTCTTCGCAGCGTTTTGGAAAGACTTTGAAGTTTGATATCCTATTATTCACATTTCATATATTCTCAAATCAAAGGTGAACTCAATTTTTATTCATGCAAAGCGAAATATTTTTGATTGTATAAACTAATACTAATGGTATTGTGGTACTGCGTTCAATTTATTAACCAGTCAGGTTTATCTTCAATTATAATTACAGACATCTTCACTTTGTTAAAAGCGAAACCAGTTCAATTGCTGAATTATAAATTGAATTCATAAAACTGTTATTATTTTGTGTCCAAGTACGTATTTATCTTGAGAGATCACGTAGTTACAAATATGGGGTCTCAAGTTGCCGTATTTGATTGATTAAAAAACATATCGATACTTTAACTCCCATAAACAATAAAAGTCTGTTTCGTCCCAACATGATTATTATCCGATGGAAGGTAACAGTGAATTACATACGAGTAAAACGACTTACGCTCTTAGAGTGGAGCTGGGTATTTTGTTTCGAGTACATCATTATTGCAGCTAGGAAATGAATTCTAAAAATGATTACATGATGACTTTTAAAGGCCCACTGCACTACTTGTAGCTACTTGCTCCCTCTATATAGAAAACAATGCCTAATCGGTGACCATTGGTCCCCCATGATCCTCTTTTTCTTATATTATTTGAGAGCTGAGTTGATGAGATAACCACCTGTCCAGTGACCTTGCAGAGTGCTCTAATCCCTCCTGTACACTAGTACTGATAAGCTTTAAGTATAATTGTGTTATAAATACCATTAGCACAGTTTACCAACTACCAAAGAGATCATCAACATAAATCGGGTGCCTACGAAACCGAAATGTGCGCAACAAAGTTAATGTAGGTATCATAGTCATCGATAAACAATGCCACAATAATCAATGGTACTTGTGTCATCCAAGTGTACTCTCAAGTAGATACAAATATAATACTCTTGTACTTTCATTTTAACCATCTCGTATTCATTGCTTTGAGAGGCCGCGGGCATTTCTTCTCTGACTACTGCGCATTAATTATCATCCACCGATGCGTACACGCCCCCGTCAAATCTGCATGCGCTTTCGGCTTTGTCTCCGGAGACAGGACTATCAGGATCCCATCGGCGACCAAGCTCATCGTCATCTGTGTCTTTCGAACCGCTTAAAGAGATCGTGGGCGTTGCTTCTCCGACCACTGCGTACCCATTATCATCCACCGATGCGTACATATCCTCGTCTAGTTCGCATGCGCTTTCGGCCTTGTCTTCGGCGACAAGACCATCAGTATCCCCTCTGCGACCCATCTCGTTGTTATCTTCGTCTTTCGGACCGCTTAAAGAGGCTTCGTGTATTCCTTCTCCGACCACTGCGTACCCATTATCATCCACCGATGTATACATGCCCTCGTCTGGTTCGCATGCACTTTCGGCTTTGTATACGGCGACTGGACCATCAGTATCCCCACTGCGATCCAGCTCGTTGTTATATGTGTCTTTCGAACCGCTTTGAGAGGCCGACGCTGTTCCTTCTTCGACCACTGCGTACCCAATAACATCCACCGATGCATACATGCCTTCGTCAGACTTGCATGCGCCTCCGGCCTTGTCTTCGGCGACAGGATCATCGGTATTCCCTCTACGACCAAGCTCGTCATCTGTGTCTTTCGGACCGCTTAAAGAGGTCGTGGGTGTTCCTTCTCCGACCACTGCGTACCCATTATCGTCCACCGATGCGTACATGCCCTCGTCTGGTTCGCATGCGCTTTCGGCCTTGTCTACGGCGACATGACCATCAATATCCCCTCTGCGACCCAGCTCGTTGTTATATGTGTCTTTCGAACCGCTTTGAGAGGCCGCGAGCGTTCCTTCTTCGACCACTGCGTTCCCAATATCATCCAACGATGCGTACGTACCCTCTTTAGGTTTTAACGCACCTTCGGTTTTGTCTACGACGACAGGACCATCAGTATTACCTCGGCGACCTAGCTTGTCATAATCTGTGTCTTTCGATCCGAGATGGAGCACCGAGTACTCCTCTGTCGATGACGTATCATCCCCTCGCTTCGACTTGCCCTTCTTGATTGACAGAGGTTTGAAGAGTCTAATCAGTCGACCATACCCTTCCTCGAGTACAACGTCTCCGGGTGTGGATCCTTTGTTCGTATCAGGCATCTTCTCCGGTTGCTTATTTGAACATGAAGGCTTGGTTGGTAGCGCATACATATCATCAGGCAACGTGTTGGACCTGGGATCCTCAAAGATGCGTTCATCCTTTGAGACACTGCAACTTTTTTGCCCTTCGGCCGCCTCAGATTTATTTTCATTTGTCTTTCCATATCGATACCCCCATGGTCCGTCCATAATTCGCACAGGATCTTTGGGGAAAATATCCTCCAATTTCGAAGGCACTAGGGAACTAGGCATTCCAGAACCTTTAGACATGATGTTGAACAATGAACTCCGCTTTGACTTGTCCAGAACAGTATCTTCCACCTTAGCAATATCCTCGGCAGGTTCCTTCTGACACGTCTTCGAGTTGTATTTGGGCTTGCTCTTTGAATCTGGAGGCGCGGGTTGGTTACCCGGTTGGTCAGGTGCTCGGAGAAAATCTTGCTCGAAGTACTCCCCTTCACTAGACGTACCCTTGTTCGTCATTTCTGCAGGACTCGTCCCTGTGGTAAGTTTCTTTAGGTTGATATTGAAAGCACAAGGACTCCTAGCTGATGCACCTTTCATGACAGCAGAGGCCTGTTGAACAGACTCCAAGCAACGATCCTGAGTACTTGAACCTGAGAGGTTGCGATAGCTGTGGTTACGATGTAGAAGATTATCATCGGACCTGGACGAACCAGACTCCACTTGTCTCGTTTGCTTGAAAGAGCGAGGTTTCCATTCATCGAACATGCCTTTTTGTCGGTTTCTGCACAAGCGTACGACCCTGCACAGGGAGAAAAAGTAAGTTGCATCAATAAAAACATATCATGTCAGTTAGTGTCGAAGAAGACCAATCTCAAAATAAAGATTCAGGAAAAAAATCTGTACGTATTTTGTATTTTCCGTCATTTTGTTTCACGAACAGTATATCGCAATCACATCAATTGTCCATTGAGAACACAAATTTATACATTAACTCGAATGGCGAAGATTGCAATGGTTTGGAATCGGTGTGGAGTCGGTTTCGAGTTGGTGTGGAGTCAGTTTGAAGTCTGTTTGGAGTCGATGCAGAGTCGGTGTGGAGTTATTGTGAAGTCGGTTTGAAGTCGGTTTTGAATCAATTTGGAGTCGGTTTTGAATCGGTTTGAAGACTTTGTAAACTCGCCGTGGAGTCGGTTGGGAGATGGTGTGGAGTGGGTATGGAGTCGGGTTGGAGTAGGTTTGAAATCGGTGTTGAGTCAGTCTTGGAGTCGATGTGGAGTTTGGTTTGGAGTTGGTTTGGAGTCGATTGGACTGTGTGACTGAGGTATACAGTTAATTTATACAAAAGTAACGATATAGCTTCAAGGGCATCAAAGAGGCAATACTCAATATTGTTCCCATTTAATTCATTTTGTACTTACAGCAAGATGAGAATGATGAGAAATGAAATCCCGAGTATCACTGCCACGTCGATGACAATCCGTAACCAAACTAAAAGCAGAAGAAAATGCATAATGTGTTATTTTTAACAAAACTGAGCAAGATTATCCGATTGTGCCAATTGGTATTGAGTACGTCATTGATGTATTATGGAAACTTGTTTGAGTAAGACTGTGTACTGTGATTACCTATTTTCTTCGATCCGATTAGTTTTGACATTTTATCGTTCATGCATCATATGCATACAAAACACAAAATTAGGGTAAAAATCATGCTCTTGTCATGAAACTTTTCTTTAAACAATAATGTGAATGCATTGATCATGCATGGTTGCACTATCCAGGGAGGCGATCATCACTTTCTGTTTCATAAACAAGTTGGAGTATTGAAACAAGTAATAGAAAGACTTACGATGTTGACACGAGCAAAACTTGTCAACCAGCTCTTGGATGCTTTCCTTATTTGCATTTGAATCTGTAAAATAGACACCGGAAAAGGGATGCCGCTAAAAAGAGGTTATGTACTTTTCTTTAGTGAGGTTCTACCACTAATAATAGAATCCCGTGATAAGTCGGCTTAAATACACATTCGTGTCATGAAATTCAGAAATCCTAATCATATCCGTTTTATTTAGTGTTCATCTGACAGTGGGCAAGCAAGCTTTTTAATACTGATGATGATTTTATATCAATCCCTTTTGAAATATATACTCCAACGAATAACAACAAAACTTGTATTGTATCTGAAAATATAACCCTTTAGAAGGGCTCCCTTGTAAAGCAGGACCTTCGTGGCTCTGAATGGGACTTTCCTGATTTATAATGAAAACATGAATAGATCAATAAATTAATAAATAAACAATAGAGGCATTTCCATTCTTGATCACTGAAGGTTTTCATTTTAAGACTGCCCCGGTAAATGGGACATTATTACTTAGCCCAGCCTGACGAGTATTACCCAGACTACAAGCATACAAAACCACCATGACTACTTGAAAGGAGTATCAGATTCCGATCTATTAATCAAGATTGTGATGATGTTGGTAGATAATTCACAAGGAAACGTATGATAGGATATATTTCCTGAAGGTTACAGACGTGTCATGCATATAGTATATGTTTTATATAAACAATATCAAACAAACATTTCATTATCATGATCGTCTTCATCATCATACTTTATAATATTAAAATCAACATTTCCCTTTTACGAGGATTATTGACCTTCACTTCCGTCACTTTGTCTTGTCCCGAGCATTCTTTACATTAAGAAAAAAAATTGATATTAGATTATTAAACTAAATTTCACAAGGAGAGGCTATTTGACATTAAAACGACTAAATAAAAAGAAATATCATACCATTAGTACAGGCGGGACATATCTGACCAGGCATCGTGGTGCTCTCCAGGGCTGAGTCTATACACGTTACGTATGCAGATTCATTCAAAGACGAGTTGAATCCTGGGCAGCGGAGTCTCTCCGTCGTGTTGTAAACTGGAAGATATCAAATTGGAAATTGATATTGAATAAGAAAGCAAATCGCTAATGTGTAGACGTGAGCGAAATAAACTGAAGTATTGTAAAAGAGGAGACAGATGACTATTCCCAATTTCCCCAGACATCAAAACATTTGTTTATTCATATTTATTTCTTGTTCTAGAGACTTAACATAAGTGTTCAATGACTTTTCGATACCTCAGAAGTATTCTTATAATAATGTGATGACGTTACTTACCTGAGTAGTGTCTGCAGGATCCACATATTTGGCGAGGATTGCTGTTGCAATTGACGTTGCAGTAGTGGTCACTTGCTTCTGAGATATCTGCCAATCTGTTGCTGCAATAACAGGTTCGAACCGAGATGGCTGCGTATGATTTGTTCTTATTACAGCAGTGACTCACACAGTCGTCCACACTGGTCACCTTGTAATCATTTCCGAACACATCTTGCCAGTGAGCACCGACAGGGTAGCAGCCTACATAGCCTGGTTCTGATGAAGAAGTAGATTGAAAATGATTACTAAGATATATACAGATATATAAAGTATAAACAAAAAGATCAACCCAACGCAATTTCAAACATCATTGTGCATATTGTGCAATACTCTTTACAATGACATTATAATATTCCAAACATTTAATTTAGACAGACATTTTAAACAGATGATAAAACTAAATTTCATAAACAAGAGGCTAAACAACATTAAGATGACTGAATAGACATAAATAACATACCCTTTTCGCTGGTGGTACTATATGTTGGACTTATCTCACCAGGCGTTGTAGTGCTCCCCATGGCTGAGTCTATAGACGGTAAGAATGTAGATCCATTCAAAGACGAGTTGAATCCTGGGCTGTGTAGTCTCTCCGTCGTGTTGGAAACTGGAAAATATTAAATTGGAAATTTTGAATTAGAAAGAATCGCTAATGTGTAGGAGTGAGCAAAGTGAATTGACGTATACTATACAAAAAGGAAAATATGCTTTTGCCTTCCTGTCTGAGAAACTTAACAGTAGTCTTCGATGAAATGTCGATGCCTACAAAATATTCTTACAATAATGTGATACAATTTTTATTAATAGCCTGAGTAATGTGTGCCAGATCTACATATTTGGCGAGGATTGCGGTTGCAATTTACGCTGCAGTAGTGGTCACTTGTATTTGAGACATATGTCAATCTGTTGCTGCAAAAGCAGGTTTGGATCAAAATGGCTGCATAAGATTTGTTCTTATTGCTGCAGTGACTCACACAGTCGTCCATACTGGTCACGTTGTTATCATTTCCTAGCACATCAGTCAAAAAATACCGACTGAGTAGCAGCCTACATAGCCTGGTCCTAAATATTTTAACAAAAACAAAATGACGATGTCTTGAAAGTCTTTGCCATCGTGTTCAATAGACAGGAATACTGATCGTAATATCTTTAACTGACTGCACTATAATATATCGTCCATGAATCTTTGAAGGCTGTTTTTCTTTTACTGAACTCCTTGAAATCAACCTATACAGCCATCTGATGCTCACAATGTACCGACATGTCCCACAATGCATCACCAACTGATAATGAGCGGGTAATGATGCTTCGGTTCAGGCACTGGAAACAAAGATTTTTTTCTTCTTTTAGCAATTTTGGTTCTCAAATGATATCATCTCCTATTAGATTGAAAGATTCTACAAGCATTGAACTTCCAAATAGATTACAAGTTTGTTCAATTACCACAGAATGAAACTTGAGCCAAAATAGATTTTCCAATGCTGCTTTTATATATTCCCATTTGTTATGATGAAAAAAGAAAGAAAGAAAGAAAGGAAATTTATATCTAAACTCACCGTGCTCACTGGTAGCATCCGTTGACTCGACATGCACAAAGCATATCACTAATAGTAAATATATCACAATCATGTCTGCCGATCCACATGTACGTTCTTTATTGGTAACCGATCTATTTGAGTTTAAAGTAAAAGTTTTTAATGATATTTGTAGACGCCTAAAATCATATAAAGTGCTCAAACTACAGCTACATTCTATGGCATAAATTAAGACGATATCGTTATCATGCAAGAATGTCCTATATAGTGTTCTTCCAAGCGATAGTGCCAAGTTTGCTTCAGATTTTTCAGAATAACTTCCTCATTCCATACATGCATGTCATGTCCCGAACTTCTATTAGTGTTCACTAGATTAAGTGATTATCGTAACAGAAACTAAATGACAAAGTGAAAGATGTATTCAATTTAGTTTGAAATCTCCTTTGAACTGTTTAAAAGTACGGACATAAAAATGTAATGTTGAGTGTGTACTAAGCATCAGCCGAAACTACAACTACTAAGTCGTTCAAAAGACTAGGACACTGTGAGCGTGAAGGGGAGGTGGGGTTAATATCTCATTTATATCTTGTCGTTGATTTAATTAAGTTAGGTTTCATAATCCGTATTTTGAAATGTTAATGAGACTCCCAAAAGCGTGAAGACTAAAGCCTCGTTTAGATATATCGCGGCAAAATTGCTATGTCAAAAAAAATTATGATGACGTAATGCGCTAAACGCTTCACATTTCTGTTTCTTATAGAAAAAAAATTCAGTAAAAACGCGCAAGTCTTTTTTTGCGCGCAATTGCCATTTATTTACACGTAATAAATAATAATAAGAATAATACATTATATATTTCTATAGCGCTTATTACAATGTTTCTATTAAGCGCTTTACAAAGTTGTACTTAGATAATAATACATTCAATAACTATAATTAATATATACTAATCAACCTATAATTAATTCAAAATACATACATAAGCACAGATACATCTAGTCAATACATATAGATACAATAGAATACAATTAATTTTAGGGCAAAATATTACAAATTCAAATTAAGGTAATTACATTACATCTACCGTGCAAAACATATTAAAGCTACAGACTAACAGGGAGGATTAACAGGGAGAATTAAAAAGGAATGTCTTAAGGGAGGATTTAAAAGAATCTAACGAAGGAGCTTCCCGAATCTCTAGAGAGAAACAAAAATCAGCTGCTTTTTCTTGTTTTGTGGCGGTTTACAGCGGCATATCTGAACAACCTTAAATTCCCACTGACAAATATTATTTCGAGTTATTCCTTTGGCTACGTATTGAAGACTAATATCTACAACCATCAACTAACACGCAGTGAAAATTTAGCCACTAAAACACTTCTGCTTTCGAGAAAAATAGAATATAACAATTTACCGGTGCTCCCGGTAAATTTTGATGAATTTCAAATAGCGCCTACGGTCGTACAATTGTAGCTGCGACCATGAAAATCTCAGAATATGTAGTTTTAATATAGAATTTCCAAACGGGAATAGCTAATCGGTCAATTTTAGTGAAGAAACATTGTTTTATAGCTTAATTAACATCTCGACATTGAGAGGGAGCTATACAACATAAAGAGTTTATTATTTACAATTTCATAACTTAAGACTCGATTTCAACCGCGACAACAATCACTCAATATTGTAGGTTCGCATATGCTTCCAATATATTAATTTGAACCAAATTCATGACCCCATACCTAAACTTTGTATTACCTTTAATCTTGCAATGGAAAGAGTTACTTTTGAAACGTCTGTTTATCTATCTCATGATATATACTACAGAGTGAGTCAAAAAAAATGTCCCACTTTTAAAAATGTATATTGTTTGAAGTATGAATTTCTAATCATGATTTCATGATATGTCTTGATAGAGGTATCTTCCAAGTAAATTTAGGTACCATTTTCATTTGAATCTCTGCATGCATGACTGAACATCAGACATTCTTTACAAGACTGCCAGATCTCACTTGCGCCAAGTTACTGGGTGAGGAATAAAACAGTGCATTGAACAAAGACAGCCAGACAGACAGACACACACGCTCACACGCACGCACACACACACACACACGCACACACGCGCACACGCGCGCACACACACACACACACACACACAACACACACGGTGATTAAGCATTGATTTCTATCAAGATCGAATGTTTAAGTGGCATCACCCTGACAATTTTTCCATTTAGTACATATTTCCACCATCATGTCATCATCATCATCATTATTATCATCATAATCCTCATCGTCATCATCATTATCATCATCATCATCATGAAGCACCACATCCGCCAATACGCACCAAGAGGACAGCGGCCACTCAACTTTTCGTACGAGAAGAAGAATTCCCGACAAAAAGTAACAGTTTGGGTGGGCCTTGTCAGGAATGGAATGCTCATCCGTGTGCGTGTGCCTCTGCGTGAGCATGTGCCTCTGCGTGCATGTGTCAGTGTGTGTGCGTGTGCGTGTGTGCGTGGGTGTAAAAAATAACCTCCAGTTTCTTTTTGGTGTTATTTTGTTATTATAAGTGAATAATGTGTACAATTGACTTATAACTTATGTTTATGTACTTTAAGTTTATTACAACCTACTTTTAATTTTAGCTCAGTTATATATACTGCATATGAGTTGTTGTTTAATTATGTTTTTGTTTATGTATAAGCAATCAATATTGAAAACGTTTTTATTTTATTGTATGTTTGTATTACACTATTGGAGGAATAAAAAAAATAAAAAAAGAAAGTAAGCGTGTGTGTGTGTGTGTGTGTGTGTGTGTGTGGTGTTTTGTATACTACTAACGCCGCTGTTTTGCCGCGTCATGTTTAAACGAGCCTTTAGTCTTATCGCTTTCGGGCGTCTCAGTCAAAAATAGTTTATCAAATACTGATATTAACGACTTTAACAACAAGATTTAAATGAGGGAGTCCCCCCCTTCACTCGTTAAGCGCCCGCCTTTGGCCTTGTGTTGTAGTCGTAGTTGTACTTGTACTTTCTACTATGACATATTGATGTATGAAATATAAACAAAAAACAGTTTCTTTACCATAATCACTGAATCTAGTGGGGGACGTAACATGCATGCATGGGATGAGGAAGTTATTCACGGAATTATGTAGCAATCTTGGCACTATCCCTTCGATATTACACTAGAACACTCATTCATGCCATAGTAGCTGTAGTTTGAGCACACCATCTGATTATAGGCATCTACACATGTCATTAAAATATTTTACTCTAAACTCAATAGATCGGTTTCCGAAAAAGAAAGGCAGACAAGGCAGACATAATGTTGTTATATTTACTCTTACTGATATGCTTTGTGCACGTAGAGTCAACGGATGCTACCAGTGAGCATGGTGAGTTTAATATATATTTATTTTGTCCTTTCTGTTTTTCATTCTTGTTTCAACTTAATTAAAGGGAATAGACACAACGCCTTTAAAATTATATACTGGTTTAAGTTTCATTATTTTGATTATTGAACAAAATATGTACTCTATTTTGAGGTTAAATGCTTGTATAATCTTTAAACCTAAAATTAGATGATATGATTTGAGAATCAAAATTGCTACCATTAGAAGAAAACTCTTCGTTTCCGGTGCCTGTGCCAATTGCAGGCATCATCACGCGCGGGTCATCAGTTGGTGATGCATTATGGGACATGGCTATCGACGTTTGAGCACATTGTGAGCAGGAGATGGCTCTGTACGTAAATCTCAAGTAGTGTCAGTAGAAAAGACTGCCTTTAAAGGCATCGTTTAACAATGTTAAATCTCAGATGCCTGGCCCGACGTGTTTCCAGTGTCTTTGATATGGTGTAATATTAAAGCCATGAAAAACTTGCGCTTCAAAATGATCATGAAGTGCCTCAGAAAAGTACAAATCTTTGAGTGACCGGTTTTATCATAAGCATTTCCCCCCAATAGACTGTAGTGTTATTAAAACCTTTAGGAAAATGGAAAAATTGACTTCGATTTCCAATCATACGTATCTTGATAATCAGACAGGCGATCGGCTTGTAAAAGTCATGGGGTTCCTGACTGATCTAAAGGAGTATATTTATCATTGCAGCATGAGCTAAATCTTGGATTTTTTTTTCAGAATCTGAGACAATGTTACCGAGTCACAAAAGTGTGTACAGTAGTTTAATACTGACATGATTAGTAGTCCCGTTTATTGAAGAGTTTCAAGAAATCCAATAAGAAAAGATTCATACGTTACTGCAGTTGCCTATAGAAATCATGTTCGGTATATTATAACGTCATTGTAATATTTGTTAGCACATTTCAAAGAGCGACGGACAACTTGCACAAGGATTTTTTAAATTGCGTTTGTTTGATAGTTTTTTCTCTAATGTCTTTATGATTGTTCTCAATCTACTTCTTCACCAGGACCAGGCTTTGTAGGCTGCTACCCTGTCGGTGCTCACTGGCAGAATGTGCTGCTAGGAATTGATTACAGGGCGACCAGTGTGGATGACTGTGTGAGTCACTGCAGTAATAGAAACAAATCGTATGCAGCCATCTCGATTCGAACCTGTTATTGCAGCAACCGATTGGCAGACGTCTCAAGAGTGGATGACCACTACTGCAACGTCAATTGCAACAGCAATCCTCGCCAAATATGTGGGTCATGCAAATACTACTCAGGTTAGTGATTCTGTCACATTATTGTAAGAAAAAGCCCCCCCCCCCCCCCCCCCATCCGCCAATTCTCGCTACCCCAAATAGCGATTCTGCCGAGATCCGGGGAAAATCCTGAAAACGCGCTTGCATTATGGGATAGCTTTTCGACATTACAGCTTCCTGTGCAGGCGCTATATTACTAGGCGCGATAGCGCAAACGTAAAACGCCGTCGCCACACAACGTGTATGCACCGAATATGTCGTCTGCTCGGTCTTGTTTTTTTTCCGCAAATATTTCAACGTTTATTTGAACATTTCATTCGTTGTTTTTTGCGACTTTTGACATCAGTGACGATGGTTTTCTTTTGTGAGGCTGCACAGTGCTGGGCTCATGATTCCAAGCGTAAGAACCCTGAAAAATGGGGGTGGATGAAGGCCGTGACTTGGGATGGGACTCTATACCGGAAGTTGTAGTGACGACCCGAGAGAGTGAAAATTACCTCGTCTCGCGAATTTCGAGATTTTCGTACCTATTTAGGGTAGCGAGAATTCACAACATACCCTTCACGCGATTATCCACAAATTCATTTTTTCCCCTTCAATTTTCAGTTTTTTTCTGCTCGTTCATAAACAAAATCCTAATCTACAATCATTGATTCATAATTTATCTACACAGTATACAATACGACGGATAGACTACATCACTGCCCGGTGTTCACTGGAGAAAATGGACTTCTTCCCGTCCGGAATGTGACATACAGCTGTACACCAGGCTTAGACCGGGCAGTAACCACCGGGGCTCCTGACTGGGTTGTTCCTACCGAACAGCGTCCGCATACAAACGGGAATGGTATGATACATTTATAATTATTACAATTTTTTTTTCAAATACGAAAACAGATAACTCAAGAGTTAAAAAAGTACAGCGTTTTTAATTACAAAAACAGATATCTCAAGAGTTTAAAAAAAGTAAAGCGGTATGGTTATTAACGAAATTCCAGGTTCGAACATAACAATTGGTAGATGGCAGTTTATAAACGATCAGAGACGTATTTTCAGGTTTAATGACCACCTCCACTCACGTTTCCTCGATGTACTCACTCTTATTTTTGTATAGGTTTTCCTGGCCGCATTCGACCATACCTCAGTCGGTTTCATCAACATACATGCCGGAAACATAAAAAAAGCTTTGATTTCAATCTTGTTTCACTAAACTAAATTCTGTTTTACTCTGATAGGATATCAAGTATTTGTGTATTCCCCATAAATTAGTTTATGGTCGTTACACGCTTTGAATATAAAATAATATCTCTTTTAAAAACACAGACCTTATAATTATGATGAGTTGAATTACACAGAATAACATGGTCGCAAAAGATTCGAAAATAAAATACTCTGTCATTGTAATTGTAACAACCCCCCCCCCTCCCTGGGGTTGATTTTTGAAAAGCTTTGCGATCGTATTTAACTTGATTTCTTTTTTCTTGATTCTTCTTCTTTCTGTTTTAGTTCGGTTACGGATCGTCATCGACGTGGCAGTGATAATCTCTGCATTATCTTTCATCATACTTTGTTTGTAAGTGTTTTAACATTTGCTGACTGCCACTTAGCTGTCGTGCTAATCCACACGAATTAAAATAAAGATTTCACAGCACATTTCAAAAGCTAACCTGAACAATCCAGATCTTTATTAACATGGCTTGTACCACTTATCTCTGTATATTGATCTATGGATGATTTTAAACTTGAAATTTATCTAGGGGCCTTCAGTAAATAACCCCCTTTAGACATGTGGTATTTCAATATAACACATGTATCTAGTTCGAGTGGCATAGATATATTTGATTGCACTTTGAAAGTAACTTATGTCTGAATACCATATGTCAATGCGGATAAAGACCCGCCAATCAATTGTATGGCATTCATTGAAATGTGGCTGTATTTTTTACTTGGAGCGGCCTGTAAATTTAGCATAATTAATCTGATGAAAACAAGTTTGATAACAGGATCCGAGAGGCAACTGCATAGAATATGAAAAAGTGTCAAATAAAAAAAGAATGTTGTTAACATCTCAGTTCAAATCAGTTCAATTTATGATTTTTCTTAATCATACAAAAGACAACAATCATAAATGTACAGTGTAAACAAATACAAAATAAATGTATATGATTAAAGAAAAATAGAACTTTGATGAAAAGGTTTTGTTAACTAATTTCTTGAAAGCTCACTCAGCATCTTGAGAGAATGGTAGTCTATCTGAAATAAATCTGATGATGTCATGATGAATTCATCCTAAATAGTCGAAATAATTGATCAACCAGTAAAGCACTAAGGAAAAGTATAGATTTCATTGATTATTGCTCGATATTAGATGCTACATTCCAACGTAAAACTGAACCCAAATGAACTTTATTCCCATAGTGTTGTACGACTCTGCGTAAGACGTCGCAACTTAAGAAGTCCTCCTGCACGGCATGACGACGCTAGCGCTGATATCGAAAATACTGGACATGCTGAACCTATTCTATGTGTTACTCAAAGTCCTCAAACCTTCATAGTTGGTGGCACTCTTGAGGCTCCTACCGGTACTGTTAATATCGGTGAACAAGGCTCAAGGAACAACCCTGTATCAGGTTTGCAACACCTACCAGAGGGAATCGAACTCGATCTGATGCGTGCTAGATCACCATCGTCAAACTCCCTAGGACATACCTACTCCGATGTCGCAACAAAGGCAACAAGCGCGTGTGTCACCGCACCTATCGAACCCAGCAGTTCATTCAAAGGCAACGAGGGTGCCGATGTTAGCATCATCCATTCGTATGCGGCTTTCACGACGAAGGATTATCCAGCGACTTCCTCAAGACCCGAACATCCTGTTCATCAGATGGTCGAAGCTAGCGGAAGAAAGAGGAGCGTGAGGTTGAAAAGAGAGTGTTACGCGCAACTTCTGGAGGGAGACGACGCTACTCTCCCCGATCAGAATCTCGATGACTGTCGGCAGAACACCTTGAAGAGAAGTCCCAGTCAGAGGGGTCCCAGTCAGAAGGATACCACAGTCCAGGACAAGGAGCACGTTGGAGGAAGAACAGCTCACCGCAGATCCTCATGCCGGACTTACCTATGAGAACCACGATGTGTGGAGACCACGTGGTAGGCAATTCCGTCGCAAATGACATTCTTATGCGATTTGAAACTACTCAAGAAAGGTAATCAATCATGTGAGCAACGCAAAGCTTATCATTTGATATGTAATCTTCAAGCACATACCTTGAATTGTGGCTTACCGAAATTCTGAATTACCCTGACAAAGATTCATTTACAATTAAAGTGATGGGTCTAAAATAAATAGTGTTTTTTTCAGGGGTTTATTCCAAAATATTTCACGCAATTAGGCCTGTGGAAATATTATAAAATGAAGTGAATGTCCACCGGCTGCTTGCATGATATGTTCAAATAATATAAACGAGACTTTGTGGTAGAGGCAGGTTAATCAACTATCCCATACTGCATGCACAACACAGTCTCGTTAGTGTAGAGTTGCAAACTGTGACTTATAGTTCATATAAATTTGTTAAAGTGATGATAGTAATAATTCGTTGCGTTTGCAAATATTCCGTAATTCATTTTTTTAGTAAATTATTTAAGTAAATTCTAAGGAATGCAATGTTTTCACATAATCATGGAATTGCAACTAAAACAAGGAAAAAAAAACCCACTAGCGGTGATGGTGAAAATCAATCTTAAAAACTAATGGATTTTAATTGTTTCAAAGTCGTTCGCAAACTTTACCTGTATAAAATAAAGGTCACAAACTCCTTGATAATCATCAACAAATCAACAACGTTTTACCACACTATAGTTTACGTATTATTATGCTATAAAAAAGTTATAAAATACCATGTGCAATTGGCGTTTAATAGTACATTATTATTTTTTCGTGGCAATAAGTATAAAATGAAATTCCTAGATTCAAACTAATTAAATTGACAACAGGATACAGGATTAGACAACATAGCGTTTATGTAAAAATAATGAACGACAAGTGACGTATTTGCACTGTACATTGCTATGTTGTTAATACTCTGATTCATGTCTCAAGTATTTAAATGAGGGCCTATTCATCATCCGTATAATCATATTAATCTCGTATTATTTAATAAAACTACTCTCGAGAAATACAATATGCGACAGGAGTTGCATGTAAATTCAAACATAAAGGCCCGAATTCACAAAGCAAGGTTTGAGCTCAGACCAAGGTTTATGTACGTCATATGACGCGTTTCAGGTTTGAGTTCAGACCTTGGTCTGAAATGCATTTCACAAAGCCGGTTTGTCCTCAGACCAAGGTTTATGTACGTCATATGACTTGTTTCAGGTTTGAGTTCAGACCTTGGTCTGAAATTACATTTCACAAAGCAAGGTTTGTCCTCAGACCGGGTTTATGTACGTCATCAGACCCAAAATTTACAGACTGCTCAGATAGGAGGTTTGTAATTTCTCAAACCTGGTTTGAGAGCTATCAACCAATCAGGATACAGCACTGGGTGGAGATAATTTATGCTCGATTGATTTTATCCAAATAATTCACCGCCAAAACAATCTGCGATAGTACCTGGTCAGCCCGATTTTAGTGCAATTGAAATCTCTCAATCTCTCGATCCTTTCCTTAAAATCGTAAGTATAAAACCTGTACATGTAGTCGAATTCATACTCTTCACGTTACTGACATTTCACTATTTGATATGCTTTATAACTTTCCATTTTCCATGAAATGTTCGATGTTTTCATATCCGACGGCCTCTCAATTCCAGAGTTCAGGGACTGAGTCTGAGTGAGCTCGAGTCCAACGCCCAAGGCGGCGGCGGAACTCGCACCCTCTGACCCTGGGCTGGAGTTGGGCCTAGCGCTAGCCGGGCCGGGCCTACAGTAACTCCGGGAAGCTCCAACACCGGCGCGCGCCGGTGTTGGAGCTTCCCGGAGTTAGGCCTACAGTAGATATCTGAGTATGACTGTCATGTTTAATTTTGTCTTGTTGTCAGCAATGCCATGACACATGCCAATTAGACTACGCCTAGACCTATTCATGATAATGATAATAATACCAGGCTCTAGCCTAGGCCTGGCAATGATGTCCATCACTTGACTTGGACACTGGTAGTGGTAGTGGTACCTAAATAAATAGAAATTGAAGTGGCATCAGCAATGCCAATGTTCCCCAAAATGAATCACACTGACAAGCATAGACAAAAAGCTTCAGTCTCTCTATATTGCCGGTTGTTCACTGAGACTACGTCTGGCTCCACTAGACCTCCGATTATAGAATGTCAACAAATGTCAGTTTTATTATTTTTATTAAAGAAATGACCCATATCAGACGGTTATTTCTGTTTATGAGTCATGACAAGCAAAGCTTTTATTAAATTTAGATCTGGTTCTAATTGTCTTAATTAACTGGCTTAGTCTCCAGAGCCAGGATCACCCACAAAGGGACAAGCACAAGTAACATTTCTTTATTTTAAAAACATTGTTTAAACATTTGTTTCATTTTATCTTCACTCTAGTAAAGATGGTAGAAATGCAGCTGATTCAGCATAATGAGCTGGTGTACCTGGAGGAGAAGCTGGAGCAATATATAGCAGCACAACCGGGCAGAGGCCTCTGAGATTGGGAAAACCCGCTGGATGATGAGCCTTTTGTTTTAGATTGAGGTAGATCTACTTTGAATTCAAATTCTGTATTGGGAAAGTTGGCGAAAACATGGCCAAACTACTTGATGAATATTGTTAACATAGCTATAAAAAAGGGCTTCTGTTGTAAAATCCAACCCTAGTGTCGTTATTAAAATCCAGAAATATTTCAATTCATGTTGACCGCCTAAATTCACTTTTCGTTTGCCCCGCTCCGCTGGTCTGCCTACGACCGTGCAAGCCCCTAATGCCATGCACATGTGCGTTTACATAAATTTATTCAATTTCTAAGCATTTTGTGTCATATTCCATACATTGAAAGATTAGTTATGATATTTATTCTTTTACATGGTAGGTGATGAAAGCATTAATTTTCATAATTTGTGTGTGGGGCATTTCCCAATACTGTTATTTGGCTTTAATACATGAGGAAATTATTCAGATTATGTGTTGGAAACAAGTTTGTGATTTGTTGCTTAAATTTCACAAAAGGTGAAGCCGTGAAGGAGATTAGAAAAGGCATAGACAATTTTGTCTTTTATGTTAAATTGATTCACACCACATCTAGAAATCAGGATAATTTTTGTTTTTAAGTGACAGTGACAGTTGGGGATGCAAAAATATAATAGCATAAACCAGCAAAAAAATGATTTGTTTGAATGCTTGTTTTTTATTTTTTATTTAAAGGTAATTCTGTGCAGTGTCACATTCATCTGTTTTGCCGAATGGAGAGTAGTGAGGGATGTTTCCGAAGCTGTTGTCAGAAGAAAGGGACAAGTCATGAAGTTTCCTACAAGTTACAACAAGGCAAAAAGTGACTACTATTCAGAAGCAGTTTTTCCATTACTGCAGATTTCCAGGAGTTGCTGTTGATGGGACACATGTTTACATCAGAAGCCCTGGTGGGGCAAGAGCCAGGTACTACTTCAATAGGAAGAACAGGTACTCCATCGATGTTCAGGTGAGAATAAATGAATACATCATGACTGGATCCAGCACGGCTTTCCCTTTAGACCTTTTTTTTGTACCTTGCAAAATTTTCACATTAGATATATACACTCTCCAGTCTTGTGTGTTGTACATCCATGCTATTTCATTGGTGACCAATGCAAGATTTCTAGTGGCCAAATGGATATTAAAGTAATATTCGCGTACAGGTACTCATTTCACTGCCTTTGTACACAGTTAAGAATATCCAATGGATAGTTAAACTTAAAAATCCTAACACTCGTTAATATCTTTTTAACGAAAGGGAAATTTGAAAAATCAAAACTTGTTCCATCCTTCTATTGGCAATGCAGATATGACCTCTAGATTTCTGATATTTTTTTGATGGCCATGGCAATTGGGCCACTGTTTTTGCCATTGATTAATGAAAGAAAAAACAACAAAGAGAAGCATGTACATTGATCAATGGCAATTACCACTATATATTTTAAACTATAGAAAAACAAACAGGTTCATTTACCATAAAAAGATGAGAGAGTGGGTACCCCCTCCCCCCCCCCCCCACACACAAAGCATTTGTTGTTTTAGGCTCGAAATGTTTTGTTAAAAGTGAGATTATTTTTGTTTACATTGTTATAAGATAAACAATGAAAACATGAGTTAAAAATGAAGAAATACTTCATCATTCAGTCAATAAATATAGGGTAATTAGCATTTTCTTCCAATTTGTGTTGTATAAATAGATATTGAAAAGCAATTATCACATATTCAACTGCATTTGCATTAATTACCATAAATAACAAGTGAAATTTATACATTTCACGGCCTATCTGTTATTCATATCGTATGCACGAATTTGCTCCTCATGAATACGTAATAAGCAAAAACATGGCACAGTTCTCATCTTTCTGCTATGCTCAGGATTCATTTAATGACATTGAATTCGTCATGAATATTGAGCCAGAACTATAAACATTATAATGTACTATTCAATAAATAGTGAGTGAAGTTTCAAAATGTGAAAAAAACACCAAAAAAAACTTGCAAACAAAAATATTTGAAGAGTCGGATATACACGTTAAATAACCATTTTTATCGGGGGTGCATCTCGCTGAATTTTGGCTTACCACATAATGTAGATATTTTCCTAACATAATATTATACTTCCTGTCAATGTCTGTCTCAATACCAGTCAGGAACAAGCAAAGTAGTAGCTGGTGCATAATAGACTCCGGCGGAAAATAAGACATGGCCGATCGACGAGCGTTTCGCATCGAGATCAACCGGGGGATACCACGTTATATATAGCTTTGCGTCGATTCGCGGTCCAACCAGTCTGCGCGCTATACGTGAACACGCACGGAAAATAGACGGAGATTAGGGATATTCATGAATTACTCTCGTGTGCGTAACCCCCGGTCGTAGAGGCTTTTGTATTGCCCCACATACTTATTATTGTGTACGATACTCATGCGCTACATAATTATAGAAGTGAACGGAAAGTACAAAGTTGGATACGGATACGCACACAAGTACAATATAGAATTCCAGCTCTAGGGACAGAAGAGGGGATTTAAGTGTCTATAAAGGCTATTTTTGGCCAGGCTTTGATATCATTTTAACAAAGAAGACACATTATTCGTTATGAAATGTATGTTTGTGTAAATACAAACTTTCAGGGGGGGGGGGGGGCAATGTTATTGAAAATTGAAAATATGATTGTTCCCATGCTATTAATTTCATGGTTGTAAAAGTTCTGAAATGTGTTTTTATATTTGTAAACCATGGGCTAATTAGAAGAGCCTTAAACAGGAATTTCTTTTGGTAATTCCCAGACATTCGATGATGGTAATATTTTATTTCATAATTCTTTTGTCAATTGCGTTACTCCAGTTCATGTGTATTCCTGGAAATAAAATATTACAAAATTCTTTCCCTTATTCTCTTTGATTTTGTTTTAAAGTGACCTGCGGAATATATATATATCTGGAAATTTATTTTCGGGGTTTGTTTGTGTGTAATATGACCCTTGGATAGAAATATAAGTGTGCGGTGGGCTGAAGGGCTCAAATAAAACTTGTAGAATTCTAATTTTCATCTTCAACATCATTATCACACTCACAATCGTCAATCGCCATCACAATAATTATCATCATCACCATAGCCATCATCGCCGTCACCACCTACATCATCATCACCACCATTAGCATTGCATCACAATCATCATCATAATCACCGTCATCATGATCATCACCATGCACCACCTACATCGCCATTAATTGCCATCATCACCATCACGTTAACGACCAGCATTGCCATCATAATCACCCTCATCATCACCACCATCAGCATTGCCATCAAGATAATCATCGTCATCATAATCACTGTCATCATTATCATCATCACCATAGCCATCATAATCACCGTCATCATTATCATCATCACCATATCCATCATGATCGCCATCACCACCGACATCATCACCACTGCCATCATCATAATCACCGTCATCATTATCATCACCATAGCCATCATCTCCACCGTCGCCATCACCACCATCACAATCATCATCACCAACATATCAAAATATGTCAATGCTTGACTATTTAGATTATGTTTACCCTGTGTAGGTACTATTTCTGGATGAAATACAAATCTGCAAAATATATCTTTAAAAAAAAAAAAATCTTTTGTGGGGGGGGGGGGCTATTATTTAACAGGTCTGTTTAATTCACATTTCTTAATCAAAATTCATGCCAACTAACCCAAAAGAAAACCAGGTCTGGTTTCTTCTGAATAGCCTAGTAAGTGGACAAAAAAATGTATTATTTAACACTACTACAAATAATAAATGCGATAGGACTACGAATAAAATTTGCATTTTCTAATATTTATATTTTATTTATAAACTGACTTTGACATTTATGTTGAGACCATCACAGGCATAAAATGTGTCGCTGAGAATAAAATTATTATTAGAGTTAAGTATTGTTAAATTGTATAAAGGTGACAGTTCAGTCAGTTTTCTATTAATATAATAAATGCTTTGTTCGTGTGAAGCTCCGGAATCCCACCTTGGAACTTTGGAAGTATCAGAGATTTTTGTTTTATTGAAAGGAATAAACTGAACAAAATCCTTCTCGTCCTTCTCCCAAACTCCCCGTTCAAGATTGTTTGTTCCAACGTGAAGCAAAACTGCGGTTGAGTCTTCAAATAAATAACCATTAAAACGAACAAAGGCATGGAGTCCAGCAAATGTTGATCCGGGAATGCAATGGAGACTGATGTGTGATGTCTGTCAATGTCCCGCAAGCTTCGATGGTTGAGTGCGTCTGTCAGAAAAACAACAACAAATGATAAGAAGAATAATTAAAATGTCTTAGTTCAATGTATGGGGATTTGAAAAGATCTTATCAAAGTAGCTAGCCATTTATGGTAGACAAAACTGGCTTGCTTTCAAATTTATTTTTTTAAATGAAAACAAATTACAGGTGTCAGATTCATGAAGTTTTCCCTTCATTTTTCAAGATGTGCACAAGTTCTAAAATGTAAGTGTTTACCTTTGGCTTTTTGTTTTAATTCTGCTCTGTTCATAATCATAGGTCTACAACTCGCACAAGGAAATGCTGCTTATTTCTGTGGCTGGCTGTAAGGTTTGAGTTGAGCAGAAGGCAGAACCAAAGTTTGAGAATCCCAAATGAATATAATTAATTATCCTTTAGTTTAAGTAATTTGTCATTTTAATATCCAGCTCACTGAGCTCAGCTCAGCTCACTCGCTCAGCTCAGGATTCCAGTACAAAACACGAAAACAATTTGATCAGTTACCAAACCCCTTCATTACTTGTCTAAACATGTTTAAACCCGTGTAAATATACATTTAAAAGATATCATTTGATCTAGATTTATAATGAATAGCAATGACTAATGAGCAGTCGATTTATTTACATTGCTGTCGATTTGCGACAACAAAAACTAAAAAGCTGACAAAAATATATACACATGGGACTACATAAATTCCTGCTGTATGCGCCACACAATGGCACAGCGACACACAAGAAACCCCGCCATTCCTGACTAAAAGGCCGTAGCCATAGCAATTCCCGCGGTTTCGAATCATTTTCCGTCTACTTCCGGTAGATTTCCAAAATATAGTCCAATAATTTGGGCATATTTCTTATTCAAACATTACTTGCATCTACGTGTTTTCAACATCAAACGATGGACTGGTTATCAAAGACGACGTAGGATGCAAAAATTCGAAATAATATTATCAATACCAGTCAGGAACAAGCAAAATACGACACTATGTAATGAGTAGTTAATTTCCGAGGACTAAAAACGCTCTTTTTGTTTGCGATAAAAGTAAGCGCAAAATCTAACTAATTTGGGCAAATTTGGTGTCAAAGAACAGCGAAAATTTCAGAGATTGACTTACCCCACGATACCGCCATGATGAATTGCACTGTAAGCCATACGAGGGCGACAAAATGATGCTACCAAAATCCCGTGGTTGGTCTCGTGTTTTACGAGAGCGTTGTAAGCGAGCTTTTCACCGAACGGGAATCTGAATAAAAATTGCCGCACAGCCTCATTATCGCGCACGCTGCGGTCTGACAGGTTGTCTGTGATTATGCTGGGAAAATAACTAGTATCGTTGCAAGGTGGCCTGGACTGGTAGCAGCCACGATGCCAGGATCTTTTCTGAGTGTGCACTGAATTGACAGCTTGATGCTAGGGCATATGAATAACAGTTGATTCTTGGAGATAGACTATAGGGTAGGTAGATTTTTTCTTTATATAAAAACATTTGTTTATTCTTTTTCTTAATCAATCTTGTTTCCTTTTTTGTATTTGGCCAACATGTGACATGTTAGGAATGTTCATTTGGTAATATAGTAACAACTCGCATTAAGTAATTAATTCAAACGAGCTCATGTGCTTTTACATTTCAGTTCACAAATCATAATTAATGTTTTTGATATCTGGATGCAACTTGATTAGTTTGTTGTCAAGAGGAACCTCATAGTTTTTGTATTAGTGACACAGGATTGAATTATTCCTGATTATGTGTACAATACATTGTATCCTTTTCTATAGTATTACCCCCCCCCCACCCCCCTCCAAGAAAAAAAATGAACAAGTTGAAATTTAGAATATTGTTTATGATATTGTTTATTTCGTCCATTCGATTTTGCAGGTATCCATGCCTTCTCTGTCTCATCAGAAGCCATTTCTTCATTCAGAGGGTCGACCAGAGATGTGCTTTAAAGGCCATCTGTACTAGTTCAGCCAAAGAGGATTAGACAACCCAGCGAGGTCACTGACGGGAGGCTATCTCATCAATTCAGTTCTCAATTAACATAAGAAAAAGAGGATCATGGGGGATTAACAGGCACAGATTGGGGAAGTTTTCTATATAGAGGGAGCAAGTAGCTACAAGTAGTACAGTGGGGCTTTAACACTTCACACACAAAAAAGGGAGATGTGTGATTGAGCACATATTTATTAAATGCAAGGATGAGGACGTTCCATGCCTCATCAATCTAAGAGAGAAGGTCGACACTTCTTAATTATTTTTATGCTTTCCTGTTACCCATATTGGGGAAATTCATGTTGTTCAAATATAGCATTGGTTTGGCCAAGTATAGCCTAAACAGCTAACACTGGAGCTTACTAATAAGCATTTATTGCTTTCTTAGCTGTCAAGTAAAATAACTACCACTATCTATCTATTTAGTGAGCTATACATTATTTAATGAAGGATTCCACAAAAAATTTCAATGTATACGGTAATAAGTTATAAAATACAGATTTAACTCAATTGCAACTGGAATTACCTCGAAATGTATTTCTCCCTGCTCCCTGGTGTTCCCACAATACTTTGTAGTTATGCAGCATTACATCAAGAACCTGGGTGTTGAACTGTTGATTATTTATGAATATTTTTGATGTTATGTTTAGTTGATAAGTATTTGTTGTCACTCTGACGGTATTTGTAATTAAGTGTTCTCTGTAGATTAAATGCACCTGATTTAACTATAATAAGCATTGTATACACTGCTGAGTTGAGGGGTGGGTCAATATAAATTATTTGGTTGTCAGCTAGGGGAGAGTATTCCAACAAATATTATTTACTGTACTAAGCGAAGTCAGAATTAAAGAACTTTTATGTGCAAATTTGAATTTCGTCACCCATTTTGTTGTATTTCTGATTTTCTTTCTGCTAATAAGTAATAACGCTACAGTGAGACTTTTAATTGGCCTTCCAGAGCCTCTCTTAACCTCTAGTGGGCTATATTTCATATAAGCATGCTACAAAATTTACAAATGTGAACTGCATTGTTTGAACAAACGGTAGATTACTATTGTGTTGTATGCTCAATTATTTATGTAAAACATGAAAATACAAATACAATATTCTTGCTTTCATATATTTACAAAGATAACTGAAATAGATATGTGTCAGATTATCTCTCTCTCTCTTTCTCCCTTTTTTTTGGGGGGGGGGGGGTGCAGATGTGTGTGTTTGCAGTTTGCATGGTTTTGCATTATGTGTTTCATTGCAAAAAAGAAGAAGAAGAGAGAGAGAGAAAGTTGAATAGAGAGAGAGAGGGGACAAAGAAAAAAATTAATAGAGAGAGAAAGGGAGGGAGAGAGAGAGAGGGGAGAAAGAAAAAGAATTAATAGAGAGAGAGAACACAAATGGGTAGAAAGAGACAGGGAGGGAGAGAGAGGGGAGAAAGAAAATGAATTAATAGAGAGGAAAGGAGGGAGAGAAAACAAAAATGGGTAGAAAGAGAGAGGAGGGACGGGGACAGAGAAAGAGACAGGGAGGGAGAGAGAAAGAAAAGATGGCCAGCATAGAGGAATTTTTTAAAAATTAATATTATATGGAAACAAATCATTTACCAGTTACAATTTTGATGTGAAAAAATAGCCAGTTGGGGAAACAAACGGGGAACTAGTTAAAATAATAATTGATTGACCATTAATTCTAACAAAATAATTATAGATCTATAGTAATTAACAATTGCAATCAAATGAATTAATATATTAATCACAATAAAAACTTAATTCATATTAAATCATTATTATTATTATTATTATTGTTAGGTGATTTTATTGATAAGAATTTGTAGCCCCGAAAACAATAAGGCTCTTACAGTTAATTTAAAAGAGCCCTTGACAACCTTAGATGTATTAATCTAACGAAGGTTTTCAGGTGCCGATGTCAATTTGTTCTGGGTCAGATTGAGTGCTTCACCAGCACCACACAAATGTGAGTACGTGGGGCACTTTCTGCATCGGCGCGCCAGTTTGGTTCGATTAATTCATGAAAATGCAATTCAAAAATTTATTTCAGAGATGTTCTAACCATCATCTTTTTAAGATTGCTCATTAAGATGTCCGGATCGTACTAACAATGCTTAGTTTAACAGTTTTGTCAATTCTTAACATTTAAACCCTAGCCCATAAAAATTATGTTAGAAACCCTATGGCTGAGACTAGTTTTACAAACCTTGGTCCGAGGTTTGGGAATTACAGACCAAAGTTTATACAAACCTTCCTTTGTGGAATGGGTTTGAAAATAAACCAGGTTTGAGCTCAGACCAAGGTCTGTATAAACCTTGGTCTGATCAAACCGGGTCTGTCCTCAGACCTCCGTTGTGAATTCGGGCCAAAGAGTTGAATACTTTTTATACTAAATGATACCTAGGTACCAAAAAGTTGTTTTATCAATGTATTTGCAATGATTGATATGAACCTACGTTTGTTTGTTTGATTTTATTTCTGCATTCAAAAAGATACAAATTCAAATTCAAAGTATAACAAATTCGAACAATAACATATGCAATGAATAAAAATGTTCACAAAAGTAATTAAATAGAAAATCATGTACAATTATATCATACAATAAACATGTTCGAAGCAATCAAACAACATAAGAATATATAGTAAATATTTTTCAATAAATAAGAGAGGTATTTAGAACGCAGGAAACCACCATCGTGAGCAGTAAGGCTGGAGATAGATGGCGGCCTGAAAAAAAGAAAGAATTGGCGACGTAACTCTCTTGGGAAAACTGAGTGATCAAGTGGGTGCAGTGTAAGTGCAGGTTCAGAAATATCTGTCTCTCTTAAAGTGACTCGGTAACATTGTTGAAGGTTGATGAAAAACTGCGTAATTTTTGTATGAAATGTTAATTATTATATTTTGTCTGTACTTACCCTCTAACATGCGAGAAATCCTGTAAAATTCTCAAACCACAAAGATATTTATGGTTTCCCTTGAAGGTGTCACCGTGCGACACCCTCTAACAGTAAATTCCCCCAACCATTTTTGAATTTTCCCAACCATTTTTGAATTTTCCCAACCATTTTTGAATTTTCCCAACCATTTTCCAAGAAAATAGGACATAGTTAGGCTTCTAAAAATTCGTTCATCACTTAAATGTCTGGAACGGTATATTGAGCCAATTCATTGGTTGGTGATGATTTACATTCACCTAAGATGTAAATAAATTGTAAAAATATAGTTAGAAGAATTAAGGAATCGATCAGATCAGTTTTTCCCAATTGTTATTACACATAATAGTCTGTTTTCACTCAAACTTTCAGATTATCTTTAATTGTACATCTAGCATTGAAGCCTCTACCCTAGCACCATTTTCTCTCATCTAAACAATGTTACGAAGTCCCTTTAATGTATTTGTGAGTGAAGGGTACATATATTTGTTAACAATTTCCATTACTAATGTCAGTCAGATGTTTCATTTCAAAGAAGATATTAAATAAAAAAATTGCACTTTTAATTCTGTTTTGTAGATTCATGTTGTTGACCAGGTTACTAATATATTTTTCTTAAATAACCGTAAAATATATCAGGACAATCAACACGGAAGCACATCGTAATATAAATCATTGTATGGACTTCAAACTGAGAAGATCAAAGACATTCGGGAAATTAAATAAGTACAGATCTTTAACATTTTTAAAAAGGAATTTGCGAGAAAAAAACCCAAAGGTTTTGGTGGCTTAAACTTGAACAGAGTCTAATAACAGAGCGTGCAGCCATCTACAAAAAAATAAGTGTCCGACCACGTCATAATCTGTCGGCGTATTCTCAGCTGAATTGTTTCGGCCATCCCTGCTCCTTCTTTGTCCCCCCCCCTCTCTCTCTCTCTCTCTCTCTCTCTCTCTCACTGTCCTTGAACAACCTACTTTGATTTATCGTGTTGTTCATTGTTTACAAAAAGTAATTTCAATGTGCCATATACAGAGTGAGTCAGAAAAATGTCCCACTTTTTAAAAGTTGTATTGTTTGAAGTATGAATATTCAATCATGGGTTATCCTTCCAGTACATTTAGGTCCATTTTCATTTTAATCTCTGCATGCATGACTGAACATCAGACATTCTTTACAAGACTGCCAGATCTCACTTGCGCCAAGTTGCTGGGTGAGGAATAAAATAGTGTTTTGAACAAAGACAGCCAGACAGACAAACACAATACACACACACACACACGCACACAAACCTTAAATGCCAACTGACAAAGCTTAATTCGAGTTATTCCTTCGGAATTCAATGTTGACATCACCACCGTCCTGTCAATGTATACGTAGTAAAAACTAGGAGTTGCCTGCGCCGATAAACGTGTCCATTTGCAATATTTTTTTCTATACATTTTCCCCTTTCAAATTCGTCCCTTCCAAACACAAAATTACTCCCAAATAATCAGGAAAAGTGAAACAGCGCCATCTCTTGTTTTTCTCCTCTAAAAGTGTTGACAGTTCGACTTCAAATTCAACCACTCGTCAAATTCAGGGTAATTTTTTTTCTTCTTATCAATATCATAATTTTGTCACAGCACTTCGATTGCTATCATCACTCGTTTGCTACACATGTAAGTTTGTACAATTTAATGTGCACCAATTGGTGACACTGCCTTTTGCAATACAATAGCTTTGCGAAACTACCTATTTTTGGTCTTGATAACCTCTGTGATTTTTCCTTTTAAAACAGGACTGGATTATTTTGTTGCTTTGGAAACAGTCGAATAATCTTGAAGCCGGCTTTTGTATAACATATTTTAATTATCAAAATGAATCAAACGGAATCGAGTTAAAAGTGCAGTTTTATATAATTTCTTCCTTTGAAATAAAATACTTGTCTAATTGAACATGTATACAGATGTTTCTACCTCAACATTCACAAATACGTTAACAGAGACATGTATCATTACTCATTTACAACTCAATCATGAAAGTGTGTTGCTACATGTATTTATACACGGTATATTCTTCGTGGTATCACCTAGTGCATTATAAGTATTAGATACAAGATATTGAACTTTCTCTTTGCCACCTACATGGTGCCCATGAGATGTTTTCTATTTCCTGGTTACTCTAGTTATTTTTGAATGATTCCAGATATTCACAATCTCGAACGAATATATACATATTTTAGAAGGGTTCCTCATTTCTCCAGTTAAGACCGGAATGGAATCACCAACAATGATATGGGAATGATAACCTTATGTTTCTCACTGTAATTCAATTCAATGCAAGTCACTATAGTTTATGAACAAAATACAAAGCAGTAGTCCAGGGATAATTTACAATGTTTACAAGGTAAACACAAAATATCATGATATAATAATCATCGATTTGAACAACAGAGAAAATTAATTAGTTGTTAAAACACATTATTATTACAAAGTAAATTGACACATTCATAGAACAATCAAGCTTGAGTGGCTCACTCGTGAATTTGCCAAGAAGCAAGTATGGCATAAAGAAGATGAAAAGAATAAAATAAAAAGGAAATAAAAAAGGAAGAAGAAGAATTAAAAAAGAGCACTCCTTGAAAATGACCATATTAACACATAAATAACTTGTATGGCATCGCCCTGTCTTTCTTCTGTACTACAATAAGAAACTCGCGTATGTTTTGTAAGATGCATTCAACAAGAGGCCTGGCAAAAGGAAATACACCATAATCAACAGCAGAGACACTCATAATATAAACACTTGGTAAGCAAAAGTTGTACGGATTACAACCATGTAGCCATGTGGTAATGATGATATCAAAATCTAATCTCTACCTGCCAGCATTGTGAGTGATTTTGCTTCTTTTTATTTTCCTTCTTCTTATGCTTCTTCTCCTTTTTCATTTTCTTCTGTTAATCTTCAAAAAGGCTTTGCAGCCTATATGATCAAAAAGATCTGTAGTTGATTAGTCGTGTATCCAGGTACAATGAGCTCCGGGTTTACACCCTACTCTCTGCGAGAAGTGTAGCGTACTAACTTACATAGGGCCCCCGGTTAACATTCTGTCCGAGGAACCCTAGCCTTCATCGAGAACAGAAGTGAAGGGGGCTCTAACACATAAATAGTGATTATACTATGCTGTTTAAGTTATGCAATGACACCCTTTAGAACTCACCGATAAAATATGACTCGAGCCACATTAAGAAAGTAACATCTAGTCGTTTAAAATTATATCAAAATAATAAATAGTTATAATTAGACCTAATTATATTAGGTGTATTACATTCACCGGCAAAGAAGACAAAAATAATCGTGAGCAAAAAATCGAAAGGGAAAGTAGTTAATTGACATATAAATCAATTGATTTCTGGTAAATTACCTATATACAAATGACCTGTTTTCAATTTCATTTCTGCAAAGAGTATTGTTTGATGTTCAAAGAAAAAATTCTTTACATGAATTACATTGGATTAATTACCGTATAAATAATGTATTGTATATATATCATTTTTCGTAATTATCTCACAAATTTATGAGCTTTGGCATTACAACGAACTTTCACTCACAACATTTTGTTTGAGCCATTAAATTCATCATAAATTCAGACACAAATGATTCTATCCAATGTATGAATATGTAACCATAAATATTTACAATAAATTATAATAACACGATATTTTAACAATGGCTATCTGGACTTAAACACATTTTTTCAAAACCAAGATGTCGAACAGAAATATGCCTGCATTTTGTCACAGTGACTCTGACTTACTCTACTAGTTTTGATAAAAAAGAATAAATCATATGATTATCAATATAATTAACAGCCTTATACACAAACGAGGCTAAATTGCAGTATGGGTATTAAACAAAGCTTGCCTACATTTACCATTTTGTTAGCACAAAGGAATGTTAATATATAGTTTGAATAAAGTGAGCAGCGTGCGGACATCCATATACGCTATTTTATCTTCATTTGGGATAGGGGTGGTATTTTTTAAATCGAGATGAAGGCATGAAAATTCTTCTTCTTCTCATTATTATTTTTGTCTTCTCCCTCGAAAACAGTCGACCGCCAGGTATTATACTGTTTTAGGTATAGACCAGTTCTGGTCATGTGATTGCATTGTGAAAGAAAAGTTGTGGAATCGATCAGATAGGTTGATCATCTAGCATATACGTATTGGTGTGTACTGCAAGGTTCTGAAATCATCAAAATGAAAAGAAATTTGGTCAAGTATTGGTAAAGTTACAAGGACTGTACACAGAAAGATGTTTATGGAACTACGCGATATCTATCCACCGGATTGATATGATAATTTACCAGATATATCAATTAGTAGGCGTATTCCGGGTAAAATTTTGTATCATCACGTATTAGTCAAAACACATATTTCACATGATTGGAAATAAGAACTTCCATTTAATTTTTTGAAAGGGGGGCGTTTCCAAAACTGGTATATACCTTAAGGTCCAGTGCAACTATGTGTACCTTATCCTAAAAAAGGTGCAGTAAATTTAATGCGAGTGAAACGACATAAGATATTTGAGTGGAGCTAGGATAATGAGATATAAAGACTATTTCATGATGAATTGTAGGCATAATTTGTGTTGCAAATATCATTAGCCCAATTGACCAACGACTAACAAAATCGGGTGCTAACGGAAACGAAATGTGGGCAACAAATGTATATACCAGAGTCATCTATAAACAATGCCACAGTAATCAATAACACTGGTACTATGCAAGGGCGCCCCCAAGTAGATACATCTATAACACTCTTGCACTCTCATTTAATCTGACCATGTGCGATCATCTCGTAATCACCGCTTTGAAAGGCTGCAGTCATTCCTTCTCCCACCACTGCGTACCCATTATCATCCACCGATGCGTACATGCCCACGTCAGGTTTGCATGCACTTCCGGCTTCGTCTACAGCGACAGGACCATCAGGGTCCCCTCGGCGACCCAGCTTGTCGTAATCTGTGCCTTTTGAATCGGTATGGAGCACCGAGTACTCCTCCGGCGATGTCGTATCATCCCCTCCCTTCGACTTTCCCTTCCCGAATGCCCGAGGTTTGAAGAGTCTACTCAGTCGACTATACCCTTCCTGGGGTTCAACGTCGCCGGATTTGGCTCCTTTGGTCGTATCAGACATCTTCTTTGGTTGCTTATTTCTACATGCAGGCTTGTTTGGAAGCGCATAGATATCATTTGGCAATGTGTAGGACTTGGGATCCTCGAAGACTTCTTCATCCTTTGAAACACTGCAACTTCTTCGCCTTCCAGCCGTTTCAGATTTTTTTCTATTTTTCTTCCCGTATCGGGCATCCCTGTGTCTGTCCATAATTTGTTCAGGATCTTTTGGGAAATCGTCCTCATCTTTAGAATGCCTTGGGGAACTAGGCATTTTAGAACCTTTGGACATGATGTTGAACAATGACCTCCTCTTTGACTTGTCCAGGACATTACCTACCACCTTAGCAGTATCCTCGGCAGGTTCCTTATGACACGTCTTCGAGTTATGTTTGGGCTTGCTTTTGGAATCTGAAGGCGCGGGTGGGTTACCCGGTTGGTCAGTCGCTAGTACGGAATCTGGCTCATAGTACTCCCCTTCACTAGAGTTGCCCTTGTTCGGCATTTCTGCAGCACTCGTCCCTGTGGTAGGTTTCATCAGGTTGGTATTGACAGCACGTGATGCACCTTTCGCAGGAGCTGGTAAGGAGCCGTATCGATTCCCGCTGTCATCACTAAGCGAGCGAACCATGGCTGTAACTCCCGAGGTAGCCATGGAAGCAGAGGCCTGTTCAACAGATTCCAAGCCACGATCCAGGGTACTTGAACCTGAGAGGTTGCGATAGCTGTGGTTCCGGTGTAGACGATCATCACCGGACATGGACGAACCAGACTCCACTTGTCTTGCTTGCCCTGAAGAGCGAGGTTGCCAGTCATCGAACATTCCTCTTTGTCGGTTTCTGCAAAAACGTACGACCCTGCACGGGGAGAAAAGTTAGTGGCATCATTAGAGACATACCATGTTACTTACGAAGAAAACCATCCCTAAAATGAAGATTCATAAGAAATGAGCAGCCTGGAGATATTTTTTTGATTTTCCTTCGTTTTTTCTCACGCATAGACTAACGAGACCGACACCAGACCAACAAGACACCAAACCATGAATTAGATATTACAACGGTTGGATTCGGAGTGGAGCCGGTGTGGAGTCGGTGTGGAGTCGTTGTTGTGTCGATTTTTAGTCGGTTTGGAGTCGGTTTGGAGTCGATGTGGAGTCGTTGCATGGAGTCAGTTTGAAGTCGGTGTGAAATTGGTTTAATAAAAGTCTGTGTAGAGTCGGCTTTGAGTCTTTGTGGAGTCGATATGGAGTCGATGTGAAGTCGGTTCGGATTTGATGTGTAGTCATTTTGAAGTCGGTGTGGAGTCGTTGTGGAGTCGGTTTGAAGTCGTTGTGGAGTCGGTTTTAATTCATAATGGAGTCTGTTTGGAGTCGGTGCGGAGACGGGTTGACTGTGTAACTGAGGTATACAAATGATATGAAAATTGAAATGATACAGCTTCAAGGGTATCAAAGAGGCAATAATATTGCTCCGATAAATTTTAGTATGTACTTACAGGAAGATGAGAACGATGAGAAACAAAATCCCGACTATCACTGCCATGTCAATGACGATCCGTTCCCAAACTAAAAAGAGAAGAAAACGCATAATGTGTCATTTTGAACAAATTGAGCGACATATCTCTCTGTGTTATTTGATAATGAGTTCGTAGTAGATGTATTGTAGCAACTTCCTAAAAAAAGACTTGTAGTGTAATTACCAATTCTCTTCGAACCGATTAGTTTCACAATTTATCATGCTGTTGTATTGAAACAATTTTTAAAACAATAAATTGAATGCATTGACCATGCACGGTTTTATTTGCACTATCTGTTTCATAAAGAAGTGGGAGTATACGCAACTATTTCAAATTTATTTTCTGTAAAGTGAAGACGTAGGCGAAATGAGATTGTGAGAATAGAAGGGGAACTATAGTGTAGCATTAAATTGTGAAACAATCCAGTCAGATTGATCAGTAGGGCATTAATATTATGATACATGTCCTGTCATGAAATGACATGATTTATCTACATGATTTGTTTTAACTGATATTTATGATTGTTATTTGTTTAAGCGACTGGTCAAGAAACTACGTAACATGGTATCTTAGCAACATTAATTGAAGAATTGCGCACTTGCATTATACACAGCAGTTTGCTAATCGTCCGAGTTTGTTCGTAGCAGTTATTTGCACCAGTATGACTTCCAGATTTCATTATAACTCCTAAAGTTTCACCCTATACTTGAAGGTATGTTTCTGGAATAATTTGTCATAATGTTTTTAAATAGCATCTAAGATAAGTAGCAGTTATTTGATAGTTTGCATGGCCATTTATCGATTCGAGTGCATTCATTCATGCACACAGATTTATGTTGATTGATTGTCGAGCTTTGATTTGAAAGTAAAGTGCCTTTGTTTTTAGCTTGAAAAGGAAAGTGATTAGCATGAAATTATTATTTGGTTGATGTAGAATATGTGCAAGAGTCACAGTTGAAAGGCAGATTTATGTAAATTGTGTATACGATGTGGAACAAGGAACATTCCTGCGGGAACTATATTTTTACTTTTACTTGGATTTCTTTAGAAAACGCTCTACGTACAATGTCGGCGGCGGAGTGATATTTCAACCAAATTTCTGCGTGATAAGGCATACGCTTATAGCTAGGTTTAAAGTTAGGCGTTTCATATGTTAATAGTGTTATGCAATCATGATCAGGACATATGCATGTTTTAAATGTTTCATATTTTAACAAAGTACTTTGGATTCATTCTCTTGTTGAAGAAGCACATTAATTCAAAACACACTTTGTAAAATACTAGCATGATATAATTAGGGAAAACTTTTAATTATTTCTTATTCATCACAATTAATGTGGAATTGTTTATCAGGGTTTGAAACTACAATGTAACATGTGTGGATACATTGATCTTATGAATATTTTGTTCTTTTCTGTTTGGCTTACAGGGTAACCAACACAGTTGTTGAATAGTTTATTATTCACTACGTTTGTACACCACAAGAGATTAAAGAAGGCATCAAGAATCAAGTTACACGCCCGAGTTATTCTCTTTATTGCAACAACGTGTCAAGTACAGGAAGTCTATATTGAGTCCATCACATGTCCATTGAAAATAATTGAGAGTATGTTGTTTGATAACAGCCTGAGTGTTTAATTCATATATCTCATTATTTTGGGACATGGGATATATTATTCACGCTAAAAAAACCAGCCAAAATAAAAAGACTTACGTGGTCGGCATGTGCAACACTTGTTAACCAGTTGTTCGGCGCCTTCGTAATTTGCATTTGAATCTGTAAAATAGATACAGAAATAGGGGATGCCACGGAAAAGAAGTAAGGTAATAATTGAGATACCATAATAATCGTAATGATACAAATGAAATGTCCGTTTCATTAAGTGTTCATCAAACAGTGTTCAAGCAAGCTTTTTGATACCGATGATGATTTGGATTAATCCCTTTGGAAATGAATACTTCTTTAATGGGATTGGGTATCTTTGTCTCAGATTCTTAACAAAATCCTGAATTTAGGTCAGGCTGCAAACATAATTATAAACCTTTAGGTCAGTCAGGAATCCCGTGACGTTCACAAGCCGATCGCTTGTCTGATTATCAAGATCTTTATGATTGAATTTTCAAAAACCGTTTTCCCCAACGGTTTTTATAACACTACAGTCTATGGGAGGGGGGGGGGGGGATGAGTACGGTTTCACCGGTCATTCAAATTAAGATAATATTTAGCATAGTTTCCTTGCAAAACAGGCCCACCATAGTTCTTAATTGGGCTATCCTGCTTATAAAGGAAAACATGAATAGATCTATAAATGAATAAATAAATTATGAAAGCATTTCCATTCAAGCTTGATCTTAACATTTCATTTCGACAAAAGGTTTTATTAAACATACCTAATCAATGAATTAATTTATGAAAGCACTGGTTAATGGGATATTATCCCGTTGTCAAACCTAATTTTTACTTAGCCCACCTTAACCAGACAATTATTGCCCTACAAACACACACATTCTAACCACAACGACTGCATGAAATGAGTATCAGATTTTGATTTAGTAATCCAAGTTGTGATGATATTGGTAGATACTGTAATTATCAAGGGAATTCATTATGTATGTATCTTAAAAAACAATATCAAACAAACATCTTATAATTGTCATCATCATCACCATTTTCCCTTTTACGTTTTTACTTTTGCCCCATAATGACACTCCCTCCCCACTTTTTCTTGTCCCGGTCATCTTCCTCATTTAGAAAAAAATATTTATAACAGATTAATAAACTGAATATACCTTTAAAAGGCTATGCAAAATTACATGAATGAATAGCAAGAATGTTCATACCATTTTCGCAGGAGATATTACGTCCAGGCTTCATGGTGCTCTCCAGGGTTGAGGATACGTATGTAGATCCATTCAGTCTACAACATGCCAAATATTTCAATGTCGCGTTGAATCCTGGGCTGATGATTCTTTCCGTCGTGTTGAACACTGGCAAATTTAATTGGAAATTGATATTGAATAAGAAAGCAAATCGATTATGTGTAGGCGTAAGCAAAATAAATTGACGAAATGAGGGGATAAATGATCATATTTTGTTCCTGCTCTAGAAACTTAACATTACTGTTCCGTAACATTTCGATGGCTGCAACATATTTTTGAATGAATGTGAAAACATTATTAACCTCTGTAGTGACTCCTTGATCCACATATTTGGCAAAGATTAGTGTTGCAATTGAAGTTGCAGTGGCTGTCATCCACTATTAGGACATCTGCCAATCTGTTGCCGCAATAACAGGTTCTCACTGAGATGACTGCATACGACTTGTTCTTATTGCTGCATCGACTCACACAGTGGTCCAAACTGGCCACTATCCTATCATTGTCAGGCAGCACCTTCTGCCAGGGAGCACCGACAGGGTAGCAACCGACATAGCCCGGTCCTGATGTTAAACGTTAAAAACGAGAAAAATCACTTTCTTTAGAATGTGTACCATAATAACAGCAATAATAATATTATGCCTTATAATGATTACATGGTAAAAACAAGTGAAAATAAAATGTTTAGTAGTAGGTTATAATGATGATAATGATCGCGTAGCAACACCGAATACATGTTTCTTTTAAATACGGTTCATCAGTGATTTTGAAACTACCACCGGTTGTAAAGCTTTTGTAACCATCCAGGACACAACAGTGCATTCCGCGAAATAACTCCTATCTTGTACCCGCGAACTAAGCCTTTAATTAATACTTGTTTTGATACTTTCTCTTCTCTCAAATATTAAAGATAATTATTGTGACAGCTGTTTCAATTTGCCAACAATATGTATGCGAATATCAATTTTACGTCATTAGCATGAAGGCAAATTTATAATTTTATTTTGTTAAGGAACGCTTGCTTAAAAATGCCCATGATGTAGTCATACTTCTTGTCGTAATTCCTTTGCACATTCCTCGGTAACATCTGCAACTGATGTTACGGAGGGCAATTAGATTGAAAACAGGTTTGATGTTTTTTTGTTCAAACATTTAACTCCTGATAGAACACAAAATACACACTCAAGCTCTTAAAAATATATTATGCTAAACTATTAACATACCTATTACCCCTCAAATGCTTTAATGTGGGTTTCAGACATCATCATAGTTCCCTAAGTGAAGATAATTTGTAGTATTCGAGACTGTTTAATAATTTGATTTCCCATTGTGCAGCTAAATGTTATACTCATCCCCCAACATTTGATCCAAAATTATATCAAATAGTTGTAAACCACAGTCAAACCTGTCCCGCAACCACCTCTCTATAGAGCTTGTAGAGCCTGTCTAGAGAGGCCATCTGTCTATAGAGCTTGTAGAGCCTGTCTAGAAAGGTCACCTGTCTATAGAGCTTGTAGAGGCTGTCTAGAAAGACCACCTCTCTATAGAGCTTGTAGAGCCTGTCTAGAAAGGTCACCTGTCTATAGAGCTTGTAGAGCCTGTCTAGAAAGGTCACCTGTCTATAGAGCTTGTAGAGCCTGTCTAGAAAGGTCACCTCTCTATAGAGCTTGTAGAGCCTGTGTAGAAAGGTCACCTGTCTATAGAGCTTGTAGAGCCTGTCTAGAAAGGTCACCTGTCTATAGAGCTTGTAGAGCCTGTCTATAAAGGCCACCTGTCTATAGAGCTTGTAGAGCCTGTCTAGAAAGGCCCCCTGTCTATAGAGCTTGTAGAGCCTGTCTAGAAAGGTCACCTGTCCATAGAGCTTGTAGAGCCTGTCTAGAAAGGTCACCTGTCTATAGAGCTTGTAGAGCCTGTCTAGAAAGGTCACCTGTCTATAGAGCTTGTAGAGCCTGTCTAGAAAGGCCCCCTGTCTATAGAGCTTGTAGAGCCTGTCTAGAAAGGTCACCTGCCTATAGAGCTTGTAGAGCCTGTCTAGAAAGGTCACCTGTCTATAGAGCTTGTATAGCCTGTCTAGAAAGGTCATCTGCCTATAGAGCTTGTATAGCCTGTCTAGAAAGGTCACTTGTCTATAGAGCTTGTAGAGCCTGTCTAGAAAGGTCATCTGTCTATAGAGCTTGTAGAGCCTGTCTAGAAAGGACACCTGTCTATAGAGCTTGTAGAGCCTGTCTAGAAAGGCCCCCTGTCTATAGAGCTTGTAGAGCCTGTCTAGAAAGGTCACCTGTCTATAGAGCTTGTAGAGCCTGTCTAGAAAGGTCATCTGTCTATAGAGCTTGTAGAGCCTGTCTAGAAAGGTCACCTGTCTATAGAGCTTGTAGAGCCTGTCTAGAAAGGTCACCTGTCTATAGAGCTTGTAGAGCCTGTCTAGAAAGGTCATCTGCCTATAGAGCTTGTATAGCCTGTCTAGAAAGGTCACTTGTCTATAGAGCTTGTAGAGCCTGTCTAGAAAGGTCACCTGTCTATAGAGCTTGTAGAGCCTGTCTAGAAAGGTCACCTGTCTATAGAGCTTGTAGAGCCTGTCTAGAAAGGCCCCCTGTCTATAGAGCTTGTAGAGCCTGTCTAGAAAGGTCACCTGCCTATAGAGCTTGTAGAGCCTGTCTAGAAAGGTCACCTGTCTATAGAGCTTGTATAGCCTGTCTAGAAAGGTCATCTGCCTATAGAGCTTGTATAGCCTGTCTAGAAAGGTCACTTGTCTATAGAGCTTGTAGAGCCTGTCTAGAAAGGTCATCTGTCTATAGAGCTTGTAGAGCCTGTCTAGAAAGGTCACCTGTCTATAGAGCTTGTAGAGCCTGTCTAGAAAGGCCCCCTGTCTATAGAGCTTGTAGAGCCTGTCTAGAAAGGTCACCTGTCTATAGAGCTTGTAGAGCCTGTCTAGAAAGGTCATCTGTCTATAGAGCTTGTAGAGCCTGTCTAGAAAGGTCACCTGTCTATAGAGCTTGTAGAGCCTGTCTAGAAAGGTCACCTGTCTATAGAGCTTGTAGAGCCTGTCTAGAAAGGTCACCTGTCTATAGAGCTTGTAGAGCCTGTGTAGAAAGGTGACCTTTCTAGACAGGTCACCTGTCTAGAAAGGTCATCTGTCTATAGAGCTTGTAGAGCCTGTCTAGAAAGGTCATCTGTCTATAGAGCTTGTAGAGCCTGTCTAGAAAGGTCACTTGTCTATAGAGCTTGTAGAGCCTGTCTAGAAAGGCCCCCTGCCTATAGAGCTTGTAGAGCCTGTCTATAGAAAGGTCACCTGACCATAGAGCTTGTAGAGCCTGTCTAGAAAGGTCACCTGCCTATAGAGCTTGTAGAGCCTGTCTAGAAAGGCCTCCTGTCTATAGAGCTTGTAGACCCTGTGTAGAAAGGCCACTTGTCTATAGAGCTTGTAGAGCCTGTCTAGAAAGGTCACCTGTCTATAGAGCTTGTAGACCCTGTGTAGAAAGGCCACTTGTCTATAGAGCTTGTAGAGCCTGTCTAGAAAGGTCACCTGTATATAGTGGCCACTATTTCCGTATCCCTTAGGTGGCCTCTATAGACATGTTTAACTTCATGTATACATGGTGACTTCGACTAAACTGTTAATATTCACTCACCATGTATATCATCAGCTCCCACTGAATCCATTAGCAGAAGTGTCGTCATCAAGAGCAACCCTAAAACGATCATGGTCGCAGAATATGAATTTGTAATGTTCCTAATAGTAAGATAATTCAATGATCCTAGCTTGAAAGAAAAAGCCACACACCTTATATCGTTATCAGCGTAATATAATAAGAGAAGTCATGTATAATGATTGAATTGGTATCAACACCAGATAGACAGCCAAACACTTCTTATTATCACATCAACTTCCTTGTACTGACACTGGCTAATTATGCCGATTGTTTGCATGAAGTCATCATAAAACTATCCTCTCGGTACTGAGTAGGACTTTAGGTTTTCGTAAATCGAAAGTAGTTTCTCTATCCCCTATCATCGAGGGGCGTCTTGTTTATGGCTGATCACCGATAGAGGTTCGGTATATTGAATACAGTACGTTTTGTTTATAACACTGGCGTCTGAAAGTAAAACAAAATTCTCGATCTAAACACCTTAAAAGGAAAAGTACATCGGCTGCATATTCAACTATGTATAATCTTTAAAAAAAAAATTGTAATGACGTTTAATTAATTAAGATCGAAGCTAGCATTTAGATCGTTTATTTATGTAAATCATCGGGTATCTATTTAATGTATCACTGTCTTAACCAGATAGAGGCCCGTGCCCTATTTTACAAAGTGTTGCTATTAATCCAAATTAATCGCAAATTATAAAGTCCTCTTTAGCGCAGATGTGCGATTTATATCAAGTTGCGATCTATTCAAATGAATCTCACCTATCTATATTATGAAATGGGGCTAAGAATAATATATGTTAATATTCTCCGCATCTTGACGTGCGGGGCATCATGGGTAGGCGTGTGTCATTTAGAAGTAGTCTGCAGTCTCAGACTCCGTGATTTTGTCTTCCACGAAAATCGGAGTCTATCCTAATTTGTTCAGTTTCTTGTGTCAAATGCCTCACCGTGAGCAACACTAGTATAGGCCTGACGAAACTTTCCATTTTTAAATGCTATTTCATAATTACAATTTTTAATGTCATTGTATTTGAGTCACGTGTTGGATCTTGTAAATATATTGAAATAGTTAATTTAATCACAAATGTGTTCTGTGATTTTTCGCCTTAACCGTTTTGTGACAGGGATAGGGTGTAGTTGATAACATGTGTTTCTACAAATTGGCAAAAATTATTGCTAAATTATTATAATAACGTGTGATGTCTCTAAAACAACATATTTGGTTTGGGACCTTGTCGAAGAGTTGAGAAAACGGCAAATTTTGATTGATTTATGTAAGGGTTTTAAATCTTGATTTCCTTTTTAAAATTCCGGGTGTCTTAAACAGTAATATCACGGCCATGTCATCGAAATGGACACCGTATGTAAATAAATGTTTTCCCTGTCTATTCATGCATCTAGTTAATTTCAGGGATCTGAATGAAAAGTTTCTGAGACATACCAAAACATGTGGCATGACTGTCTCAAAATGAATGCAGGAAATAACATTGACTAGGCGTTCTAGGCGGAAGAGACCTCTTGTAATATGACAACTTACTCTCAGTTTTGCTTCGGCGACAATATATAAACACTAAGATCATTATGATTATTCAGACAACAATGTATTTTATTCAGTCGAATTAGTATGTATTATCAATCATTGAGTATACATCTATCATTTATCTACAGCGAGTATTTTTTTAGTTCTGTCAATGTCTGAAAAGGAAACACAATACAAGCTGGGACATGACATGATAGCTGAAAGAACTATAACATGTGTGCAATGCAGTTTGTATTCATTCTTAATGAGTGAAATGATAATGGAAACCTGTTATTTAAGTTTAATATGTCAAAGTTTAATGAGCTGTATGTTTTGAAAATACGCAAGGTTCTTAACATATACAGCTATTTAGTTCAGACGTCTCTTTTAATATACATTACCAGCACAAAATAATTTGAATCTATATGGGAATTAATCTTTGAAATCTCTCCAATCAATGATTATCCACAAATCCATGATTGTTATTAACCCTATTAAACATGCAGCTAAACGCTGATAGTATTCACTTACATAGCATAAGAATAGTAATTAGTAAAAGTGGTAATCCATTAGAAGGTCTAGGAATGAATATGTAATGAATATCGTATTGCTTACTTCAATAAACATATCTAAAGTAACGAAAGGAATTCAAGCGCATACAACGTCCTTTGGTATACATATACATTTATATATAAATGTTGGGTTATTATCTAAACAACAGCTTTGGCAACTCTCATGAAATTAAATACAAGGCGGAAGGAAATGACAGAATATTGCGTAGCTTAAGGAAAATGGAGGACAGCAATGTGAAACTTTGATTATAAAAGCAACGCAATCATTATAAATATAAACACACATATATATATGAGAGTTATTAGAGATATCAGTTTTACACTTTTATAAACACCACCAAGGTGAAATAAATCGCCGTCGCTCAAACATACTGTAATGTTTAATTGCACCCATTTTATTTCAGACACTGACATATGTATTGCTGTTAAGAAAATTGATACACAAATGCCACTGTTCTTTGACATTTTAGTGCTTATTCAAATTTTGCAAATTGGAATACATTTTGATTATTTCTAATGATTGATAGGGATGTAACAAGAATGGAAAGACGTCTATTTTCGTTTTCTCATCTTACAAACATTACAAACTGTTCTCGACAAAAGAGTGATTTGAGCTAACATAAAGAAAAGCAGAACGGAAATGAAAAGTCCATTTATCTTTGGGTAACGAGATGAAGATATTGGATGAGACTAACAAGTGATAAATTAGTCCTAGTTTCAATAGTCATTATTCATGTTAAGCTGTTTTGGGTATAAATCTGCCTCGCTGTCAGTTATGTACATAATTTCTAAAAATGAAGCTGCATTATCAAAGGCAATTTAAAAAAATGTATAAAGGGACTATAAACCATAGTTATCTTCATAAACAATGTTACATACAATTGTTTCTAGTAAAAGAAGTATGTATAGGAACAACAAATCAATAATACCACATATATTAGATACAGGTGTATGACAGATCAGTAGAGGATGTAAATTTGTAAATAAAGTATAATTACACTTAATTTATGATTAATATGAATAGAACAAGAAATGAAGGAAGAGCAGATAAAGTGTAAGTGTTATAGTATTGTAATGAGGAATGACATTTGAGAAGATGAATAACAATTATGCATAGAGTTATGCTCCTTTGTTATGAAATTTGTTTGGATGTTTGCATGTAATATTGTATACGTGAACCAAGTGTACTTTATTCTTTTGTCTTGTTTTCCTGTATAGCCTGTCATTGCTGGAAAAAAAACAATTTATCCACATAATTAGTGGACAAAAACAATTTTTCGAAAATCAAATTATCGAATTATTATCAATTACACAAAATGGCAAGGCATGTAACTTTAATTGCGAGAGCGTAAGTGTTGGGCTAAACATGATCATACAGTTCGTAAAATCAAAGTTATTTCATACTATTTACAAGTTGATACAAAGCACATAATCTATAGTTGTATAACTAAAGCTAACAGTCAATTAAGCGGAAACCTCCAATAAAATATATTATACTCTACATGTCCTTGCGTTTGCCTTTGAAATGGTAGGAATCTACCTCTCTTTACATATTCTAGTCTTAAATCTCCATTATCACAGCCACGTACCAAGTATGTATAAACAATTTAATAAAATGACTACTACAGTTAAAACTAGGCTTAACATTGTCCAATACAGCTAAGTACACCGTAAGGTATATTGTTTTCAAGAAATGCGTGATATTCGGCCTACTCATAAGTTCGTTATCAAATCTAAACTAGATAATTTTAGTCAATGTGCTATTAAACGCCGACATGCTGTAATTGATACCGACGACACATCTGCGCTCTCACAAACAAATAACGTATATCCACAAAACCCACACCTTCACATCACACAATAAAGAGATACCCAAATATTGAGAAAGCACCAACTTATAAAACGTCATGTTCATATTAAATAACGAATCCTCAAGCTAGTCTACAAGCACAGATTCTAATTTGACACTTAGCCAGAATTATTGAATCCTTGGTTAAAGCCTTAGATCGTCTCAGGCGTAAATATTCACCTTTATATAAACTAAACAAGACAAAACAAAGCAAGCTATGTACAGGGCCTATTCAGTGAAGTCGTATTTATCCTGACACTAGGGACTTTTAGATTTACACGACGAGAACGTGGACTGCCACGTGTGACACCCTTTTACGGCAATGTGATGTCCTTTTAAGGCACTGGCAGTGCCCGGCAGTGCCCGACAGTGCCTTAAAAGGACGTCACATTACCTTAAAAGGATGTCACACGTGGCAGTCAACGTTCTCGTCGTGTACATCCAAATGCCCCTAATATTACGCACGGCGTTCGACAAGGGTTTGTGCCTGAAATTTATCATCGAGCAGTACTTTTTGTTAGCCTTTCTGATAAATAGGAGCAAAGATGTAATAACCCTTTTGACTGTATTATGGAGAAATTGTATTTTTAAGCCGTGATTACTGATCGCGTTTCCTCCACACATCACGGTTCTCATAGTTCACCCGTTGGGGGTAGGTGATTCGTTTGTTTTCTTTATTAAGTAACATAGGATTGCATTCCATACTGAAAGATAGTCTGCTTATCTTGTCCATTGGGACATAGCCATCTGCACCTACGTCTATGGTCTCATGTCGAACAGTGGCACCGTCAGCCTGTTTGACGCCTCCCTGCTCCGTAGAGGGCGCCGTGCAGTCAGCGTGGCCTTCGAGATGAGAGGATGTCGTCGTGTCATCGTCACTGTCGGGTTTGTTCAGAGAAGAAACTTGGTGTGAATCACTGTCGGATGAGCTTGGAATATCAACGTTTGTGGATTGAACATTATGGTGGATAGTATTTAAGATTCAATTAGTTTAATGTCGGCCATTACAATAAGTTGGTTATTGATGTTGACAAAATATGTTCATGTACCCTTTGAAACTCATTTTTGTTAGTCACTCAATAGTGTCTGACAGTGAAGTCTAGAAAGTAAATGGGCTTCCTTGCATAATTTAAATACTAGGACACTGCTAACGTTTAAATTGCACAGATAGGACATACGTGACGTATTCATAGTTCCTGCAAAATTGTAGTACATAATTTGATGTTGGCTGAAAATGGAACGTAGTACCTTTCAAAACTTACTTTACAATATTAGCCTTGAAAATACTTAGACTAATATAATTCAAGTCTGTTATAGCCTTGCGATGATTGAAGACTCTGAATTAAATCTAAACAAAAATCTAAAAGTTGTTGGTTTTAAAAACATATTTCAATTCATTTTCATTGGGTTGCGGCTAATGTGAATTCGTGTTTATATTAAATTCATTATTCAAAGTGTCTCTTCAAAGGCAGAGCAAGAACATGAAAAGGTATTGCCTTTGTAACACGCCCTAGCGCGTAGCCAGGATTTTATTTTAGGGGGGCGGTAGTGAGCACGCAAAGCGTGCGAATCACTTACAGAGCGCGCTCTCTAGGGGGTGGGTGCGGGGATGGGGAGTTCCCCCCCCCCCTCCCGCGCAAAGCGCGAAAGCTTTGACGTTTCATTAGATTACTAGAGAAAGAAGGCGATTCGTTGTACCGTTCTCGACTCTTAATCCTTGTTTGAATCAAATACCCCTTTCTCCGCGCGGAAGTTCTGACGTTTCATTAAATTATTAAAGAAAGAAGACGATTCGTTGTACCATTCTAGAATCTTAATCCTTATCTGAATGCAGTTTCCCCCCGCCCCTCCCGCGCAAAGCGCGGAGGCCTTGACGTTTCATTAAATTATTAGAGAAAGAAGACGATTTGTTGTACCGTTCTCGACTCTTAATCATTTTTCTCCCTAAGTTCTCTTCCTTTCTTCTTTCTCTCTCTCTTTTTTTTTTGTCCGGCGTTTTTTTTTTTTTTTTTTTTTGGGGGGGGGGGGGGCGACCGCCCCCACCGCTCCCTGGCTACGCGCCTGAACACGCCTATGGTCCTCTAATCACCATTATATAAAACAGACGTCAAGGCAAACTTTGGAAAAAGAAGAAGATTTTTTTTTTTTCTTTTCTTATGCAGAAGTTGTTTTTCTGTCTCTTTTACTTCCTCATGAGTAAATCAAGAGTCTTGGGAATCGAAACTAGCTTTGACTTGCCACCTATTTAGTGATAACAAATTAACAATTTAAAGGAACAAGCCACTGGCACTCGCTATTTTAAAGCTGATGATATGATTGTGTTTCTTCTTCTGCCTCTTATTTGTTTTCTTATTTTGTTCTTCTTCTTCCCTTCCCCCTTTCTCCTGATCTTCATTCCTTCTTCTCCTCATTCTTCTGTTTTTGTCCAAAGGGCGGTGCTCTGTAGCTTAGCACGAAGATGATCTTATAATTACTATTGTGGAAGGCTGAGGCCAATGTATTGGAATAGAACGTCATTTTGTGATGCTTACTGAATTAAAAGCTGAGAAACGAAGAATAAAACTTACAAAAATAGTAAAATGACAAAGCAGGACACACAGATAATCACTATAGCGTCGATGAAGAAACGACCAGAGCCAAAATCTGAAAGAGGTATGAAATTAAATATCTAAATTAAGGGATTGAAAGGGATTATGCACTGAAACTAAATTAATATCACGAACCATAACAACAAGTCATCGTTAAGAGGCCTTGTATGCTGACTAGGCCTCTTTATCAGATATAGATATGTATCACGAGGGATACGCCAATTCTGCTCTACTGAAAATGAAACAAAGGGTTGCCCATTAATAGTATTACGTAATACGTAAATTTAAAGAAAAATCATTTTGATGACTGTAATGGGATACAATGATGAAAGCTTAGATGATTATAGGTATATTAATATGATCTACATTAACATTAGAAGAAAGAAGAAAAGTGGTTTGATAGTTGCGGGAATATAATTTCACAAACTCAATGTTCTTTAATAGCTAGTGGTCTAATTCAACAAGTTATGTTTTAAAACAAAAAATTGCTTTAATATTAGCCCTGATACTTGGAAATTCTTTTTTTGTGTGGCAATGTTACCTGTTTTTATCGGAGAATCCATCATGACCGTTCCTTCGTTAACGATCGTGGTAGTGCCTGTAATGTAAAATATTATATAAACATTTATTTGCAATTCATGAACTTCCCTTTATCCTGCAATGATTGTTTCACAAATCTAAATATAATGTTTGATAAATCAAATGAATCGACTAATATTACTTTTTGACAGAAAATGGGTGCCAAGTATTTAAATATGTCTTAGTCGTATGTGCTTGTTATCAGAAATATGTCAATGCAGATAATGATTCGTCAAAGTGGCAAACATCCACAAACAAGGAAAGACTCGCTGATAATAAGAAATATAAGAAAAGTCATGCAAGTTTTTTTTTTAATATTTTTTTTTAGATGTAGAAAATTTGTGGTGCTTTGTAAAGCAAAACCAACTTTAAAATACTGGTGAGTGAGTAGAGTTTTAATATCCCCTTAATTAAAAAAAAAACTTCTTAACTAATTATTGGCAAAGGGCGTATAACGCGGTTGCAAAACAGACTATATATTCCTGCTCTATTTTGAAAAGATAAGGTTAGCATTGCAATCAAAATTTATGTTAGGTTTATGTTTAAATGTAGGTTTATGTTTAGGTTCAGGGTAAGGTTTAGGATCAGGTTAAGAGTTAGAGTTAGTGTTTAAGTTTAGGTATAGGTTTATGACTCGGGTATATGGTTTAGAGTTAGAATTCGGTTAGTCAAGGTAAGACAGTGGATACATCGTTAATAGCGAGTCGTCGTGACAAAGAACCGGGAGATTCTTCACAAGGGTTTTACATCTAGGTTGTAGTTCGGTTGTAATTTTTCTTTGGATAATACGACATTTACTCCCCTCATGCGATCTCTACTGCGGGCTTTAAATCGTCAAAGATATGGGGTTAGATCAGCCGCATACGCAGGGGGGGGGGTCGAGCCCCCCTCATTTGTTTTTATGTGTGTGTTTCGGATGAAACGCTGCCCCCCCCCACCTCTTTTTTTTTTTTTTTAATGAAAAACAAACAAATTGTTGGTGCTAAAGGGTGACCTTACACCCCCCCCCCCCCCCCAACTGAACGGAATATCGGTCGACCAAATTCCAAATTTTCGGGACAAAAAACAAAACAAAAAATGTGCTCTTACCCCTCCCCCCACCCTCCGCTTATTCAGCGGTTGGCTGAGTCGTTGCAAAATTTGGAGCGATTTTCAAATTTTAAACCCCCCTCCCCTCGAAAAAAATCCTGCGTACGCCTCTGGTTTAGATTTAGGGTTGCAGTTGCGTTTTAGGTAATGCTACCGTCACAAAGGTTCGTACGAACGATAATTTCGTACGAATCTCCCTGTTTTCCATTGTTTTCCCGAATTTCAATTGTCTGAAAATCTTTCGTACGGCGTTCGTAGCAGTTCGTAATGGCATTTGTGACCGAGGCTTAAGCAAATCGGGTTAGGGTGACGTAGGCTATATTGTTGGGTCTAGGGTTAAAGAAGTAAAGATATCGGTAGTAACAGAAAGAGTAGTCGTCAACGTAACAGATGTGATAGAACCGGTTGATTGGCTAAAAGATAAACATTTGGATGGTAGTTCGGGAGCTATTCTTCTGATACGGCGACTAAGACCTCTCAAAACTCACCAGCATGGATACACGATGGTTCTTCGCTACTCCAGTAAGGGTGTTCGCTTATTCCACTTTCAGATTCAACACAACGCACGGTCGCTGGTCTATTCAGCTGGAATCCGGGGAAGCAGCTAAAAGTAACGGTTTTGCCGACGACGAACAGCGAATGTCTAATCTCACCATTCGGGGGCGCCATCAACGTGTCGCAAACTCTGTCTCTCGTTCTGTAAACTGAAAAGGCAGGGCGGGAATTTTACAAAAGCGCACATATATACCTAAGTATTTCTTGTTAAAAATCCCAACTAAAGCGCCTGACTAAAGTGATGGCTTATGTAACGACAAGTGCCAAGGTTTTCATCCAATAAAATTAGCATAATATCATGCCTCTATATAATGTTCATTGCATAAGTACATGTATTCTTTTTTGGTTTTTGTAACATATTTACAGAATTTGTACGGAGAATTGTTGTTGTAAATATGTTGTGGTCCATAAAATAGTTGACCGAGACAATTGCTTTTAAGTATTTTTTTATAAATAAATCCAAATCATGCCTCTACATCATTTTCAATTCAAGACTGCATTCGTCTCGTTTAATTACAGGAATGCCCTATTTGTAAAAAAAAAAGAAAGAAAAAAAAGAAGAAAATACCATAAGATATTTAGGTTTATTATTTCATAGCAACGTTATGATTATGAACATAATGGTTTCAATAACATAATTTTTCGTTAAGAGATACATATAGAGTGAGAAAGAGAGAGAGATAGAGAGAGAGAGAGAGGGAGTAAGAGAAAGAGGGCAACATCTCAAGCGGCATTCACCCCCCTTCATTCAATATGACACACAATGTATCAGAAGCACAATCGAGATATCATGGTAATTTTAATTTTAACCAGCGTGGCCATATACTTTCTTTGTTAACATCCTGTTTTCGACGGATTCAAACTTACTTGAGTATTGGCTTCTTGATCCGCATACTTGGCTTGCATCCCCCAAGCAAGTGGAGTTGCAGTAGCTGTGAGGTGATAATTGTATCTCTGGTAGTCTGTTGCTACAATAACATGTTCGGATGGAGATGGCTGCGTATAAATGACTTCTACCATGAGTGCAATGAACCACACAATCGTCCACACTGCCTGATTTATAATCATGGGTGAAAATGTCTTGCCAGTGTGAACCCACGGGGTAGCATCCCATGAATCCGGGGCCTGATGGAAAACAAAAAGAAGGTTAACCCTAAAAAGGCCGGGCTATTTGAGGTCTTAGTACGGCCGGGGGGGGGGGGGGCATTATGGCCCCCCTTAAGATCTTGGCCGCGAAAATTTGCACGTATGTCAATTGAAGTGTATAGAATAATATAATAATTTCATTTTTTTGAAAAATTCACTCATTTGCATATTTATGGTAATTTATGCAAATAAAATCATACAAATCACATTTTTACCCATAAATCATATATTATTCATATTTAAGCATTCTTTTTCACTACATATATTCATTAGACCATTCTGAATAATAATACGACAAAGAAAATTGGAAGAGCAAGCTTATTCCTTATGTTATCCCTTGTTTTGATAATTTCTTATGTATTTCATTGTTTTTTTAACTTATATATTTCATTGTTTTTGTTGTTTTATTTCATTTCTTACTACAATTCAACTATTTTGACTCACAAAACAACCACCTAAACTTTAAACAAGACCCAATAACCCATGTTTGATCTGTTTTTAGGAAAAATGACTTTTCCATATGTTTTGTACACAAATCACGAAAATGAGCGATTTTCGGGCTGACATGCAAAGACAAAAGGTCACGTGACCTTGTAACCGTAGGTCCGATTTCCAAATATTTTTTTTTTTAAGTTGCGCAAGACTCAAAAGAAAAAAGTCAGCGAGCGGCGGGGCGCCATCCATATGCGTTCCCGAGCAATCAGAAAAACCGTGGAGGAGGGGGGGGGCATAATGCCCCCCCCCCGGCCTTATTAGGGTTAAAGGTAATACAAAGTTTTGGTATTGGGTCATAAATTTGGTTCAAATGAACATATTGAAAGCATATGTGATTCTACACTATTCATTGATCGTTGTCGCGGTTGAAATCGAGTCTAAAGCTATGAATTTGTAAATAATAAACTCTTCATGTTGTATAGCTCCCTCTCAAGGTCAAGATATTAATTAAGCTATGAAAAAATGTTTCTTGAATACAATCGACCGATTTGCTATTCCCGTTTGGAAATCATATATCACAACTACATATTCTGAGATTTTCATGGTCGCAGCTACCATTGTACGGCCGTAGGCGCTATTTGAAATTTATCAACATTTACCGGGAGCATCGGTAAATTTTTATATTCAATTTTTCTCGAAAGCAGAAGTGTTCTAGGGGCTTAATTTTCTAGTGCTTATAATACACCCACAGGGGCATCCAAATATATCAAAATTGTAAAGAATCACTATCCACCCATTTTTCAAAATTTCCCAAAACTTTGTATTACCTTTAAAATCTTGAATATTATAGGTGAAAAAAAGAATTTGTGAGTTTTCTCATTGTAATATCTTTTGATTTGGAAATAATTGGGAAAAAATATCATATAAAAGTGTCCCCTAAACAAATTATTTCCCCCGATTCCCTATTATCCTAAACGTGACAAATAATAGCTGAAACGTTTGGATCAAATATGTGTATGTAGTCCCATACCCCCATTTATTTGTATGTTTTCGTGCAGAGCATGTGATCTTTAACCAGACATTGTCAGTTCATTTTGATTTTAATAATTTTTAAACTTTAAAGAACACATCATTATTATTTACAAAATAATAAACATCTCACCGATTGCTTCCGGAAAGTTTATTCACAGTGTAGTTGCTTGACCAGAACACAACTTTTTATTTTAGATAGATCGATCTAATGTGAAAAAAAGGTATATCCTTTTATATAGAATCATGGCTCCCGAAAAGCTAAGTACAAAGTTTCTTAACAGAAACTACCAGGCGCTTATCTCCACGAACCCTTTGAGTGACACCAACTGGTGAAAAATATTCATTTGTTTGATAATAATAATGATAAATGCAGTGTACTTATAAAGCGCACTTATCTTATAACTTACTCCAGGTGCTATACAAAACAAAATACACAAATCTTTCTCCAAAATTTAACAATCAAGGACATTTGTTTTCACACCTAATTCGGTTTTGTATTATACACAATAGGGCCTATAGTAGAATTGCCGTATACGAAGAACGTACCTTTTTCTTATAAAGTGGTAGTTGCTGAAAAAAACAACAGTAATTTTTTCAGACATGTCAGAGGTAAAACGGACGAGTATGTCGACTTTAATCAAGATAAACTTGAGTTCTGGTAGATATAAAATAAAAAAGTTCTCTCAGAGTCCAACGAAACTTATGACATGTGCCAAAGAAATTTTTGATTGGAAATAATAATAATAATAATATTGGATTCTTATATAGCGCACGAATTGACCTTGCAAGGTCCTCAAGGCACTCCAACATTACCCGGCTATGCTATGCTGCCGATTTCGACGCTCACAGCATTTAAGGAAATCCTTCCTACCGGTACCACCTGTAGGAAGGAAATCCTTCCACCTGGGTGGAGAGTGGCAAGTGTAGATTAATGTCTTGCCAAAGGACATTAGTGCCGCGGCGGGACTCGAACCGCGGACCCTGTGATTCACAGTCCACTATGCCACAACACCTCTACGTATGTAGTGGCTGAGTAATGAGCATAGCAATATGAGGGAATCTGGGTATTAAAGAAGGCCCGACACCATTTGCTTCATACAGGTCACTATGTGATAATGGGAGCTGTGGATTTTTGTTCATCGAAGATGATGCCCAGTAAGTTTGTGTGCGTTTTTTTTTTTATTTCATTGGTTCAAACAACCAATCTACTGCTGGATAAACAATGCAGAATATATCATAGCAATTTTCTCTCAAAATACGATTTCCATACCAGAGCTCAAGATTAGCTTTAACGTCAAATCCGGACATCGAATGCCCGTCAGTTACCCCCTGATAACAGCTTCGTGTTTAGGTCAACCAGGAAGGCGTTACCCTGTGTTTCCCCTCTCTAGGGACAATATGATTGTGAGGTCCATAGAACAAAACATACCCTAATCAACAAAACTCAATGACATGCTGCTTTCCATGCTTTTATACATGCCTGCACAATTCAAATTTGCTATTTTTTCTGCTAGCTAGTGTTACCAACTCAAAACTCACCATGCCCGGCAACTATGTGTACGGCTTCCAGTTCTACAACTGCCATCAGTAGAATAACTTTCCAGGCCCTCATCTTTGCCAATATACCTCTTTTCCCGTGTCAGCAAAGTGAACAAATTTTAATGCAAAATGTAGGGAACTTTTTAAAAATTGCACGTTGACATCTGCGTAAACGCTGATGATTGTTTTATAGCTCTCTGAATCAATCTAGCCGAATCAACGTTATTTATAATGGCACGCCAATGACACTATTAAACATCCCGTCGATTCTCCTAATTCATCTCGTCCAAGACCAATCCCAAGACATTACCAACTAGATTTGATCTAAATTTGACAGTTATTGGTTTCAGAATCACTGTAACAAATTAAAGAGCCTCTATCCCTCTTTTGTATATGTTACTTCATTCATTCATTCATTCGTTCTTTGATGTGTTGCGGGATTGGCATAGCTTTACTCTTTTGACTTCAACGAATTTTAAAAATGATGTAAATATATTATGTATTCTATAGTGTTTATTTTAAATTTGTGTATACATACTTCAACTTCAGGTGCACTTGGCAGAGACTCGCATTCCCCTTTTCCTGTTTTGAACGAAAACATACCTCAAGACTGTACCATTCTCCTCTCTTTCTACTTTTCATGTTCTACTCTGTCCACTATCCTCTATCTGTTCTCTACCCCTCTCCTCCAATCTTTCGTTTATTCTCTGATCAACTTTTCTTTCTTTCTACTGCTACCTTTTCTTTCTCTTTCTAGTTCCGTCTCTCTCTCTCTCCCTCTCTCTCTCTCCTTTGTTTGTAACCTTTGGTGACACAGAAGTTTTTTGTTTTGTTCTTTCAATATTTGTAATATATCTGGATTTTTATGTAATATTTGAGTTTTTTATATTGTTTCATTATGCATGATTCATGGATGTACGTTATAGTCACTCATATTTTGATCGTTTATTGTGTTGTATATCGACTTTCTAAATTGAGCAATTTCAGCTTTTCAGTTGCATGTTCTTTTATTGCAATAAACCGAATCAATTCAATTCAATTCAATTCATTTATTAATCTCTTCCTTCCTTCATTCGTGTTTTGATGTATTCATTAGTTCAATAATTATTTAATTAAGTAATATCATGCATTCATTAAATCGTTCATTTGTTTGCTACTTTGCTTATTCATTTATACATATATTCATTATTTCATTAATTGAATAATTATTTAATACCATTCATTCATTCATTTATATGTTTTTTCATTATTTCATTATTTCATTCATTGGTTCATTCATTAACACATTCATAGATGCAGTAAATTATTTATCCATACATTCGTTCATTTATTCGTTCAATTATTTATTAAATAATCAATTTATTTGATTCATTCATTCGTTTATTCGTTTATTAATTAGTTCATGAATTAACTTATTAATTATTTCTTTCTTTCATTTATTCATCCATTCATTCCTTCCTTCATTCATTATTTCAGTCATTCATTCATTCCATGTGTGGTGCTGTGCACCATCCTTTTAAATTGTAGCAAAACGTAAATGAAGGGCATGGTACCCCATCAGTAAAGTTCAGATGTGTTTTTTTGATGAATAAATGAAGAAACGGAAACCCCCTAGACTCAGTGTCACACAGGTAAGAGAAAACTACGTCATCTCAGCTGTTCCTATATGCTTTGCAGCTCGTAAAGACACCTCACACTTCAGCGGCTGAATAAAAGCTGCAACACAAACAGGCTACCTTGACAGCTTCATTTATACACGGTGCGTCGTGAAACTACCGGCTTCGTTTAAAGTAAGTGGACGAATGTCAATTATATAAATACACAGCAGGGCCTTGCCTGATATACATTCACATCCAGAGGGACTACTTTTCGTGTATGAGTGCATTTCCTGCTGGATTAGATTTAATAATCAATATCAGTTTAAAAAAACAACGATATAACATACATGAGAAAATATCATAATTTCATTATGATACATTTAACATTATCTACGGACAATAGTTTATAGATAATCAAGGGACTACTTTGTCCTTAGAGTAGGTGTACCAAACCCACGTAACCATTAAAGTAATTAGGCTTTTGGGTATAACACGTATGTATAAATTAACCACACGCAAACGAGTTTGGTCACTACAGAATTATCAACGATGTTATGGGAATTCTCGGTGATGACCTTATATTTGTCACTGCAATTCAATTCAATGCAAGTCACTATGGTTTATAAAAAGTACAAAGTAGTAGTCAAGGGACTAATCTCACAATGCTTGCAATGAACAAAAATTGTCATACAAATAATGTTAATTGATTTAAACAAAAAAGAGATTAATAATTTGTTAACAATTATACATTTTACAAATCAAAATCAAACTTTCATAGAAGAAAAAAATCTTTTGAAAAAAGAATCGTAATTATACAAAAAAGGAGTAAAATAAGTTGATATATCTTTTTAATGTAGTAAAGAACAACAATATTTGGAATCAATTATTCCAAGTTGCATAATTACGTGTCTCCTAGACACATAGGGCCCCAGGTAACATTCTGTCGGAGGAACCCGATCCTGCATCGATAACAGAGGGGAGGAACGCTCTTACACACACTTTATGTTTATCCTATGCTGTTTACGTTATGAAATGACATCATTTAGAACTCACAAGTAATTCAAGACTCGAGCTACGCTAAGAAAATGACATCTTAATTTCGTTTCAAATGTAGTAAAGTAAGTAATAGTTATAATTAGAACTAGTCATCCACATACTATGTGCATTTCATTTCCCGGCAGACAGAAATAAGAAAGCCGTGAGCAAAAATCAAAAGGTGAAAGTAGTTTTTTAAATTTAGATACAAATCCATTGATTTATTGTAAATTAACTTCAAATAAATGTCATGTATTTAGTTCCATTTCTTTAAATATATTGTTTTACCGTAATTGCCTTGAAGAATGACCTTATGTCAACTACAAATAGATTATAAATTGTATAAATAATGTATTATAAAAACATCATTGTTCACATGTACGAGTCGTTATCCGATTAAAGGTACAGTAAAGTGAAACGACTTACGCACTTTAAGTGCACACAGAGAAAAGTAGGTGTAAATTGACTCCCTATAGGGAGTAACTGCTTGTCACATAAGTGACACCCCTCAGGGAGTAAATTTACTCCCCAATGTAGGGAGTAAATATTTTTTTCATAAAAAGGTGTAAATTTGCACCCCAAGGTTATGATTGTACTCCCTTTAAGGAGTGAAATTTGCACCCAATGGTGCTCATTTAACACCTTTTGGTTCCATTTTCATGAAAAATGGGTTCAAATTTACAGCCGTGGGGTTGAATTTTATACCCTTTTTGATCGATTCCACACCCTGTGGGGACTAAATCTACACCCTTTTTATGCACAGCATCAACCAATTGATCATCCCTCGAGCAATCAATCATCCATGCTTCGTAATCACCTAACAGTCACTGATTCTCACACTTTTGTCTACGTTTGGTTTCACTGCTCTAAAGAAATCAGAGCAGAATGTCGAGTTATATGTTGAAAGACTTTAATGCTTACCTAAAACAACAATTAGTGTGAACTCAACACAAGTGCAGACTGTAAGAACTAACTTATGGCTGGACGTATCGGTTCAAATGTAATGAAATTACCTAAATACACAATCCTGCCTTGCCGATTAGCTTCCCTTTACTTACACGTATAAGAGGACAATTATATACTAGTTAGTAAAACAACACTTCTGCTAATTTCATTAAATTATCAAATATAACCTTCGGTACAACCCCTTATTCTTGAGCGGATAAATTTCACACAAATAATATTTCCAAATGAAACATGATAATTCCCCTAACATGACTAAAATATGTGAATTATGCTAATTTTTCTTCATTTGGCAGTACCTATATTGACACGATGCGCCATTGCTGTAGCGCATGCGCATATACACTGACCAATCAGAGCTCGTCTGACTAAAATAGGGTGTAAAATTACACCCCTCAAATATACACCCTTGCGTATTTCCGTGTTTTACTCCCTAAAAGTTGTAATAGGGGGCACCCCCTATTTTTCCAATTTCATTTAATCCCCAAGAACACCTTTTATTTCTTTGTGTGTGGAGCTGGGTCGTTTGCTTTGAGCACTCCGATACATCATTGTTGGAGCTTGTAAATGATGACTTGTAAATAAATATGCAAATCTGTAGTCCATGAAACCGAAATGTGCGCGACAAATGTAGGTATCAGAATCACCTATAAACAATACCACAATAACCAAGGACGCTTGTATAATGCAAACTGTTGTGCTTTTATTTTATTTGACCAGGTGTGACCATCTCGTAATCACCACTTTGAGAGGCCGCGGGCATTCCTTCTCCGACCTCTGCGTATCCATTATCATTCACCGATGCGTACATGACCTCGCCAGGTTTGCATGCGCTTTCGGCTTTGTCTACGGCGACAGGACCATCAGTATTCCTTCTGCGTCCCAGCTCGTTGTAATCTGTGTCTTTCGAACCGTGTTGAGAGGCCGCGGGCATTCCTTCTCCGACCACTGCGTATCCATTATCATCCACCGATGCGAACATGCCTTCGCCAGATTTGCATTTAATTTCTGCTTCGTCTACGGCAACGGGACCATCAGTATCCCCTCGGCGACCCAGCTTGTCGTAATCTATGTCTCTCGAACCGAGATGGAGCATCGAGTACTCCTCTGGCGATGTCGTATCATCTCCTCCCTTCGACTTGCCCTTCCCGATTGCCCGATGTTTGAAGAGTCTACTCAGTCGACTATACCCTTCCTGGAGTTCAACGTCGACGGGTTTGGCTCCTTTGGTTGTATCAGACATCTTTTTCGGCTGCTTATTTCTACATGCAAGCTTGGTTGGTAGCGCATAGATATCATTAGGCAACGTGTTGGACTTGGGATCAGCGGATTCCTTTTTATTTTTCTTCCCGTATAGGTAACCCAACGGTCTGTCCATAATTGGTACAGGATACGTGGGGGGATGGTTCTCATCATTCGAAGGCCCTGGGTAACTAGGCCTTCTAGAACCTTTAGACATGATGTTAAACAATGACCTCCGCTTTGATTTGTCCAGGGCAGTATCTTCCACCTTAGCAGTATCATCAGCAGGTTCCTTCTGACACGTCTCCAAGTTATGTTTTGGATTGCACTTGGAATCTGGAGGCGCGGGTGGGTTACCCGGTTGATCAGGTGCTAGGAGGGAATCTGGCTCATAATACTCCCCTTCACTAGAGTTAACCTTGGTCGGCATTTCTGCAGGACTCGTCCATGTGGTAGGTTTCATCGGGTTGGTATTGACAGCACTAGGACTCCTAGCTGATGCACCTTTCGCAGGAGCTGGTAAGGAGCCGTATCGATTCCCGCTGTCATCATTAAGCGAGCGAACCATGGCTGTAACTCCCGAGGCAGCCATGACAGCAGAGGCCTGTTCAACAGATTCCAAGCCACGAACGAGGGTACTTGAACCTGAAACGTTGCGATAGCTGTGGTTCTGGTGTAGAAGATCATCGCCGGACCTAGACGAACCGGACTCCACGTGTCTTGCTTGCCCTGAAGAGCGAGGTTGCCAGTCATCGAACATACCTCTTTGGCGGTTTCTGCAAAAGCGCACGACCCTGCAAAGGGGAAAAAAAGTAAGTGGCATCAATAAAGACAAACCAGTCGGTTTGGAATCGATGTGGGGTCGGTGTGGAATCGGTTTTGAGTCGGTGTGGAGTCAGTGTCGAGTCTGTTTGAATGTGTGGCTGAGGGTTCTAGGACTCCTACCCCCTGGGAATGCACCCCCGGATAACCACCCCCTGTCAACTATTCTCTAGAACAATTCCCCCTAGAACAACTACCCATAGGGCAACCACCCTGTATGACGACTACCCACTAGGACAACGACCCCGGACAACTACCCCCAGTAAACTACCCCCTAGGGCAACTACCCCCGGTCAACTACCACCCGGACACGACCCCCCAGACAACTACACCCTACGACAACATTCCCCTAGGACAATACCCCCGGACCACTATCCTATGGGGTAGTTGTCCTAGGGGGTAGTTCTCTGGGGTAAATTGTCCGGAGGTTGCTGTCCCGGGGGGGGGGGGTAGTCGTCTTAGAGGGTGGTTGCCTAGGGGTTAGTTGTCCTAGGGGGTAGGTGACTGGGGTGATTATCCGGGGGTGGGTGTCCAGGGGATAGGTTTCCGGATACGGAGGCTAAAGCTATGGTCACAAATTAGAGCAGCGACCGACCGATCAGTAGCCTGCTCGGTCGCTGCTGGAATTTAGGCATCGCCCAGCGATTAGGTCGGTGCCCGGGCGGCGACCGCCCAGGCACCGAGCGTATTTTGGGCGACGAGTGAAAAGTGAGCAGGCGCCGCCCAAATTCTAACTCCGCGCTTAAACTTCAACGGCGACCGAGCGATGCCCTAAAAACGAGCGGTGCCTTGGGCGGCAGCCGCTCGGTGGCCTGGCAGCCGCCGGGCAGAATTGGTTAAAAACCCGCCGCTCGGCCGCCGAGCAGGCTACTTTTGGGTAATGTGACCATAGCATAAGGTATAAAGGCGATTTCATAAATAAAACAATACAGTTCCAAGGGTATTATAGAGGCAATAATCAAAATTATATACCTCTCTTTAGAAATCTAGCCATCTGATTGTTCGTAATTGTAGTCTTAATTTTAGCCATGCTCACCTACCAGTCAATGTTTTTTCAAAAGATGCTCGCATGCCCGCCTACCGGTCATGGGTTTTTTAAAAGATGCCAGTTGTCCCGGGTAACGGGCCGCATAGATAAATTGTGCTGAAATCTCCATTAGTTTACGTGTACAACGTATCTTTGTGCGAGCGCGAATACCATACAGTGTTTGTGGAAATTGGTCGCTACATTTAGGTTTTTTAATTGCTGAAATCGCCATTGGTTTATGTGTAAAAAGTTTCTTTGTGCGAGCGCGGATACAAAATACAGCGCAGTGTGTGTGGCCCCTGCGCGCGTCGGGGTCATATCAGGATGTAGCGTCCCTTTTAGACTATAGAAACAGCGATTCCCCTCATAGCAGTCAGTATATCTATACTGTTCTGATATAATTTATTATTTACTTACATGAAGATGAGAATGATGAAAAATAAAACTCCGAGTATCACTGCCACGTCAATGACGATCCGTACCCAAACTAAAAGGAGAACACAAAAGGAGTTTGAACACAATAATCGAGATTATCCCAATATGCAAATTGATAATGAATACGTCGTCGATAATAATACATAATGACAATAATAATATACCGTACTTATATAGCGCATATCATAATATGTCTCTATGCGCTGTATCGATGTATTGTGGCAACTTCCTAGAGTAAGACTTGTACTGTGGTTTACTAATTCTGTGATCCGAGTAGTTTCACAATATTTTGGTGATGCATAACGTACATACAAGACACATATTTGGGATAAAAATCATGCTATTGTAATCTTATATGTATATTGAAGATGTAGGGGCAATGTGGTTATAAGGGAGATATCTTGGAGATAGAAAGTGAACTATAGTGTAGATTTTTGATACAATTTCTTAACAATCCAGTCAACATGATCAGTAGGGCGTTGTTTCTGGGCAGCCTATTATGATACATTTCCAATGCAAATATTCGAGAAATATGTTCTTTAATAATGGTATTTTATTTATATATTTAATTTTCTTTTAGACATGGGATATATCATAGAAGTTTACAACACCTGGGCCCCGTCTTATGCCTCTGTCACATATACACTCCGGGGCCCGTACGGCGAGTAAAAACAGACATTTTGGGAATTCCGGCCGGTGTCCGGCCGGCTGCCGTCAAGTTCCTACGGGCGCCGGGACAGTTTTCTAAGCCGTACGGGCGCCGTGGTGCTGAGTCGGCTGCTCCCAATTCTCCCGGCGTTTTTATCTGACCGTTAGCCCGTAGAAAGCCCGTAAAGGGCCCGTTGGGCACCGTACGGGTCCCGTGCGGGCTCCGGACGGTGCCCGGACGGGCCCCTCACGATTTTGGGGGTCAGTTTTCATGAAAAATCTTTAGGGGCGCCTTGCGGTGCTCAAGGGTTCCGTACGTGTACCCTACGGCGCCCTTACGGGCCCCTCAAGAGACCCGGGTGATATGCACAACAATAGGCGTCTGCCGTCCGGGGGGCCATTTAAAATGAATATTGCCCGTGCGGGTCCCTCACGGCGGCATCTCGAAATGTACAACGCAGTTTTAAATACAGGAGATGCGGATACCAGAGGACACCTACAGAGTGAGTCGGAAAAAATGTTCCACTTTTTAAAAGTTGTATTGTTTGAAGTATGAATATTTAATCATGAGTTTCATGATATGTCTTGATAGATTTATCCTCCCAGTACATTTAGGTACCATTTTCATTTGAATCTCTGCATGCATGACTGAACATCAGACAATCTTTACAAGACTGCTAGATCGATCTCACTTAATTGAGCCAAGTTGCTGGGTGAGGAATAAAATAATGTTTTGAACAAAGACAGCCAGTTTTTTTCAATTATCCAATTAGCCAGACAGACAAAAATACACAAGCACACGCACACGCACACGCACACACACACACACACGCACACACACACATACGCACACACAACACACACGGTGACAATTGTTTCATACTTACCCCTTTTGTGATTGAGCATTGATTTTTATCAAGATCACTGAATGTTTAAGTGGCATAACCATAAAAATCTTTCCTTTTTGTACACATTCACTACCACAATCATGTCATCATCATCATCATTGCCATCATCTTAATCTTCATCATCATCATTATCATCATCATCATCATCATCATCATCATGAAGCACAACATCCGCCAATACGCACCAAGAGGACAGCGGCCACTCAACTTATCGTACGATAACAAGAATTCCCGACAAAAAGTAACAGTTTGGGTGGGCCTTGTCGGGAATGGAATGCTCATTTATGTGCGTGTGCACGTGCGTGTGTGTGTGTGTGTGTATGTGTGTGTGCGTGTGCGTGTGTGTGTGTGGGTGCATGTGCGTGTACGCGTGTCTGACTGCCTTTGTTCAATGCACTGTTTTATTCCTCACCCAGTAACTTGGCGCAAGTGAGGTCTGGCAGTCTTGTAAAGATTGTCTGATATTCAATTTCAATTCAATTTCAATTTAGTATTGTCCATTTCTGGATATTTTATTCAGTGATGCATGCAGAGATTCAAATTAAAATGGTACCTAAATGTATTAGGAGGATCATGCTCTATCAAGATATATCATGAAACCCATGATTAAATATTCATACTTCAAACAATACAACTTTTAAAAAGTGGGACAATTTTTCTGACTCGCTCTGTAGCTCAGTGCACCGCACGGGACCCGGCCGGGCGCCTTGAGGACCCTGGCCGGGCCCCGGCAGGGCACCTTCCGGGACCCATCGGTACACCTGGTCATCGGACGGAGCCCGTAAGGTTACCGGTCGGCACTCGGTCGGCACCCTGCCGGCACCCTTACGGGCGCCTTGCATTTCACTCGACCAATTTTCTCCGGGCACCTCCCGGGCGCCGCAGAATATGTGACCACACATGCCGTAGAAATGAAAATCGGACGGTTCCCGTACGGTCTCTGAATCCACGGCAAGCCGCCGGGTAGGGAGAATCGTACGGGGCCCGGTTTATATGTGACTTATGCATTACGAAGTGTTGCGATTGATCCAGATAAATCGCAAGTCCTCCCAATCAATCGCAAGTAAGCAGTCTCCTATGTCTTATGTACATAGTTGCGATTGATATCAATCGCAAATAAGTTGCGATTGATATCAACTCTTTGTAAGACGGGGCCCAGATCAAATAGTAATACAAAGACTCAATAAGTTGTTGGCACATGCAGCGCTTATCAGCCATCCCTTGGGTGCATTCTTTATTTGCATTTGAATGTGTAAAATAGATTCAGGAATAGGTGATGCCACAGAAAAGAGGTAAGGTACTTTCCATTAGTAAGGCTGTACCACTAATAGCTCAGCTTGATGAGGATTGCTCAAACTACAAGCACACAAAATCATAACCATATGACCACATGAAAGGAGTATTATATTCCGTTTCATTAATCTAGTTTGTGATGATAATGGTCAATAGTTCTCGAGGGAACGTATGCTGGGTTTTATTTCTTGAAGGCTGATAGTACTGGTATATTCTTTATACAATCAATATCAAACAACCGTTTCATCATGATCATCATTTAATAAAATCAAAATTTTTAATTTCAAGGGGTCACTCTCCTTTACTCCCTCCACTTCTTCTTGCCCCGAGCATTCTTTTCATTTAGACAAACATTTAAAATTGATCATTAAACTAAATTACACAAACAAGAGGCAATTCAACATTAAATAGACTGAATAGAAATAAATATCATACCATGAAGACATATGTGACCAGGCATCGTGGGGCTCCCCAGGGCTGATTCTATACACGGAACGTATGCAGACTCATTAAAAGACCAGTTGAATCCTGGGCTGCGGAGTCTTTCAGTCGTGTTGTAAACTGGAAAATTTTCAATTGAAAATTGATATTGAATAGGAAAGCAAATCGCTTATGTGTAGGAGTAAGTAATATTAATTGACGAACTGTAACAGAGGGGACAGATGACTACCTCCGTTTTCTGTCCTATTTTAGAATCTTAAAGGTATTACAAAGTTTTGGTAAGGGGTCATGAATTTGGTTCAAATTAAAATATTGGAAGCATATGCGTTCCTAAAATATTCATTGATCGTTGTCCCTGTTGAAATCGAGTCTAAAGTTATGAAATTATAAATAATAAACTCTTTATGCTGTATAGCTCCCTTTCAAGGTCAAGATATCAATTTAGCTATGAAACAATGTTTCTTGACTCAAATCGACCGATTAGCTATTCCCGTTTGGAAATTATATATCACAACTACATATTCTGAGATTTTCATGGTCGCAGCTACCATTGCACGGCCGTAGGCGCTATTTGAAATTCATCAAAATTTACCGGGAGCACCGGTAAATTTTTATATTCAATTTTTCTCGAAAACAGGAGTGTTTTAGGGGTTATTTTTTTTAGTGCTTATAATACATTCACAGGGGCATCCAAATATATAAACATTGTAAAGATTCACTATCCACCCAATTTTCAAAATTTCCCAAAACTTTGTATTACCTTTAACATTAGTGTTCCGTAACATTTCGATGCCTGCAGACTATTCTTAAAATAATATGATAACATTACTAACCTGAGTAGTGTGTGTCTGATCCACATATTTGGCTAGGATTGCTGATACAATTGACGTTGCAGTAGGAGTCAATCGCTTTTGAGATAGTTGGTAATCTGTCGCTGCAAAAGCAGGTTCTGGTCGAAATGGCTGCATACGATGTGTTCTTATTGCTGCAGTGACACACACACTCGTCCACACTGGTCACCCTGTAATCGATTCCGAACACATTCTGCAAGTGACTACCGGGAGGGTAGCAGCCTACATAGCCTGGTCCTGATATTGAAAGTTTAAACGAAAAAAAAAAGGTACTTGTATTAGAATGTGTACCACAATAACAGTTATAATAACATCACGCCTGTGTGTGTACTTTGGGTTTTTACAGACGTGTATCAATCAGATATGATTATTTACATCAGGGGACCGACCTCTAACGTCACCATCTGAAAGACGTGAATCAATCTCGAACCGGTGTCCACTGAGTCAGTTTGTAGACGAAGACAGACAGCTGACCGTACCACGGACATGACCGTTAGACCAACTCACATCTCCCTCATGCTACTTTTACACTATGTTTCCGGCGGCCACGGCAATCACGTTTCAGGCAATCGTGGAAAAAACGGGATGGACGTGAGACAACGCGGGGGATAGCCTCTTGTCGATGCCCTCGCGCTGTTGGAGTCTCTAAATTCTGACGAGCGAAGCGAGTCAGAGAAACCGAGGCGCTTGCGCTGAGGGCCTCTTGACAAGTGATCTGAATTATATATTCATGAGACCCGATTTCCTACTGAATTATGCATGTCTAGACCGCAGCGATTGTGTGTGTGTTCGGGATTGCCCAACTAGGCTAGTCTGCAAGCACAAACCCTAATTTGACACTTTATCAAAAAATCATTGTGCCTTGAGAAAAGCCTAGCCCAGCTATCTACTGGTACCTACTGGTTGTACCAATATAGGTCAGGAGCAGCTATAGTACGAGGCATATTGTAGTCTTATAGTGCACACTCTCTTTTACGACTGACCAGGGTTTGTGCTTGCAGACTACAACTAGGCGGCCAGTCTCGCTCTCACGGAGGGAATTCGCACAGAGCGGTAGATATTACGTCATAGTAGCTCTCTCTGATTGGATGACTTTCACCGAACTCTGCTGGGTCGGAATATTCGCCAAACAATGTAAAACATAAGAAATTCAGATCACTTGTCAAGAGGCCCTCCGCGCAAGCGCCTCGGTTTATCTGACTCGCTTCGCTCGTCAGAATTTAGAGACTCCAACAGCGCGAGGGCATCGACAAGAGGCTACGCGGGGGACTGAATGGGTAAACGTGACAGACCGTGATTGCCGTGGATGCCGGGCCAAATTTTTAAATCAGCAGAATATTTGCCACGGCAGTCACGGTGCGGATGAGAAATCTGGTAGGCCGTAGTAAAATGTGGTGAACGCAACAAAACGTGACAGTCCGGGGGGGGGGGGGGGTTACTCAGATTATAGTCGGACGGGGATGTGCGGCTGAGACCTCCAAACCCCTACCCACATCCAATGGTCCTTTTGCTGTTTTATATATATATATATATATATGCAATCAGGTGTTAGATGTTAGGTGTTAGTTAGGTGTTAGCTGTAAAGTGTTAAGTGTTCTAGGTTAAAATTCTTTTTATGTCACAGGGACCAGCACTTAATAAGACTTAATTGTTCTTTCTTGCTGGTTCCTCATTCGTATATATATTTGTATTTTATGTTTATCTTTCGTTATGTTATTTGTATGTTCTTCACTTATCTGTAAATATCAATGTTTTAATTATGTATGTTTTTATATGATGAATGGAATAAAATGAATTGAATTGAATTGAACTGTAAATAGGTACCCATGTCTAAGGATTTTTTAATGAAAAATTGACCCATGTCTAAGGATTTCAAACTTTAAATATTACATTTGTTTAGCTGTAATAATACAATGGCCAATCATTTTGCAGTTTCTCGATACATGTAGTTTACAAATAGTTTACATACATAAAGATGAAAACACCATGCAACAGATTTAGGCATTTACAATGTAGGCTCGAGTATTTAGGAGTAAATCCCAAAATCCCGGAGAAAATGAGGGAGAAAAGAGGGGAAAGGAATAAATGAAAAAAGGGACCCAAGTCTAATTTTTTTTTTTAATGGCACCCATGCCTAAGGATTTTTTTTATGAAAAGGGGACCCATGTCTAAGGATCTTTCCTGAAAAAGTCACCCTTCCGAGCGGCACATCCCCGTATAACCAATATACGTGAGTACCCCGTAGTGCGCCTTGGAGCCTCCGGGACAGCAGCCCCTTTCCCTCCCACGCACAGTGGGCCAGGGAGTGCGCCAAAACTCATTTTTGATGATTTATTTTTTTAATAAATTTTGTTATTGCCCAGTTGAAAGATAATACATTGAAGAATACCTCAGTCAAATATTTAATTCCGGTATGCACAATAAGGGTATAAATTTACTCCTTCAAACAACAAAATCTTACATATTTACAGTTTTAGTTCAAAAGTGACTTATTTTATAATTCTTTCAATTTAACGTGAATTTTTTAAGTTATTGATATGAAATTTCTCTCACACATTCCTGATAGTTCATTTCACTGCATGAACGGGTTAAAAATGGATAGAAACACAATCTTCCTGATATATTATAGGATAATTCACTGAAAAATGGACAAATTATCCATGTTTTTTATAAATCCAGAGGAAATGTTTGGATTTCCAGGGATTTCCGCTTTAATTTAATTACCAACATGTTCTCTGATATCTAAGCTTTAAGTTGATACCGGATTTGGCTGCCCGATTCCGCCCGTTATTATGTTAGAGCCGATTTTCCTTGCAACATTGCCCCGAAAAATGTTTTTATTTTGGTCCGCGGCTGAATCATGAAGGATTCGTGGTCATAAATTACGGCGCGTGGGGGCGTGTGACACTTGTTCTGACACCGCAGACCCGTTATAAAGGAAGGAGTAAATTTATACCCTTATTGAGCATACCGGAATTAATTATTTTACTGAGGTATTCTTCAATGTATTATTTTTCAACTGGGCAAGAAAAGAAAAAAAATCACCAAAAATCACCAAAAATGAGTTTTGGCGTAATTTGGTTCCTCCCTGGCCCACTGTGCCACGGCCCGTCAAGGATACCGTGATAGACCGTGAGAAAAGTTGGCAAGACCTAACAAAACTCGAATAGAGAGAAAAAAATGCCAAAGTTCAACGTTGCAACACCGATGAAATGTTTCTTGTACGGTTCTTCAGTGATGTTGAATCTAAACTACCCCTTGTATAGCTTTGGTAACCATCATCAGGACATAACCTGGCATTTCGCGAAATAAATCCTATCTGCTACTCGCGTTCTAGCCCTAATTACACATTGTACTTTTCCTTATCTCCAATATTGAACATAATTATGGTGACAGTGGTTTCAATTTGTTCAAGATATTTCATGATGCATGGACGATTTTTATCTTTACGCCATCAGCATGAACGAAATATTTTGTTGTTTACAGAACGCTTTAATAAAAGTGCCCTTGGTGTAGTCAAAATATCTGTTGAAATTCCTTAGCATATTGCCTGGAATCATCTAAAAATCTAAGAAAGCATTGGTGATAGGGCTTTTACTCATATAGCACCATTTTTATGGAATTCCCTCCCAAACTCAAAACGTTGTATATCCAATACTGAAACATTCATATGTAAACTCATCTTTTCAAATCAGCATATCAATAGTATTAAAGGATAGTAATGTTGTAAATTTTCTCTTTATAAGAACTTCATTGTTTTTCTATATATATTTCTGTTTCATCTTTCTTTTATGATCTTGTTATACTTTATGTATGTAAATTGTAAAGCGCATTGAAATGTCAACAGATATGAGATGCGCTATAAAAGAACAAATTATTATTATTATTGTTATTATTAAAACTGAGGTCACAGATGGTGATTCGATTTGAAATGTTGTTTGATGTCTGTTTTAACCACATAACTCCCAATAGAACACAAAATACACACTCGAACTCTTCAACATGCGTCATGCTAAAACAATATCACAACTAATTACCCCTCAAATAATATCAAATTGGTTTCAAACATAATCATAGTTCCCTAAATGAAGAAAATATAGCAGTCGAGATCGTTGTTTAATAATTTCATTTCCTATTATGCAGTTGAATTTTATACTCAGTCCCCAAACAATAAATAGAAAAGATATTATTAAAGTACTTGTAAACCACAGTCAAACCTGTCCAGCAGCCACCTAGGGCTTGTAGAGTCTGTCTAGAAAGGCCCCCTGTCTATAGTGGCCACTGTTTCCGTATCCCTTGGGTGGCCTCCATAGACAGGTTTAGCTGTTTGTCTACATGGAAAGGGCGTCAAAACTGCCACTTTTCACTCACCATGTCTACCGTCAGCTCCCACTAAATCCATTTGCAGAAGTGTCGTCATCAAGAGCAACACTAAAACAATCATGATCGCAGAATATGGATTTATAACGTTTGTTTTACTAAGATAATTCGATAATCCTAGCTTGAAAGAAAACACCATATACCTTCTATCGTTATCTGAACGTGAGCGTTTAATATGAGAAGACTTTTATAATGATTGAACTGGTATCAACACTAGATAGACAGCCAAACACCTTTTATTATCACATCAACTTCCTTGTATATTGACATATATTGACTAATTACGTCGATTGTTTGCATAAAGTCATCATAAAATTATCCTCTCGGCACTGAGTAGGCAATCAGAAAAATCGAAAATTGAAAGTAGTTTCTCTACCCCCCCCCCCCATCTTCATGGGGCGTCTTGTTGAATGGCTGGTCACCGTTAGAGCTTCAGGATATTGAATTCAGTAAGTTTTATGTAAACAAATGGCGTCTGAAAGTGAAACAAATTTCTTGCTCTCAACAGCTTAAAAGGAAAAGTACATCGGCTGTTTAGTTAATAATAGTAAATTATCGAATATATATTTAATCTATCACTGTCTTAACCAGATGAAGGCCCCTGCCCTGTTTTATAAAGTGTTGCGACTAATAGCAAAATGATGACATATCTTTCAGTCAATCGCAGAATTATAAAAGTCCTATCTCTTTAGTACAGGAGTGCGATTGATATCAAGTTGCGATCCATTTGAATGCATCGCACCTATCTTTATTATTACAATGCTGGGGACAAAAATATTATGTTTATATTCTCCGCAACTTGTCGTGCGGGGCTTCATGACTAGGCTCATGCAATTTAGAAGTAGTCTGCAGGTTCAGACTCCGAGATTTTGACTTCCACGAAGATCGGAATCTATCCTAAAACTTTCAGTTTCTTTTGTCAAATGCCTCATCAGAAGCAACACTGCTACAGGGCTTGACGAATTTTTCCCTTTATAAATAGATTTCCTACTTAACATGTTGAATGTCATTGGATGTTAGTCATGTAAGATTTTGTGTCCTGTAAAGATATATTAAACTCTTTAATTTAATCACCAATTTATTTTGTGATTTTTCTCCTTAACCATTTCAGGACAGGGATTTATATAAAGGGTTAATTTGGTCACATGTTTTTCTACAGATTGGTAACACTTAATGCTAAATTATTCTAATAACGTGTGATGTCTCTAAATTGTCTCTACACATTTGGTTTAAATTTGTACTTTGTCGAAAAGTTGAGAAAATGGCAAATTTTGACTGATTTGAAATTCCTGGCGTCTAAATTATAATGGTCATGTTGTCCAAATGACAACCAACTCCCTGTTGTGCATCGGAAACATGATATAAACAATGAGATTATTATGATTATTCAAACAACAATGGATTTTATTCAGTCTAATTAGTATTAATTATCAATCATTGAGTATATATAAATCATTTATCTACATCGAGTATGTTTAGTTCTGACAACGTCTGACAAGGAAATACAATAAAACCTGGGACAGCACATACTCGCTGAAAGAACTATAACATGTATGCAATCCAGGTTGTATTCGTTCTTCAAGTTTAATGTGTAAAAGGAATAATGTGCTGTGTATTTTGATGATACACAAGCTTACAACATTTATGAAGGTTCTTTACATAAGCTATTATAGTTCAGACGTCTATTTTAATTTCATTCATTTTCATATTTCTCATGTTGCATATACATTTCAAAATAAAGATTTTTTTGTGATGAAATTACAATCATTGATACATAATAAATAACAAAAGGATACTTAAAGTGGTCAATATAGAGTACTGATTTAACTGAGAGAAATATGATAGGACCTACATGAAAACAATATTGTAAAACTGTAGGCCCCGGTGAAATAATTTGTGGTAATGAATGGAGGAAGGATATAAATAGTGACCAATCCAATTTAATCAAAAAATAAAAGGGAAAGACAAAAGAAACATGCGGTGGTGTTGTTTATATTTTCCTTCCTTTTCTTACAATGTAGACAAAGTTTGTATATGTACTTAAATTATTGTACAATGGGTGCTCAGCTGGTAAACGAACATTACATATAATAAAGAATGACTACTTTTGTACATGTACTTAAATTATTGTATAATGGGTGCTCAGCTGGTAAATGAACATTACAGATAATATTAAAATGACTACATTTGTACATACATATACAATTTTACATATACATACATAACAATAATGAATTGTGCAAGCGCAATGTGTCACCCGTCGCGCTCTCGGATATAAAAAGTAAGGACGATTTTATAATTTTTTGTTATACATTACCAGCAAAAAATATTTTGAATCTACATGGGAATAAATCTTCAAAGTCTCTCCGATCAATCGTTATCCACAAATCCATGATTGTTTTAAATCTCATCAAACATGTAGCTAAAAGCTTGTATTTTGTCACTCACATAGCATACGAATAGTAATGAGTAAAGTGGTAATCCATTACAAGATCTAGGAATAAATATGTGAAACATATCGTATTTCTTACTTCATTATACATATCTAAATTAACGAGATGAATTTAAAGCGAATACGGCGTACTTTATATATATATATATATATATATATATATGGGTATATATATATATATATATATATATATATATTATATATAAATAAATATAAGGTAATAACCTATCATGAAATGAAATACAATGCGAATGAAAATGAAAATGAGAAAATATTGCCTAGCTTACGTAGCTTCAGTACAAAGGAGGACAGCAATTGGGAACTTTAATTTAAAGCCCATCTAAAGTGTTGGGAGCCGCAAATTCGCCGACAAATTGACGGCGAAATTTCACTTAAATTGTATCATAATGTGAAAGAAGATGTCATTTAAGACACACTTCTGCAAAGATTCCAACCTCCCCCCCCCCCCCCTCCAAAAAAAAAAAAAAAAATTGTGTTTGAAGACAAATTTTGATAAAAGAATACATAATTTGGGTTTTCTGTTGTACGCAGAAAACCTATATTGCATTGCGTATTCTTTCATCGATAATCGACTTAAAACAATTTTTAAAAAAATCCTTGCAGAAATGGGTTTGAAATGACATCCTCTTTCACATTATGATACATTTTAAATGAAATTTTACCATCAGATTTTGGGGGCTCCCAACACATTAAAGGGGCTTTAAGCTACGCAATGTTTATTCTCTCAATTCCTTTCGCATTATATATATATATATATATATATATTTGTATATAAGAGTAATAAGAGGAATCAGTTTGAAAGTTGAAAACAACACCAAGGTAAAATAAATCACCGTCTCTCCAAGAAAACTGTAATGTTTAATTTTACCCATATTATTTCAACCACTGACTGATTTGTAGCTGCTAAAAATATTGATACACAAATGTAACTGTTATTTGACATTTGAGTGTTTAATCACATTTTGCAAATTGGAATAAAGGTTGATTGTTTCCAATAATAATAATGATATATAATATTCAGGAGCGCCAAAAACAAAAAGTACCATAGCGCTTAGAAATACAAATATATGAAAAAGGGACAAACATTTTACAGTCTCACAAGAAGTAGATCACATAGATTACTGGGGAAAAAAAGTAAGTTTTTAGGGATTTTTTAAAGGTGGCAATACAGGTAATTTCCCTCGTGGAAAGGGGGATGTTGTTCAAAGTCTTTGATGCGGCTACTGCAAAATGTTTTTAAGTTGCTGAGAGTCTAGAATGATAGGTTTACATGTGTTTGTTCTTGAGCGAAGATTACGAGATGGTGTACATATTTGGAGAGTGTCATTAAGTTATTTAGGCGTCAAATGAGTGAGTATTTTGAAAGCATAACAAACAGACTTTAAACATAACACCCTGGGGTAGAGGTAACTAGTGGAGTTCCTTAAGTAAGGGTGATTCTGCTGTCCAATGATTAAAAGGGTGTAACAAGAATGGATGGACGTTGTTTTTTGTCCTGTTCTTTAATACAAACATGACAAATTGTTTTCCACAAAACGGTGAATTGAATCAACATAAAAGAAATCAGAACGGACATGACAAGTCCATTTATCTTAGGAAAACGAGATGGAGTTATTGGAATAGGCTAACGAGTGATAAATTAGTCTTGGTTTCAATAGTCATTATTTGTGTCAAGTTGCTTTCGGGATAAATCTGCCTTGTACATAATTTGACAAATGAAGCTGCATTAAAGCAATCTACGCAATTGTATGAAGGGACTATAAACTATATCCAAGATCTAAGTGTATTTTATTATTCTGTCTTGAATTCCTGTATTGTCTGTTAGTGCTGTCAGAAAGCATATTTCCACATTTGTGGACGTAAAAACAATTTTGGAAAATCGAAATATCAAAGTATTATCAATTGCACAAAATGACAAGGCATGTAACTTTAATTGCGAGAGCGTAAGTGTTGGGCTAAACATGATCACACAGTTCGAAAATCAAAGTTATTTCATATTATATCCCACATACTAAGAATCTTGCTCTACGATTGGTCAAAAGTAAATCACGTGATGAAAGATAGTTCGCCCATTATTGATGGGAGAAGCAAAAAGTTCGTTACACTGTGTAGATAGTACTACTATCTACACAGTGCAACGCACTTTCACTGAAGATAGAGGTACTATCTACATAAGGCAACGCACTTTCACTTAAGATTATCCAAAAGCGCACTAAATAGGCGTAATTAAGCGCGCATTACCAATGAGCGCAGTTAAAGAAAACACATGCACGCACCATACCCTCATGGGGTTGGGTTGGGTTAAACTTAAACTTTTTTGGTGTGAATTTGGTTCTAGGTGTCTTTTATGTAGATGCATACACGTCCTTTTCTTTTTGTGGTTAAATTGTTTTTGATGTGGAATATAAAGCAAATAATCACCTTTTGGTTTCAGGCGATGGCACACTATCACTTCCTCGTCGATCAGAATGTATACGCTATCTTTCCTCAGCTCCGCTTAGGAAAGATAGCTACATCCAGATCGCCTCGGAAGTGATAGTTTGTCCCACCACCTTCACCAACGGTAATTATTTGCTTACTATTTACACGTTGATACAAAGCACATAATCTATAGTTGTATTACTAAGGCTTACATTTAATTAAGCGGAAGCCTCCAAGAAAATATATAATTCCCTTTACATCCATACTCTACATATTATTGCATTTGCCTTAAATTTCTTTTACCACAGCCACGTAACAAGTATGTATAAAACTATATAATTTAATAAAAGGATTACCACAGTCAAAACTAGGCGTAACATTGTCCAATACAGCTAATTACACCGTAAGATATATTGTTTTCAAGAAATGCGTGATATTCGGCCTTCTTATGAATTCGTTATCAAATCTAAACTAGATACTTTTGGTCAATGTGCAATTAAACGCTGACTTGCTCTTAGTGATATTGACAACACATCTCTGCTCTCAACAACAAACAAATAACGCACATCCACACAACCCACACCTTCACCTGAATCACCTCACACAATATAGAGATACCCGAATATTGAGCACCAACTTATAAAACGTCATATTCATAAATAACGCACACAAGTCCTCAAGCTAGTCTACAAGCACAGATTCTAATTTGACACTTAGCAAGAATTACTGAAGCCTTGATTGAAGTCTAAGATCGTCCAGTTTCTAAGGCGTAAATATTCACCTTTATATAAACTAAACAAGACAAAACAAAACAAGCTTTGTACAGGGCCTATTCAGTGAAGTAGTATTTTTACAGACACTATTACGCACGACATTCAACGAGGGTTTGTGCCTGCAAACTATCATCAAGCAGTACTTTTGTTTAGCCTTCCTGATAAATAAGAGGAAACGTGCAAAAACCCTTTTGACTGTAATTATGGGGAAATTGTATTTTTAAGCCGTGATTTCTGATCGCGTTTTCTCCACACATCACGGTTCTCATAGTCCACTCGTTTGGGGTAGGTGATTCGTTTGTTCTCCTTATTAAGTAACATAGGATTGCATTCCATATTGAAAGATAGCCTGCTTATCTTGTCCATTGGGACATAGCCATCTGCATCTACGTCTATGGTCTCCTGTCGAACAGTTGCGCCGTCAGCGTGTTTGACGCTTTCCTTCTCCGTAGAGGGCGCCGTGCAGTCAGCGTGGCCTTCGAGATTAGAGGATGTCGTCGTGTCAACGTCACAGTCGGGTTTGTTCAGAGAAGAAACTTGGTGTGAATTACTGTCGTTTGTTGATTGAACATTGTGGTGGATAGTATTTAATATCAAACTTTGATAAACTACCCCTGGTCTTGATGAATTTGTTGTAATATTGTTCTGTATGCCTGTCATCTCTGGTAGATCATGTCTGCTATTTCTATTGTGACGTCGTTTTTGATACCGCGCAGCACTGCGGAAAAAACACACACAATTTTTGTTGGTTAAAAGTACTATATCCAATCTTTTGGCCCCCAAAATGAAAAGGTTAAATTCCACCGGCATTTAAAAGATAATACTAATTTAGACCTTTCCTCAAAACGAAAGGGCTTGAAAATATCATTTGTGGAAAATAAAAACCGTTACTGTCGAATCGACTTTAAGGATTGCAATCCTTTTAGTAAATAGTCTGATTATTCAGAACCTTGTTCCGAATGGTGTACGTTTTGTGTCATATTGCTCCGGTTGTCTCATTTTCGCTCGCTGGACGTATATAGCAGACGGCAATCGGCGGATTAGACGACACTTAGTAGTGCATTTGTATGTGAGATTGCTTTGCTAAATATACAATACAAGAACATTTTCCATATCTTTAAACTATCATTGATATCTGATAATTAAACAGTTAGTAAAATAAACCTACCAAACTACATAATACAATAAAATACTTGACTTAAAGTAGGGGAGTTTGATGTGGTGCACAATTGCATCCCTCTGTAAATAATCGAATAGTCCATGGCGATCATGAATATTCATGTTTTTGCTTACCTCGGCAAAATGCTTGCCTATACTAAATGGAAAAATTACGGTGGGGGTTGGATGAAATGGACATAATGAACCAAGCAGAAGTGATCTATGATAACTCATGCTTCTTATCCTTCGTGTGCTTGACCTATAATCTTAAAATCGCTTGGCAAACTGAGTCCAAAGTTCGACTTGTTTCACATGTGTATTATAGGCAATGACGAGCTTGCAACCTATTTGGATCAAATTACGGTGGGTAAACTTTCAAAAGTCAATGGGACATAAGGGTTCCAATGAAAGAGCTAGTGATAACGTAAGTCGGGGTGGATGTGCTTTTCGTTTAAACCAAAAAAAATGAATTTTTAACGATTTGTTTGTACAATTCCATAGGCTAACATGTATGGCTGCTGACTCTGACGATAGGGGGCGTTGTGAAATGAGACTAAACGGAGCTATATGTACCTCTCTTTAGAAATCTAGCCATCTGATTGGTCGTAATTGTAGTCTTAATAGGGACTTTTAGAATGAGTGGACGTGAACACGACGAACGCCGACTGATCATGCGTGTCAACGTATTTAACTGCCCATGTTGACTACAATTAGAAATCTTTTAGATTGCACTCGACGATATACATGCATGCAGGAAGTAACATCACGGACAAAGAAAGAGGACAAAATATCCAGTTCCTCATTCTACCCTCAACAAAAGAACATCCCTTCACTGCTATTGTGTAAACATGTGTAGAACAGGTGAATATGCATGTGACACCTGTTCTACACATTTTTAAATAATAGCAGGGAAGGGATGTTCCTTTGTCTACATGAGGAACTGTATATGTTATGCGCACGCGGCATACTAGTACCTTGAGCATGTAAAGGCGCGATATAAATATCAGTACCGGTATGTATGTATGTACTAGATTGAGGAAAATCAAGGTTGACGCATTCTCGATCGCCGACTGAGACGACGTAACGCATGCGCAGTGCCTTAAAATGACGTCACACGTTGCAGTCAAAGCTGTCAACGTGCAAATCTAAAAGTCCCTAATTTTAGCCATGCCCACCTACCAGTCAATATTTGTTCAAAAGATGCCCGCATGCCCGCCTACCGGTCACGTTTTTTTAAAAAGTTGCCCGTTGTCCCGGGTAACGGGCCGCACAGATAAATTTTGCTGAAATCTCCATTAGTTTACGTGTACAACGTATCTTTGTGCGAGCGCGAATACCATACAGTGTTTGTGGAATTTGGTCGCTATATTTAGGTTTTTTAATTGCTGAGATCCCCATTGGTTTATGTGTAAAAAGTTTCTTTGTGCGAGCGCGGATACAAAATACAGTGCAGTGTATGTGGCCCCTGCGCGCGTCGGGGTCATATCAGGATGTAGCGTCCCTTTTAGACTATAGAAACAGCGATTCCCCTCATAGCAGTCAGTATACTATACTGTTCTGATATAATTTATTATTTACTTACATGAAGATGAGAATGATGAAAAATAAAACCCCGAGTATCACTGCCACGTCAATGACGATCCGTAGCCAAACTAAAAGGAGAAGAATAGAGAGAATGTTTTAGTTTGAACACAATAATCGAGATTATCCCAATATGCAAATTGATAATGAGTACGTCGTCGATAATAATACATAATAATAATAATACACCTTACTTATATAGCGCATATCACAATTCTCTATGCGCTGTATCGATGTATTGTGGCAACTTCCTAGAGTAAGACTTGTAGTTGTACTGTGATTACTAATTCTGTCATCCGATTAGTTTCACAATATTTTGGTGATGCATAACGTACATACAAGACACATATTTGGGATAAAAATCATGCTATTGTCATCTATCTTATATGTATATTGAAGATGTAGGGGCAATGTGGTTATAAGGGAGATATCTTGGAGATAGAAAGTGAACTATAGTGTAGATTTTTGATACAATTTCTTAACAATCTAGTCAACATGATCAGTAGGGCGTTGTTTCTGGGCAGCCTATTATGATACATTTCCAATGCAAATATTCGAGAAATATGTTCTTTAATAATGGTATTTTATTTATATATTTAATTTTCTTTTAGACATGGGATATATCATAGAAGTTTACAACACCTGGGCCCCGTCTTACGAAGTGTTGCGATTGATCCAGATAAATCGCAAGTCCTCCCAATCAATCGCAAGTAAGCAGTCTCCTATGTCTTATGTACATAGTTGCGATTGATATCAATCGCAAATAAGTTGCGATTGATATCAACTCTTTGTAAGACGGGGCCCAGATCAAATAGTAATACAAAGACTCAATAAGTTGTTGGCACATGCAGCGCTTATCAGCCATCCCTTGGGTGCATTCTTTATTTGCATTTGAATGTGTAAAATAGATTCAGGAATAGGTGATGCCACAGAAAAGAGGTTAGGTACTTTCCATTAGTAAGGCTGTACCACTAATAATTGAGAAACCTTTATAATATCGAATTAGTAAACTTTGGTGACATAACAGCCATAAATAATTATCCTCTGAATGTCATGCCCGTTGTATTCTGTGTCTAAGCAAGCTTTTTAATACTGATGATGATTTCATATCGATCCCATTGGAAATATATATTTCTTCAACATATTCAAATGATCAATAACGTTTATATTTGTATCTGCAATCTAACCATTTAGTAGGGCTCCCTTGTAAAGCGGGCCCTCTATGGATCTGAATAGGACTACCCTGCTTTTAAATGAAAACATATTAAATAGATGTAAATATATTTTTTGCTTGCAAAATGTATATACATGTACAAAATTGAAACTTCTCCGAAGAAACCAAACATTTAAAGCTGTTGTCCTAATGGCGGAATGATGAATATTGATGAGTCAGAATGAGTCAGGAGCTGAGGTAGTTATTTCCAGTACATCATGGCTGTTCCATGGACCAGTTGTGGCCTGGTGGTAGAGTCGCTGCCCGGCAAGCGGTAGAAGTTCAAATCCCACTGGTTCCAAGATTGGTCTTACTTGTTTTCAATTACAAAGATCGAGCACGCGGTCTTTATCTATATAGTGCAACCTACACATTTTGTTTACATCAAGGAAGTCTAACATAAAAAACATAAATAGATCAATAAATAAAAAAAATCATAAAATCATGAAGGCATTTCTATTTAAGCTTGATCTGAAAGATAAACAAATCAATGAATCGTTCTAAGCAATCCCCAGTAAATAATCAATGTATTCTGCTGGACCTCAGATAAATATCCCGATATCTAACCAAACTGACAATTAGCTCAGCTTGATGAGGATTGCTCAAACTACAAGCACACAAAATCATAACCATATGACCACATGAAAGGAGTATTATATTCCGTTTCATGAATCTAGTTTGTGATGATAATGGTCAATAGTTCTCGAGGGAACGTATGCTGGGATTTATTTCTTGAAGGCTGATAGTACTGGTATATTCTTTATACAATCAATATCAAACAACCGTTTCATCATGATCATCATTTAATAAAATCAAAATTTTTAATTTCAAGGGGTCACTCTCCTTTACTCCCTCCACTTCTTCTTGCCCCGAGCATTCTTTTCATTTAGACAAACATCCAAAATTTATCATTAAACTAAATTACACAAACAAGAGGCAATTCAACATTAAATAGACTGAATAGAAATAAATATCATACCATGAAGACATATGGGACCAGGCATCGCGGTGCTCCCCAGGGCTGATTCTATACACGGAACGTATGCAGACTCATTAAATGACCAGTTGAATCCTGGGCTGCGGAGTCTCTCAGTCGTGTTGTAAGCTGGAAAATTTTCAATTGAAAATTGATATTGAATAGGAAAGCAAATCGCTAATGTGTAGGAATGAGTAATATTAATTGACGAACTGTAACAGAGGGGACAGATGACTACCTCCGTTTTCTGTCCTATTTTAGAATCTTAACATTAGTGTTCCGTAACATTTCGATGCCTGCAGACTATTCTTACAATAATATGATTAAATTACGAACCTGAGTAGTGTGTTTCTGATCCACATATTTGGCTAGGATTGCTGATACAATTTACGTTGCAGTAGGAGTCAATTGCTTTTGAGATAGTTGGTAATCTGTTGCTGCAAAAGCAGGTTCCGGTCGAAATGGCTGCAAACGATGTGTTCTTATTGCTGCAGTGACACACACACTCGTCCACACTGGTAACAATCTTTTCGTATACAAACACTTCCTGCAAGTGACTACCGGGAGGGTAGCAGCCTGCATAGCCTGGTCCTGATATTAAAAGTTAAAACGAAAAAAAAAGGTACTTGTATTAGAATGTGTACCACAATAACAGTAATAATAACATCACGCCTGTGTGTGTACTTTGGGTTTTTACAGACGTGTATCAATCAGATATAATTACGTCACCATCTGTAAGACGTGAATCAATCTCGAACCGGTGTCCACTGAGTCAGTTTGTAGACGAAGACAGACAGCTGACCGTACCACGAACATGACCGCTAGACCAACTCACATCACCCTTATGCTACTTTTACACTATGCTCCCGGCGGCCACGGCAATCACGTTTCAGGCCACCGTGGACAAAACGGGATGGACGTGAGACAACGCGGGGGACTGAATGGGTAAACGTAACAGACCGTGATTGCCGTGGATGCCGGGCCAAATTTTTAAATCAGCAGAATATTTGCCACGGCAGTCACGGTGCGGATGAGAAATCTGGTAGGCCGTAGTAAAATGTGGTGAACGCAACAAAACGTGACAGTCCGGGGGGGGGGGGGGGGGTACTCAGATTAAAGTCGGACGGGGATGTGCGGCTGAGACCTCCAAACCCATACCCACATCCAATGGTCCTTTTGCTGTTTTATATATATATATATATATATATATATGCAATCAGGTGTTAGATGTTAGGTGTTAGTTGTTAGGTGTTAGCTGTAAAGTGTTAAGTGTTCTAGGTTAAAATTCTTTTTATGTCACAGGGACCAGCACTTAATAAGACTTAATTGTTCTTTCTTGCTGGTTCCTCATTCGTATATATATTTGTATTTTATGTTTATCTTTCGTTATGTTATTTGTATGTTCTTCACTTATCTGTAAATATCAATGTTTTAATTATGTATGTTTTTATATGATGAATGGAATAAAATGAATTGAATTGAATTGAACTGTAAATAGGTACCCATGTCTAAGGATTTTTTAATGAAAAATTGACCCATGTCTAAGGATTTCAAACTTTAAATATTACATTTGTTTAGCTGTAATAATACAATGGCCAATCATTTTGCAGTTTCTCGATACACGTAGTTTACAAATAGTTTACATACATAAAGATGAAAACACCATGCAACAGATTTAGGCATAGGCTCGAGTATTTAGGAGTAAATCCCAAAATCCCGGAGAAAATGAGGGAGAAAAGAGGGGAAAGGAATAAATGAAAAAAGGGACCCAAGTCTAAGTTTTTTTTTTTAATGGCACCCATGCCTAAGGATTTTTTTTATGAAAAGGGGACCCATGTCTAAGGATCTTTCCTGAAAAAGTCACCCTTCCGAGCGGCACATCCCCGTATAACCAATATACGTGAGTACCCCCCCCCCCTCCCCTCCCCCCCCCCCCCCCCGGGGTGACAATATGTGATAGACCGTAACAAAACTCGGAGGCGGTCGTAGTGGGAAGGATTATGGGCCCGGCGCGCTACGGCGCGTTGCGTTTTACTACGGTCTGACACGGCGCGCGCGGTCTCAGGATACAATGATACTATTGCTTGGGAGGTCTTCTGTTAAACCATAGGCACAAATATGCTCCAAAGCTGCCCGGTTTCCACGTTTCATCAGCCATGGCAAAACGTGAAAAAACGTGTCAGACCTTGATCAGAACATGGGAAACGTGAGGGAACCCATCAGTCTCATCAGAACATGACGGGCTGGTATCCGTGGTGGACCGCGGGCCGGACCGTAGTGCGCCTTGGAGCCTCCGGGACAGCAGCCCCTTTCCCTCCCACGCACAGTGGGCCAGGGAGTGCGCCAAAACTCATTTTTGGTGATTTATTTTTTTAATACATTTTGTTCTTACCCAGTTGAAAGATAATACATTGAAGAATACCTCAGTCAAATATTTAATTCCGGTATGCACAATAAGGGTATAAATTTACTCCTTCAAACAACAAAATCTTACATATTTACAGTTTTAGTTCAAAAGTGACTTATTTTATAATTCTTTCAATTTAACGTGAATTTTTTAAGTTATTGATATGAAATTTCTCTCACACATTCCTGATAGTTCATTTCACTGCATGAACGGGTTAAAAATGGATAGAAACACAATCTTCCTGATATATTATAGGATAATTCACTGAAAAATGGACAAATTATCCATGTTTTTTATAAATCCAGAGGAAATGTTTGGATTTCCAGGGATTTCCGCTTTAATTTAATTACCAACATGTTCTCTGATATCTAAGCTTTAAGTTGATACCGGATTTGGCTGCCCGATTCCGCCCGTTATTATGTTAGAGCCGATTTTCCTTGCAACATTGCCCCGAAAAATGTTTTTATTTTGGTCCGCGGCTGAATCATGAAGGATTCGTGGTCATAAATTACGGCGCGTGGGGGCGTGTGACACTTGTTCTGACACCGCCGACCCGTTATAAAGGAAGGAGTAAATTTATACCCTTATTGAGCATACCGGAATTAATTATTTTACTGAGGTATACTTCAATGTATTATTTTTCAACTGGGCAAGAAAAGAAAAAAAATCACCAAAAATCACCAAAAATGAGTTTTGGCACAATTTGGTTCCTCCCTGGCCCACTGTGCCACGGCCCGTCAAGGATACCCTGATAGACCGTGAGAAAAGTTGGCAAGACCTAACAAAACTCGAATAGAGAGAAAAAATGCCAAAGTTCCACGTCGCAACACCGATGAAATGTTTCTTGTACGGTTCTTCAGTGATGTTGAATCTAAACTACCCCTTGTATAGCTTTGGTAACCATCATCAGGACATAACCTGGCATTTCGCGAAATAAATCCTATCTGCTACTCGCGTTCTAGCCCTAATTACACATTGTACTTTTCCTTATCTCCAATATTGAACATAATTATGGTGACAGTGGTTTCAATTTGTTCAAGATATTTCATGATGCATGGACGATTTTTATCTTTACGCCATCAGCATGAACGAAATATTTTGTTGTTTACAGAACGCTTTAATAAAAGTGCCCTTGGTGTAGTCAAAATATCTGTTGAAATTCCTTAGCATATTGCCTGGAATCATCTAAAAATCTAAGAAAGCATTGGTGATAGGGCTTTTACTCATATAGCACCATTTTTATGGAATTCCCTCCCAAACTCAAAACGTTATATATCCAATGCTGAAACGTTAATATGTAAACTCATAACTCATCTTTTCAAATCAGCATATCAATAGTATTAAAGGATAAGTAATGCTGTAAATTTTCTCTTTGTAAGAACTTCATTATTTTATATATATATTTCTGGTTTATCTTCCTTTTATGATCTTGTTATACTTTATATATATATATGGTAAAGCGCATCGAAATGTCAAGAGATATGAGATGCACTATAAAAGAACGAAGTATTATTATTATTATTATTATTAAAACTAATGTTACAGATGGTAATTCGATTTGAAATGTTGTCTGATGTCTGTTTTAACCTGTTGACAACTGAATTATCTCATTCCCATGGGCTTAATACACGAGCCACCAGGTTCCAGTAGACAATGGGTTAAGCATATAACTCCCAATAGAACACAAAATACACACTCGAACTCTTCAACATGCGTCATGCTAAAACAATATCACAACCAATTACCCCTCAAATAATATCTAATTGGTTTTAAACATAATCATAGTTCCCTAAATGAAGAAAATATAGCAGTCGAGATCGTTTTTTAATAATTTCATTTCCTATTATGTAGTTGAATTTTATACTCAGTCCCCAACAATAAATAGAAATGATATTAAGTACTTGTAAGCCACAGTCAAACCTGTCTAGCAGCCACCTATCTACAGTGCGTCCCAGAAAAAAACGAAACCGAGAATTATCGATGTTTCATCATAACTTAATCACATTTATAATTAATAAATGACACATATTTGGAAAGCTTAGATGCTCTTCTTTCATTTGATGCAACTCATATGATGCATATGTCACGCATGAGTGATTAAAATCAATTTGAAGAGAGGAAACCGAAAAGTCATTTGGCGGACGGTATCTGAATTTCAAAGAGAAAATCACATTTCTAGAAATTGGGTTTTTGCCCTTTCATATGACACCTCAATCAGGAAAAATGAGTAAGGAATGACAAAGTTCTGTTTTTTTAAAGTAGCCCTTACATTTTCATAATTTTAGCAAACGTAGACGAAAGACTTCATGCATGGCTGATTGTCAACGAAACGGAGTTAAGTCTGTTGTCAATTCTGCTTTTTGCTACGGTAGGCAGCCAGTGAAAACGAATTCGTTTAATAAAATTATGGAAATGCAAGCACTACTTTAAACAAACAGAACTTTGTTATTCCTAGCTCATTTTTCCTGATTGAGGTGTCATATGAAAGGGCAGAAACTCAACTTTCTAGAAATGTGATTTTCCCTTTGAAATTCAGATATCGTCCGCCAAATGACTTTTTTGTCCCTCTCTTCAAATTAATTTTAATCACTTATGCGTGAAATATGCAACATATGAGTTGCATCAGATGAAAGAGGAGGATCTAAGCTTTCCAAATATGTGTCGTTTATCAATTATAATTGTGATTAAGTTATGATAAAACATCGATAATTCTCGGTTTCGTTTTTTCTGGGACGCACTGTATAGGGCTTGTAAAAGCCTGTCTAGAAAGGCCACCTATCTATAGTGGCCACTGTTTCCGTATCCCTTGGGTGGCCTCCATAGACAGGTTTAGCTGTATGTCTACATGGAAAGGGCGTCTAAACTGCCATTTTTCACTCACCATGTCTACCGTCAGCTCCCACTGAATCCATTAGCAGAAGTGTCGTCATCAAGAGCAACCCTAAAACAATCATGGTCGCAGAATATGGATTTCTGACGTTTGTTTTACTAAGATAATTCGATAATCCTAGCTTGAAAGAAAACACCATATACCTTCTATCGTTATCTCAACGTGAGCGTTTAATATGAGAAGACTTTTATAATGATTAAACTGGTATCAACACTAGATAGCCAGCCAAACACCTTTTATTATCACATCAACTTCCTTGTATATTGACACTGGCTAATTACGTCGATTGTTTGCAATAAGTCCTCATACAATTATCCTCTCGGTACTGAGTAGGCGATTAGAACAATCGTAAATTGAAAGTAGTTTCTCTTCCCCCACCCATCTTCGAGGGGCGTCTTGTTGAATGGCTGGTCACCGTTAGAGCTTCAGGATATTGAATTCAGTAAGTTTTATGTAAACAAATGGCGTCTGAAAGTAAAACAAATTTCTTGCCCTAAACAGCTTTAATAAAAGGAAAAGTTGATCGGCTGCACATTCAAACATGTTTCATGCTCCTTTCATTATAAATCCTAATGATGTTTGTTTAGTTAATTAATATTAAAGCAAGCATTTGGATCGATTATTTATGTAAATTATCGAATATATATTTAATATATCACTGTCTTAACCAGATGAAGGCCCGTGCCCTGTTTTATAAAGTGTTGTGACTAATCCAAAATAATGGCAAATCTTTCAGTCAATCGCAGAATTATAAAAGTCCTATCTTTTTAGTACAGGGTGCGATTGATATCAAGTTGCGATCCATTCGAATGCATCGCAACCTATCTTTATTTGTACAATGCTGGGGACAAAAATATTATGTTTATATTCTCCGCATCTTGTCGTGCGGGGCATCATGAGTAGGCTCATGCAATTTAGAAGTAGTCTGCAGGTTGAGAATCCGCGATTTTGACTTCCACGAAGATCGGAATCTATCCTAAAATGTTCAGTTTCTTGTGTCAAATGCCTCATCAAAAGCAACACTACTACAGGGCTTGACGAAAATTTCCCTTTATACCCAGGGGGCAAGACAGGTTCTTGAGACATGGAATGTTGTAAAAGGTTGTTGGGTATCAAACTGTTCAGAGGAACTCCCTTAACAATTTCTAGGTGGACAACCTTGACAATTTTTTGCTGGAAAAAAATGGCCGCCATGTATAACTACTGTTGTACAATTCTGGGGATTACTTTTTAACAGCACCTCTTTTTATCATGTGTAAGATGTCATATAAAAGACAATTACATTTCCTACAAGTTGATACCTCATTCAATAAGTTTCGGGATGATTTGCATACCAATTTTGAGCCAAAATTGTGATTTTTTTTTAACCATTTTTTTCAAAAATATGAATTGCGCCAAAATACATATTTCTCCATATTTCTTTGATTATTATGCTAACTGACTTGAAACCTGCTTAACAACTGTTCAGTACCCTGGTTGATATCATATCCAAATTTCAAGTCTATTACTTTTCTAACTAAAAAGTTATAGCGCTCTAAAGTTGACACTTTGTTATGAGCCAAAATGGCAAATTTGGTTGCTAAGGGCTATCTTCTCCTTAGCAACAGTAACATAGTGGCTTGAAAAATAGAATATATTACGAGAAATTGCTATCACCAAGCAGATGACTACTTTGATAGGAAGTTTGATGTCAAATGATTCATTTTCATCATATTTTAATGATAAATATCGCATAGTTCCCGTTGCTATGGTAATAATATGCCTAGCAACCGATATATAATGTGTTTTCAGAGTCAAATTAAGATATGGGTCAAATAATACGTAAAATCAGACCTGTTCCAGGTGACAGACATAATTTGCCATCTTAAACATGTTCATAGTGCATGGTGTAGTTCAGAACTTTCACCCTCCTCCCCTGAAATGCCCCCCCCCCCCCCCATCAAAAGTAATTTTGGGGTGGGGCAGTATGTTGTTAAGGACATGATGGGTGTTCAGAAATGACGCAGGCTATCTGTCAAGTAAAAATGCGTTCTGGATCCAGGTGATAGTCATGAATTTTAGTCTGAATCATGAAGACAGTGGATGGAGGGGTTCAGAATGTGCACCCTCTCCCCCTTCTGAGACCCTCCCTCTCTTCTAAAACAAAATTAGAGCAATTTGTCCAAAGCTGTATGCATAAAGTACATTGCAATCAAAAAATTGGTCCAGTTTTTTTTTCTCCAAGAAATCTCCACAATGCATTTAAAATTTAATGGTTAAAATTGCATGGGAAGTTTGTCAATGTCTTCCTACCCCCCCCCCCCCCTGCCCCCATTAAAGGTAAAGACCAGTAATGGTCATGCGATTGCATTGTGAAAGAAACGTTGTGGAATCAATCAGAAAAGGTTGATCATCTAGCATCTAGCATCTGCAAGGTTCTCGAATCCTCAAAATGATAAGAAATTTGGCCCATTCTTCGTAAAGTTACAAGCACTTTACACAGAAAGATGTATATGGGACTACCCTATCTCTCTCACCAGACCATGAGAGAATTAAATTTACCAAATATATGAATTAGTAGGCGGTTTCCCGGCAAATTTTGTATCATCATGTATTAGTCAAAACATATTCTTTCACATGATTGGTAATGAGAGCTTCCATTTCATTTTTTGAAATTGGGGCGTTGCCAATACTGGTCTTTACCTTTAACCTGCTAAGTGTAAGATGATTAGAGACATGGATTCAAATGATAGACTGGTATAATTCTCTAAAAAAATAGATTCTTAAGGAATCAAATCAAATGATGAGTTGGAGTGGGGCAGGGGGGTGCAGCTCCCTTGCCCATTTTGGATGTATCCATTTATTAGGCAATCGTCACCTCTTATCCAGGCAGCAATGGGCTAGAATAACGACATTTACGAGTATGAAGCTAGTTGCTGGAATGCATCTTATCTGGTGTATTTTGATGACGAAAATGACTTATTTACCGTAACTACGTGTACTTTTTAAATGTTTGCAATTTGGAATTACATCACAATGGGCGAAATAAGTCTTGTCAAATTATTTAAATATTTAAAAGGGATTATTAAAATGCCAATGCCGAACTCTTTTTGTGTGTCTCGGAGTCCCTCCACTCTCCTTATAGACTTTGGCCCAAATTAGATTTTACAAATATTGCCTTCTGCAAGAAACCAATATACGTCATTAGTGAAAATACATGAGTCCAGTAAATTATCATCATTAAGAGTTATGATTTATCCAGTTTGATCAAAAGCCTTCCAACCAATCACAAACCAATAGATTTCTATCTGTTTGGTACGCAGTGGCATCTCTATGGGGGTAGGGGCACGATCATTCAAAGAGAGCACAAAAAGGAGGGACACAAAACGTAAAAGAGAGAACAAGAAAAGGGGAGAAAAGAAGAAAAGAAGACAACTTTTGATCCTATTGAATAAATGCACCTCAAGATGCGAGGCTAAATGCATTAGTAATATAAATTTGTTAAAGCTAGGTCCCGGCTCGCATTAGTAGGTTGCACGGGATCTCCTAATTTTGCAAACAAATATAGATATAGTTTATAATTAGCATTTTTTTAAATAGCTCCAAATTTGACACAGAAATGTAATTCCCCTTGCTTTGCCGCCTCTTATAAGTTTCACCAGCTTCTTGTGAGATATTGCACCCTTAATAACTGAATTTTTACACTGTGATTCAATTTTCTCAAAAGAAAATCACCTTCCAACCTTTGAAGAAAACTTCAACTCTTGAACAAATCTTATCTTTGGGATACCTTGCTATATTCCTTGACCGACGTGTTCGTTGATTTTGTTCACCATTTAAGTAGAAATGAATAGAAAACCACTTTTCTATGATTAAAATACAAAACTATACATAGACCTACAACTCGATCGCTTCCTAATCTGGTCGCCTCACTCACTTGCTTGTGCAGTTACGTAGATAAGTTTGGGCAATTATAGGGGGGGGGGGCGCAGTTACATCTAGGCGCCACTATTCATACAGAGTTGTGAATTGATTTCAAGATATTCATGATAACGTTGGTTTGGACAAGGAGTATTAGGCTCTTTAGTTGGATATATCACGACTTAGACGGTGCCCATAATTCAAAAGATAGATGTGATTTAAGCGCAATACCTAATTGGGAGATACTAGACGGTTTGGGTTTAGAATTTGTACCCCACCCCTCTTTTTTCTTCTTTAAAATGAAAGACATCAATTGCAGATACTAGATGATAGCATCCCCTGCTGCTACCTGGTCTGCAATTTCTCTTCCATGGTCCCACCTTCACTTTATTGTGGTATCGGGCCATTTAGAAGCTTGTCGTAGGCAGTTGTGAGGGAGATCCCAGATGAAATTTTCTCATTAATAATAATAATATCGAATATTTAGGAGCGCTAAAAACAATAAGTACCATAGCGCTTACAAATACAAATATATGAAAAGAGGACAAAAAAGTACAGTACAGGAAGTATATCACATAGATCATTGGGGAAAAAGATGAGTTTTGATTTCCCTCTTCGATTTGTCACAATGTGTTTGCACAAATCTTTGGTTCTTTGGTTCTTGTAAGCGCTTAGAGACATTTGTATTAAGCGCTATATAAAAATTAAATATTATTATTATTATTATTAAAGGTAATACAAAGTTTTGGTATGGGGTCATGAATTTGGTTCAAATGAACATATTGAAAGCATATACGGTCATACAATATTCAGTAATCGTTGTCGCGGTCGAAATCGACTCTAAAGTTATGAAATTGTAAATAATAAACACTTTATGTTAAATAGCTCCCTCTCAAGGTCAAGATATTAATTAAGCTATAAAACAATGTTTATTGAATTAAATCGGCCGATTAGCTATTCTCGTTCGGAAATTATATACCACAACTACATACTCTGAGATTTTCATGGTCGCAGCTACCATTGTACGGCCGTAGGAGCTTTTTGAAATTTATCCAAATTTACCGGGAGCACCGGTAAATCTTTATATTCAATTTTTCTCGAAAGCAGAAGTGTTTTAGGGGCTAAAATTTCTGGTGTTTTTAATACATCCACATGGGCATCCAAATATATCGAAATTGTAAAGAATCACTATCAACCCATTTTTCAAAATTTCCCAAAACTTTGTATTACCTTTAAGAGTGTGTGGAGTTTGATATTATCTCCTCCATAAGGCACTCCAGCTACTTCAGGGCATCATTGGTTCTGTGGATGCAATTGGTGCATATTCACATATAAATCTTGAACCACGTCTCTGATCTAGGACTGAAATACTCTGGAACTCCCGTTTAATAGTATAGTTTCGAAAATAATATCGCTAGTGATATTCGTTTGTCTCGCAATGTGGTCAATAAGGAATCTAAAAGATCACGACGTTTCGTATGCTACTGCGATACTTCGTCAGGTGATAAAAACTATGCATGCAATGCTACATTGCAACGCTTACAATCAGACAGCAATTTGTCTACCCGTACCGCACTCTCACCGGAACAACTCACTCAACTCCTCGAGTTTGTTCTACGATCCACATATTTTCTGTATAAAGGTTCATACTATGAACAGACAGAAGGGGCAGCCATGGGCAGTCCAGTCTCGGCTGTCGTGGCCAACCTATACATGGAGAGTTTCGAAGAAGAAGCGTTGGACACATGTCCCCTCTCTTGCTTGCCTCGTGTTTGGAAGAGATACGTAGATGACACCTTCATCATAGTTCCCATCTCTGAAACAGATAAGCTGCTTAAACACATGAATAGCCTTGAACCAACCATCCAGTTCACATCAGAGATAGAGTGTGAAGGGAAGATAGCATTCTTAGACACTCTAGTTCATAGACACGACAACCATAGGCTCTCCACCTCAGTCTATAGGAAGCCTACCCACACAGACCAGTACATAGCGTTTGACTCTCACCATCCCATATCGGTGAAGAGAGGTCTAGTGAAATGTCTATTTGACAGAGCTTCACGCATTGTGACAAGTCCACAACAGCCATGCAAAGAACGGACCCGTGTTCGCAGTGCCCTGAGTCTCAACGGTTACCCACGCCGTTTTACACACAATACCAAGAATAGATCGTCGGAACCCAGGGATCAGAAGGTATACAAGACTTTTACAGTCTTGCCGTACATTGATGGGGTCTCCCAACAACTCAAGCGCCGCCTAGAGAGCCATGGCATTCGAACGGTTTTCAGATCAGATACCACCCTACGTCAACAACTTACACGCCCCAAGGATCCAATTCCTCCACATAGACGGGACGGCATTGTGTACAACATCCCTTGTAAAGGATGTGATAGATCCTACATCGGTGCAACTGCCCGTCCGATAAAAGAAAGAATCACTGAGCATAAGAGGGACGTCAGACTCCATCGAACTGACAACTCAGCCGTAGCCGAACATGCTTGGGATAACCAGCATCAACCAGACTGGGACGGGGTTCAGTGCCTTTCCCATGAACGGCATTGGTATACACGGAGGGTAAAAGAAGCTATCAATATCCGTCTCAATCCTAATAATTTCAACAGAGACAACGGGATCGATATCCCCGAATTTTGGATGCGGACGATACGCCGCCATGACACTCGCCGTCCTGCCAGCCAACAACGGTCGATTCCATTCAGCAGACGGCCCGAGCCAGCGGCCCGTTGATTGGTCGATCACCGTGTGCGTCGACCAATAGGCATTGGGCGTTATTGTTCCAATTATCGATCGAATTATAGACCGCTCCGCCGGTCCTCCCGTAAAGTATAAAAGACCCTTGCTTACAATAGTTTTTATCACCTGACGAAGTATCGCAGTAGCATACGAAACGTCGTGATCGTTTAGATTCCTTATTGACCACATTGCGAGACAAACGAATATCACTAGCGATATTATTTTCGATACTATATCCGCAGTGAGTAATATATTTAGCATTAATAGTATAGTTGTCCGGTATTATTCTGCCATATCTACCCCAAGTTCTTTAACAATTTTCTTGGTACCTGTCATGAAGTGATTCAACTAGCAATCATAGCAGGTCAAAACTGAGAGGAGCTTCCAGCTCATCCAAAAGCCGACTGAAAGGAATACTCATTAGGACTTTGAGTTATTAATAAAGGATTTATATGTTATGTTTTATCATTACATACCAAATTATAACCTCACCAAATTAATCGAAACTAAATGACATCTCTGCTAAGCCTCCTCGCTATTTCCTCATTTGATTTTTAAAAACTTGATTTTGTATGCATAACTTGAACATTGGCCCCTTTCCCTTTATAAGCCCCTGATTATTACAAATCTCTTAAATCGTTTAGACCCTGTCTGTCATATGCATCCAAATCTCATGTTATTTCACTAATGACTTTAACTGGTTTCTTGTCCCTCAACAAATTAATCAATCACTCAATCGTGACAAAGAAAGATAAATACTTATAGAAATAGACTTTTGTCAAACTTTAGAGAAAGAGGGAAATGAAGCAAGAAGGATATGGTGTTGGCATAATTATGCTTGCCCTTAACAATTCAGGCATAATTGATTAACACTGATTTTTCAAAACTATATTGTACTTGGCACTAATATCTAGTTTATCTACATATTATTTTCAACTACGGGAGCGTGGATGGGCATGTCACACGGAAGGGGTGAGGTGCAAGTTATGACCCCATTACCAAGTGTGTACATTTAAATGTTTCACAGTGTAAATCCTGTCTATTATTTTAATATAAGTCTCATTTATTTTGTCTTGATAATCGGTTTCTGTCACAAAACTGTAGATTAGATCTTGATTTATGACTTATTTGTCAGGATTTATTTCAAAATTCAAAGGGGAAGAGCGGGTAATGTCAAACTTTTCCCTGTATCATTTGATTCTTCATCTGTTTTTAAAATTAAGTGTACTTTTGAAATAAATGATGCTCTCATTATTTTTGAGAGTGTGTATACGTCTCAGAGTCATGGGGGAGGGGAATTGGCATGTCACAGAAACGGTAGTGGCATTTGAATTGCAGGTTCTAATGACTTTCATCAATGTCTTTCAATCTAGCAAAACAAATATAACAGACGTACAAGTTTTGAACCAAACCGTCCAGTATCGCCGATTTGTTGTTGTTGTTATTAATAGCTTCGTAGCTATTGGATTATGCCAAAGGTTTGAGATGAAAATTATGGAGGGGGGGGGGGGGGGCGGGGCGGCAAGAAGTATAAACCACTTACATATAATTTCACTATAGTCTACCAAGAGATTACAGATGCTGTGTGAAGATTATTTCAAATCTGTTTTGTTAACAACTTACTCTATTAATATAGCTTCACACTAATTGCTCTAATTGTGTTCTAGGAGAGGGGGGAGGATCACAGAAGGGGGAAAGGGTGCACATTATGAACCCCTACATCCATTGTCTCCATGATTCAGACTGAAATTCATGACTATCACCTGGATCCAGAACTCATTTTTACTGGACAGATAGCCTACATCATCTCTGAACACACATCATGTCCTTAACAACATAGGCCTACTGCCCCACCCCAAAATTACTTTTGATGGGGGGGGGGGGGGGCATTTCAGTAAAGGGAGGGGGTGGGGTGAAAGTTGTGAACTACACCATGCACTATGAACATGTTCAAGATGGCAAGTTATGTCTGTCACTCGGAACAGGTCTGATTTTACGTATTATTTGACCCATATCCTAATTTGACTCTGAAAACACGTGATATATCGGTTGCTAGGCATATTATTACCATAGCAACGGTAACTAAGCGATATTTTTTCATTAAAATATGATAAAAATGCATCATTTGACATCATACTTCCTATCAAAGTAGTCATCTGCTTGGTGATAGCAATTTCTTGTGATATATTCTTTTTTTCAAGCCACTATGTTACTGTTGCTAAGGAGAAGATAGCCCTTAGCAACAAAATTTGCCATTTTGGCTCATAACAAAGTGTCAACTTTAGAGCGCTATAACTTTTTAGTTAGAAAAGTAATAGACTTGAAATTTGGATATGATATCAACCAGGGTACTGAACAGTTGTTAAGCAAGTTTCAAGTCAGTTAGCATAATAATCAAGGTGTCAACTTTAGAGCGCTATAACTTTTTAGTTAGAAAAGTAATAGACTTGAAATTTGAATATGATATCAACCAGGGTAGTGAACAGTTTTTAAGCAAGTTTCAGGTCAGTCAGCATCATAATCAAACAAATATGAAGAAATATGTATTTTGGCGCAATTCATATTTTTGAAAAAAATGGTAAAAAATCACATTTTTGGCTCAAAATTGGTATGCAAATCATCCCAAAACTTATTGAATGAGGTATCATCTTGTAGAAAATTTAATTGTCTTTCATATGACATCTTACACATGATAAAATGAGGTGCTGTTAAAAAGTAATCCCCAGAATTGTACAACAGTAGTTATACATGGCGGCCATTTTGAAAAATGGCCGCCATTTTTTTCCAGCAAAAAATTGTCAAGGTTGTACACCTAGAAATTGTGAAGGGAGGTCCCCTGAACACGTTTATACCAACCGACCTTTGTCAACATCCCATGTCTCAAAACCCCCCAAATCGGGGTTTTGCCCCCTAGGTATTATAAATAGTATTTCCTACTTAACATGTTGAATGTCATTGGATTTTAGTCATGTAAGATTTTGTGTCTTGTAAAGATATATTAAACTCTTTAATTTAATCCCCAATTTATTTTATGATTTTTCTCCTTAACCATTTCAGGACAGGGATTTATATAAAGGGTTAATTTGGTCACATGTTTTTCTACAAATTGGTAACACTTAATGCTCAATTATTCTAATAACGTGTGGTGTCTCTAAAAAACACAACACATTTGGTTTTGTACTTTGTTGAAAAGTTGAAAAAATGGCAAATTTTGATTAATTGATGAAAAAAAATGACTTTGAACCTCTCAACGTGTTGCCAGTGTTAGGATTCTCTTAAATCTTGTTTCCCTAATATATCATGGTCATGTTGTCAACATGGACAGTGTGTGAGGAAATATTTGCCCTTTCTACTCATGCACCTGGATTTTTTTAGGGCTTTAATTGAAAAGTTACTGAGACAAACCACAACGTTGGCATGACTGTCTCAAAATGTAATGAGCTATACTTTACTTTGCAAGAAAATGAACGCCGGAAATTTCCTGACTAGGCCTTCTAGGCAAAAAATGCCTCTTGTAATATGACAACCAACTATCAGTTGTGCATCGGAAACATGATATCAACAATGAGATTATTATTATTATTCAAACAACAATGGATTTTATTCAGTCTAATTAGTATTAATTATCAATCATTGAGTGTATATAAATCATTTATCTATATCGAGTATGTTTAGTTCTGATAACGTCTGACAAGGAAATACAATACAAGCTGGTACAGCACATACTCGCTGAAAGAACTATAACATGTAAGCAATCCAGGTTGTATTCGTTCTTAATAAGTCTTATGAATAATGAAAACACGTTATTCAAGTTTAATGTGTAAAAGGTTAAAGGTAATACAAAGTTTTGGTATGGGGTCCTGAATTTGGTTCAAATGAACATATTGGAAGCATATGCGATCCTACAATATTCAGTGATCGTCGTCGCGGTCGAAATCGAGTCTTAAGTTATGAAATTTAAATAATAATCACTTTATGTTGTATAGCTCCCTCTCAAGGTCAAGATATTAATTAAGCTATAAAACAATGTTTCTTTACTAATATCGACCGACTAGCTATTCCCGTTCGCAAAATATATACCACAACTACATATTCTGAGATTTTCATGGTCGCAGCTACCATAGTACGGCCGTAGGAGCTATTTGAAATTTATCAAAATTTACCGGGAGCACCGGTAAATCTTTATATTCAATTTTTCTCGAAAAAAGAAGCGTTTTAGGGGCTTAAATTTATAGTGCTTTTATTACATCCACAGGGGCATCTAAAAATATCAAAATTGTAAAGAATCACTATCCACCCATTTTTCAAAATTTCCCAAAACTTTGTAATACCTTTAATGTGCTGTGTATTTTGATGAAACACAAGCTTAAAACATTCATGAAGGTTCTTTACATAAGCTATTATAGTTCAGATGTCTTTTTTAATATTTTCATTTCATTCATTTTCATATTTCTCATGTTGCATATACATTTCAAAACAAAGATTTGTTTGTGATGAAATTACAATCATTGATACATAATAAATAACATAAAGATAAGTGGTCAATATAGAGTACTGATTTAACTGAGAGAAATATGATAGGACCTACATGAAAACAATATTGTAAAACTGTAGGCCCCGGTGAAATAATTTGTGGTAATGAATGGAGGAAGGATATAAATAGTGACCAATCCAATGTAATCAAAAAATAAAAGGGAAAGACAAAAGAAACATGCGGTGGTGTTGTTTATATTTTCCTTCCTTTTCTTACAATGTAGAAAAAGTTTGTATATGTACTTAAATTATTGTACAAAGGGTGCTCAGCTGGTAAACGAACATTACAGATAATAATAAAATGACTACATAATCTTTTTTAATATACATTACCAGCAAAAAATATTTTGAATCTACATGGGAATAAATCTTCAAAGTCTCTCCGATCAATCGTTATCCACAAATCCATGATTGTTTTAAATCTCATCAAACATGCAGCTCAAAGCTTGTTTTTGTCACTTACATGGAAAGGGGAATGTTGTTCCAAGTCTTTGATGCGGCTACTGGAAAACGTTTTTAAGCTGTTGAGAGTCTAGAATGATAGGTTTACATGTGTTTGTTCTTGAGCGAAGATTACGAGATGGTGTACATATTTGGAGGGTGTCATTAAGTTATTTAGGCGTCAAATGAGTGAGTATTTTGAAAGCATAACAAACAGACTTTAAACATCACACCTTGGGGTAGAGGTAACCAGTGGAGTTCCTTAAGTAAGGGTGATTCTGCTGTCCAATGATTAAAAGGGTGTAACACGAATGGATAGACGTTATTTTTTGTCCTCTTCTTTAACAAACATGACAAATGGTTTTCCACAAAACGGTGAATTGAATCAACATAAAAGAAATCAGAACGGACATGAAAAGTCCATTTATCTTAGGAAAACGAGATGGAGTTATTGGAAGAGGCTAACGAGTGATAAATTAGTCTTGGTTTCAATAGTCATTATTTGTGTCAAGTTGCTTTCGGGATAAATCTGCCTTGTACATAATTTGACAAATGAAGCTGCATTGAAGCAATTTACGCAATTGTATGAAGGGACTATAAACCATATCCAAGATCTAAGTGTATTTCATTATTCTGTCTTGAATTCCTGTATTGTCTGTTATTGCTGGCAGAAAGCATATTTCCACATTTGTGGACGTAAAAACAATTTTGGAAAATCAAAATATCAAAGTATTATCAATTGCACAAAATGACAAGGCATGTAACTTTAATTGCGAGAGCGTAAGTGTTGGGCTAAACATGATCATACAGTTCGAAAATCAAAGTTATTTCATATTATATCCCACATACTAAGAATCTTGCTCTACGATTGGTCAAAAGTAAATCACGTGATGAAAGATAGTTCGCCCATTATTGATGGGAGAAGCAAAAAGTTCGTTACACTGTGTAGATAGTACTACTATCTACACAGTGCAACGCACTTTCACTGAAGATAGAGGTACTATCTACACAAGGCAACGCACTTTCACTGAAGATTATCCAAAAGCGCACTAAATAGGCGTAATTAAGCGCGCATTACCAATGAGCGCAGTTAAAGAAAACACATGCACGCACCGTACCCTCATGGGGTTGGGTTGGGTTAAACTTAAACTTTTTTGGTGTGAATTTGGGTCTGAGGTGTCTTTTATGTAGATGCATACACGTCCTTTTCTTTTTGTAGTTAAATTGTTTTAGATGTGGAATATAAAGCAAATAATCACCTTTTGGTTTCAGGCGATGGCAAACTATCACTTCCTCGTCGATCAGAATGTATACGCTATCTTTCCTCAGCTCCGCTTCGGAAAGATAGTTATATCCAGATCGCCTCGGAAGTGATAGTTTGTCCCATCACCTTCACCAACGGTAATTATTTGCTTACTATTTACACGTTGATTCAAAGCACATAATCTATAGTTGTATAACTAAGGCTTACATTTAATTAAGCGGAAGCCTCCAAGAAAATATAGAATTCCCTCTACATCCATACTCTACATAATTGCATTTGCCTTCAATCTCTTTTACCACAGCCACGTAACAAGTATGTATAAAACTATATAATTTAATAAAAGGATTACCACAGTCAAAACTAGGCGTAACATTGTCCAATACAGCTAAGTACACCGTAAGATATATTGTTTTCAAGAAATGCGTGATATTCGGCAATTAAACGCTGACTTGCTCTTAGTGATATTGACAACACATCTCTGCTCTCACAAACAAACAAATAACGCACATCCACACAACCCACACCTTCACCTGAATCACCTCACACAATAGAGATACCCGAATATTGAGCACCAACTTATAAAACGTCATATTCATTAATAACGCACACAAGTCCTCAAGCTAGTCGATCTACAAGCACAGATTCTAATTTGACACTTAGCCAGAATTACTGAAGCCTTGATTGAAGCCTAAGATCGTCCAGTTTCAAAGGCGTAAATATTCACCTTTATATGAACTAAACAAGACAAAACAAAACAAGCTATGTACAGGGTCTATTCAGTGGAGTAGTATTTTTACAGACACTATTACGCATGACATTCAACGAGGGTTTGTGCCTGCAAACAATCATCAAGCAGTACTTTTGTTTAGCCTTCCTGATAAATAAGAGGAAACGTGCAAAAACCCTTTTGACTGTAATTATGGGGAAATTGTATTTTTAAGCCGTGATTTCTGATCGCGTTTTTTCTACACATCACGGTTCTCATAGTCCACCCGTTGGGGGTAGGTGATTCGTTTGTTCTCCTTATTAAGTACCATAGGATTGCATTCCATATTGAAAGATAGCCTGCTTATCTTGTCCATTGGGACATAGCCATCTGCATCTACGTCTATGGTCTCTTGTCGAACAGTTGCGCCGTCAGCGTGTTTGACGCTTTCCTTCTCCGTAGAGGGCGCCGTGCAGTCAGCGTGGCCTTCGAGATTAGAGGATGTCGTCGTGTCAACGTCACAGTCGGGTTTGTTCAGAGAAGAAACTTGGTGAGAATTACTGTCGTTTGTTGATTGAACATTGTGGTGGATAGTATTTAATATCAAACTTTGATAAACTACCCCTGGTCTTGATGAATTTGTTGTAATATTGTTCTGTATGCCTGTCATCCCTGGTAGATCATGTCCGCTATTTCTATTGTGACGTCGTTTTTGATACCGCGCAGCACTGCGGAAAAAACACACACAATTTGTTGGTTAAAAGTACTATATCCTATATTTTGACCCCCCAAAAAGAAAAGGTTAGATTCCACCGGCATTTAAAAGATAATACTAATTTAGACCTTTCCTCAAAACGAAAGGGCTTGAAAATATCATTTGTGGAAAATAAAAACCGTTACTGTCGAATCGACTTTAAGGAGTGCAATCATTTTTGTAAATAGTCTGATTTTCAGAACCTTGTACCGAATGGTGTACGTTTTGTGTCATATTGCTCCGGTTGTCTCATTTTCGCTCCCTGGACGTACATATCAGACGGCCAATCGGCGGATTAGACGACACTTGGTAGTGAATTTGTACGTGAGATTGCTTGGCTAAATATACAATACAAGAACATTTTCCAAATCTTTAAAATATCATTGATATCTGATAATTAGTAAAATAAACCTACCAAACTACATAATGCAATGAAATACTTGACTTAAAGTAGGGGAGTTTGATGTGGTGCACATATTCATGTTTTTGCTTACCTCGGCAAAATGCTTGCCTATACTAAATGGAAAAATTACGGTGGAGGGTTGGCTGAAATAGACATAATGAACCGATCAGAACTGATCTATGATAATTCATGCTTGTTATCCTTCGTGTGCTTTACCTATAACCTTACAATCGCTTTGCAAATTGCGTCCAAAGTTTGACTTGTTTCACATGGCAATGGCAATGGCGAGCTAGCGATCTAAGTTGACCAAATTACGGTGGGTGAACTTTCAAAAGTCAAAGGGACATGAGGGTTCCAATGAAAGAGCTAGTGTCAACGTACGTCGGGGTGGATGTGCTTTTCGTTTAAACAAAAAATGAATTTGTAACGATTTTTTTTGGGGGTAAAAGTCAGTAGGCTAACATGTTAGGCTGCAGGACTATGACGATAGGGGGCGTTGTCCGATAAGATTATTCGGAGCCATATGGCTGTAACAATAAGCATATTATTGCGCTGAAAATACTTAGACTAATATAATTCATGTCTGTTATAGCCTTGCGATGATTGATGACTCTGACTTAAATCTTAAACAAAATCTAAAGGTTTTTAGTTTTAAAAACATATTTCAATTCATTTTCTTTGGATTGCGGCTAATGTGAATTCTTGTTTATATTAAAATCATTATTCACAGTGCCTCTTCAAAGGCAGAGCAAAAACATGAAAACGTAATGACTTTGAATTAACACGGCGATCGTCCTCTAATTAATTATATAAAACAGATGTCAAGGCGAACTTTGGAAAAAGAAGAAGATTTTTTTTTTTTTTCTAATGCAGAAGTTGTTTTTCCGTCTCATTTACTTCCTCATGAGTAAATCAAGAGTCTTGGGAATCGAAACTAGCTTTGACTTGCCACCTATTTAGTGATAAACAATTAACAATTTAAAGGAACAAGCCACTGACACTCATTATAATTTGATGATATGATTATCTTTCTTCTTCTGCGTCTTATTTTTTCTCTTCTTCTTCTTCTTCTTCTTTTTCTCCTTCCCTTCCCCCTTTCTCCTCATCTTCATATCTTTTTTCTCCTCCTCATTCTTCTGTTTTTGTCCAAAGGGCGGTTCGCTGTAGCTTAGCACGAAGATGATCTTATGATTACTATTGGTGGAAGGATGAAGCCAATCTATTGGAATAGAACGTCATTTTGTGAAGCTTACTGAATTAAAAGCTGAGAAACGAAGAATAAAACTTACAAAAATAGTAGAATGATAAAGCAGGACACACAGATAATCACTATAGCGTCGATGAAGAAACGAGAAGAGCCAGAATCTGAAAGAGGTATGAAATGAAAGATCTAAATTAAGGGATTGAAAGGGATTATGCACTGAAACTAAATTAATATCACGAACCATAACAACAAGTCATCGTTAAAGGTATTACAAAGTTTTGGTAAATTTTGAAAAATGGATGGATAATGATTCTTTACAATTTTGATATATTTGGATGCCCCTGGGGATGTATTAAATGCACTAGAAATTTTAGCCCCTAAAACACTTCTGCTTTCGAGAAAAATTGAATATAAACATTTACCGGTGCTCCCGGTAAATTTTGATAAATTTCAAATAGCTCCTACGGCCATATAATGGTAGCTGCGACCATGAAAATCTCAGAATATGTAGTTGTGCTATATATTTCCAAACGGGAATAGCTAATCGGTCGATTTTAGTCAAGATACATTGTTTTATAGCTTAAATAATATCTTGACCTTGAGAGGGAGCTATACAACATAAAGTGTTTATTATTTACAATTTCATAAATTTAGAGTCGATTTCGACCTCGACAACGACCACTGAATATTGTAGGATCGCATATGCTTCCAATATGTTCATTTGAACCAAATTCATGACCCCATACCAAAACTTTGTATTACCTTTAACAGGCCTTGTATGATGACTAGGCCTCTTTATCAGATATAGACATGTATCACGAGGGATACGCCAATTCTGCTCTACTGAAAATGAAACAAATGGTTGGTCATTAATAGTATTACGTAATACGCAAATTTAAAGTAAATCATTTTAATGACTGTAATGGGATACAATGATGAAAGCTTAGATGATTATAGGTATATAAATATGATCTACATTAACATTAGTACGAAAGAAGAAAAATGGTTTGATAGTTGCGGGAATATAATTTAACAAACTCAATGTTCTTAGTTTATGGTCTTATTCAACAAGTTATGTTTACAAAAATGATTTGATAGTTGCGGGAATATAATTTAACAAACTCAATGTTCTTAGTTTATGGTCTAATTCAACAAGTTATGTTTACAAAAAAAAAATTTGCTTTAATATTAGCCCGTATACTTGGAAATTCTTTTTTTGTGTGGCAATGTTACCTGTTTTTATCGGAGAATCCATCATGACCGTTCCTACGTTAACGATCGTGGTAGTGCCTGTAATGTAAAATATTATATAAACATTTATTTGCAATTCATGAACTTCCCTTTATCCTGCAACGATTGTTTCACAAATCTAAATATTATGTTTGATAAATCAGATGAATCGACTAGTATTACCATTTGTGATATTTATTACAAAAAAGTGAACTTCAATTTGTAACCTATATCTATAAATGTATTTTCTTATCATATTTTGAATGGCCAAGAATATTATTTCAAAACTCTGCATGTAAAAATCAATTCTTGTATACATAATAATGTGAACGATATTATTTAATAAAGGATCCCTGTGGAAGGGGAAAATAAAATATTACCATTTGACAGAGAATGGGTGCCAAGTATTTCAATATGTCTTAGTCGTATGTGTTTTTATAATATCAGGAATATGTCAATGCAGATTACGATCAATCAAAGTGGTAAACATCCACAAACAAGGAAATATAAGAAAAGTCATGCAAGTTTGTTTTGGGGGTATTTTCTTTAGATGTAGAAAATTTGTGGTGCTTTTTTTTTAAAACTTCTCAATTAATTCTTGGCAAAGGGTGTATAACATCAACTTGTCCTAAGCGGTTGCTAAGCAGACTATTATTCATGCGACATGTTGCCAAAGGCTCTATTTTTAAAAAGATAAGGTTAGCATTGCAATTTGAATTTGTCTTAGGTTTATGTTTAATTGTAGGTTTATGTTTAGGTTCAGGGTTAGGTTTAGGATCAGGTTAAGAGTTAGAGTTAGTGTTTAAGTTTAGGTATAGGTTTATGGCTCGGGTTAGGTGTAGTACATATATTGTTTAGAATTAGTTAGAATTCGGTTATTCAAGGTAAGACAGCGGAGAAATCGTCAGCGAGTCGTCGTGACAAAGAACCGGGAAATTTTTCAAAAGGGTTTTACATCTTGTTGTAGGAAGCTTTTTCTTTGGATGATACGCATTTACTTCCCTCAGGCGACCATTGATGCGGGCTTTAATTCGTCAGAGATATGGGGTTAAATTGAGGGTTGCAGTTGAGTTTTAGGTAAGCATACGTTTCGGGTTAGTGTGACGTAGGGAATTCTGTTTGGTCCAGGGTTGAATAAGTAAAGATATTGGTTAGTTTAATGGACTAACAGAAAGAGTAGTCGTCATCGTAACAAATGTGATAGAACCGGTTGATTGGCTAAAAGATAAACATTTGAATGGTAGTTCGGGAGCTATCTTTCTGACACGGCAACTAAGACCTCTCAAAACTCACCAGCACGGATACACGATGGTACTTCGCCACTCCAGAAAGGGTGTTCGCTACTTCCAATTTCAGATTCCACACAACGTATGCTCGCTGGTCTATTCAGCTGGAATCCGGGGAAGCAGCTAAAAGTGACATTTCTACCGACGACGTACAGCGAATGTCTAATCTCGCCATTCGGGGGCGCCATCAGCGTGTCGCAAACTCTGTCTCTCGTTCTGTGAACTAAAATTTCAGGACGGGAGTTTTACAAAAGCGCACATACATTCGTATTCCTATAATTGAAAACCCAAACTAGAATCTGACTAAAGTATTGACTTATGGAACTTATGAAGTGCTAAGTATTTTTCCCAATAAAATTAGCATAATTGTTTAACTAATTCAGCGAAAATCATGCCTCTATATAATTTTCATTGAGTAAGTACATGTATTCTTTTTTTTGTTTTTGTTACATATTTACAGAATTTGTAAGGAGAATTGTTGTTGTTGATATTTTGTGGTCCATAAAATAGTTGACCGAGAAAATTGCTTAGTTATTTTTATGAATAAATTAAAATCATGCATCTACATCATTTTCAATTCAAGGCTGCATCCGTCCCGTTTCCTCGTTCTGTTTAATTACAGGAATGCCCTATTCGTATAAAGAAAAAATATTGACACTTAAAGGTCGATACATCAGTAGACCCAGTTAAACCAACTTCCTCCTTCTTTTTGAACATGTCCTATAATCTAGTGACTCAAATCAAAACCGAAACTACCACGAGTTATTTAGGTTTTTTATTTCATAGCAACGTTATGATTATGAACATAATGGTTTCAAAAACATAATTTTTCGTTAAGAGATACTTATAAAGTGAGAAAGAGAGAGAGAGAGAGAGAGATGGAGAGAGAGAGAGAGGGGGGGGGGGGTGAGAGAAAGGGGGCAACATCTCAAGCAGCATTCATCCCCTTCATTCAATATGACACAATATGTTTCAGAAGCACAATCGAGATCTTATGGTATATTTTATTTTACCCAGTGTGGCCATATACTTTCTTTGTTAACATCCTGTTTTGACGGATTCAAACTTACTTGAGTATTGGCTTCTTGATCCGCATACTTGGCTTGCATCCCAAAAGCAAGTGGAGTTGCAGTAGTTGTAAGGTGATAATTCGATCTCTGGTAGTCTGTTGCTACAATAACAGGTTTGGATGGAGATGGCTGCGTATAAATGACCTCTACCATTAGTGCAATGAACCACACAATCATCCACACTGCCTGATTTATAATCCTGCGTGAAAATGTCTTGCCAGTGTGATCCCACGGGGTAGCATCCCATGAATCCGAGGCCTGATGAAAAAAGAGAAGTTTAAATTCTTAAATATATAAGTTTAAAAGAGAATTTGTGAGTTTTCTCATTCTATTTTCTTTAAATTTGGAAAATGATTGGGAAAATTTATCATATAGAAAATGCCCCCTAAAAAAATTATTTCCACCAATTCCCTATAATTCTAAACGTGACAATAAATAGCTGAAACGTTTGGATCAAATATTTGTATGTAGTCCCATTCCACCATTTATTTGTATGTTTGTGTGCGGTGCATGTGATCTTTAACCAGACATTGTCAGTACATTTTGATTTTAATAATTCCTAAACTTCAAAGTAAACATCATTATTATGTACCAAATAATCAACTTTTCACCGATTGCTTCCGGAAAGTTTCTTCACAGTGTAGTTGCTTGACCAGAACACAACTTAATATTTCAAATAGATAGATCTAATGTGACTAATAGGTATACTTTAGTTATAGAGCCATAGCTCACGAAAAGCTTAATACAAAGTTCCTTCACAGATTGATATGGAATTACTTTATGCAAGATGTTTCCCTTTATTTTTCATACAAGAATCACTGGCTTAGGGGGGGGGGGGGGGGGGTCATCCAACAAAAATACCAGGCGCTTATCTCCACGAACAAGTACCCTTTGAGTTTGAGTGATACCAACTGATGAACAATATTCATTCGTTTGATAATAATAATAATAAATGCAGTGTACTTATAAAGCGCACTTATCTGAAAACTTACTCTAGGTGCTATACAAAACAAAATACACAAATCTTTCTCCAAAATTTAACAATCAAGGCCATTTTTTCACACCTAATTAGGTTTTTCATTATACACATTAGGGCCTATACTAAAAATACCGTGTACAAAGAACGTACCTTTCTCTCATAAAATGGTAGTTGCTGAAAAAGCAACAGTATATTTTCAGACATGTCAGAGGTGAAATAGACAAGTATTTCGACTTTAATCAAGATAAACTTGAGTTCTGGTAGACATACAAAATAAGTTCTCTCAGAGTCCAGTTACACTGGATGTCCAAGATGACAAATATTTGACATGTGCCAAACAATTTTGGTAGGAAATGTATAGTGGCTGAGTAATGGGCATATAAATATAAGGACACCCGGGTAAGAAGGCCCGACACTATTTGCTTCATACAGGTCCCTATGTGCTAATAGGAGCTGTGTTTTTAAATTTATTTTATCAAAGATGATGCCCACTATTAAAGTTTGTGTGCGTTTGTTTTTATTTTAATGGTTCAAACAAGCAATTTACTGCAGGATCAATCCAGAATAAATCATAGCAATTTTCTCCCAAAATACGATTCTCATATAAGAGCTCAAGATGAGCTTTAACGTCAAATCCGGACATTGAATGCCCGTCAGTTACCCCCTGATAACAGCTTCATGTTGAGGTCAACCAGGAACGTGTTACCTCCCTTGGTCAACCCTGTGTTTCCCCTCTATATGGACAATATGATAGTTCAGTACATAAAAAAAAACATGCCCTGACGAAAAAAACTCAACGACGTGCTGCTTTCCATGCTTTAATACATGCCTGCACAATTCAAATTTGCTATTTTTTCTGCTAGCTAGCGTTAACAAATCAAAACTCACCATTCCCTGCAACAATGTGTACGGCCTCCAGTTCTACAATTGCCATCAGTAGAATAACTTTCCAGGCCCTCATTATTGCAAATATACCTCTTTTCCCGTGTCAGCAAAGTGAACAAATATTAATGCAAAATGCAGGGAACTTTTTAAAAATTGCACATTGACATCTGCTTAAACGCTAATGATCGTTTTATAGCTCTCTGAATCAATCAATCCAAATCAACGTTATGATTGAGAGCACAAGAAATCACACTATCAAACATCCCATTTGTTTTTGCTAATTCATCTCGTTCAAGACCAATACTAAGGCATTACTAATTAGTGTTTATATTCAACTTTGACAGTTATTGGTTTCAGAACCATTTTAATAAATAAAAGAGCCTCTATCCCTCTTTTGTATTATATTACCTCATTCATTTGTTCATATGAACAAATTTCGGGCATCTGCTCACGCGGTCTCGCTCCGCGGTCTACAACACGTGAAATCGTCTTTGAAAATGCGCTAAGTGTGCAAAGAAATGCTCCTACAAGGAAAACAAACTTTGATTTCACACCAGATCGGGTGGAAATCACATATTCAAGTACTGTTCTTTCCACTGATACTAATTTCGAACTGATTTGTATCCTGGAAAATAGGGCCTTTTCATCTTAAAAAATGGACAACAATCATTCAATTTGTGATTTCTCTATGGAGGTCACAGGAAAATTCACCTTTTTCACTGGGGTTGTGTACTTCAAGGAGATAATGCTCGTAACTACTACTTGTTATTGGGCCAGATCGGACGCCACAACATAGGGTATATAATCCCCTGTCGTCTGATGTAACACATAATTTGATTGGTTGTCGAGAAATTAGGGCCAATTTCAATCCAATAAAAAGAAGCTTTCTGAAATTTACGTATCGACCTCCGTAATTTATGCATTGTGCGTAAGCGAAGTTTTTACACAGCGGACAATGAGGCTTACACACCGTGCTCGCAGCCGTGCGTATTTCGACCACCACATTTGACTCGGCTCCGCGGCGATGGAAAGACACATTTTATGTTGATTTCAGCAATTTACTGAAGGGAATTTAGATATTATGGACGATCTTTTACAAAAAAGGTGTGTAGGGATTAGATTATATCTTTCACGAGACACTGAATTCTCTAGTTTTCCTGAAATTTAGCAAATTAATGGCACTCTGACTCGCTTTATGAGCAGATCTAAATATTCATGGTCGATCTGCTAGTGAAGGAATCGCGTATTCATATTGCAGGGTGATCCCGCCCATCTTAGACGGAGGGATTACAATGGACTTATGCATTGTGATGTGCATCTGCATCTACTAGACTAACATATATAATTTCCTGATTTGTTTTCTTTTTTTCGGGAGAAGAAGAGGGAAGAGAGAGACAGAGCATGGACATGGACAGAGAGAGAGAGTTGACAAGTCACGCTCGCACAGCCGTGTTGACATTCACACTCTCACCAGTTTTCTACGATAAACCCCCATTTCATAAAAATCGACGAGTCCGGCACCTTGGTGTTACGCTCTAGTGCACTCGATTGTTCGTCGTCTGGTAGGAGGTACACAAAATGCCTCATTGATCTTTTGGCCGAATGTGGGTCAAATTTGTTCATATGCATTATTTTATGAATTAAGTCAATTATTCGTTTATTCATTTATTCATTCATTCATTTGTTAGTTCGTTCATTCATTCATTCGCTTATTTGTTCATTGATTAAGTCATTCATTCATTTGTTCATTTATTCATTCATTCATTTAATATTTCAATTATTCATTATTACATTCATTTCTTTGTTCGTCTATTCATTCGTTCATTCATTAATTTAATCATGGATTTCTTTATTCATTGATTAGTTAATAACTTAATTAATCTATTCAGTCATATTTGTATTCGGTCGTTTATTTATTCATTCATTAATTCATTTAATCAATTAATTCCTTCCTTTGTTCATTTATTCATTCATCTTACGTTCGTTTATGCATTTATACATTCGTTTGTTTATTTCCTTGTTCATTCTTTCATTCATTCATGAAATCAATCATTCATTAGTTCCTTCATTTATTTATTCATTAACACTTTGGAGACGACGGGCTTCTACAGAAGCCGAGCGAGTTGTTAAGTCTGTGACGACGGGGTTCTACAGAAGCCGAGATATATCCCTAATATGTTGACAAAGCTTTCCAGCTTATTATTAGCTATTATGTGCTAAAGCTCTTTAAATTATTATTTAGATATATATTCATTTATCTCATTTTTTAAAAAATAATATAGTTACGTCGAAAAAAAATCGAGAAAAAGTGATATCATTTCGACTTTAGTGTTCGGATCGAAAAAAGGCTCGGAATATCCATACAGCTGGAGACGGACGCGTACGCGCGCGTCCGTTCTATATTCTTGCCAGGATTCTTGCTTGACGCTACTTCCAAGTTCCGTATGCACCCTTCCGCAATTCAGATATTCGTATTACGGGTCGTATTATCAGTTCGATTGCGACCCTGATTACTTATTTATATTTATCTACCCTACCGTTGTGGCATTTTTTTCATCATATACTAATCTAAGCCTTATCGATGTAGGGTATTTACATGACAATACGCTGTTCATTTTATAAACTTGACCAATTTAGCGAAGCATTCATGTATGGACCTCTCTTATGAAAGGATTATCCCCCACCCTAAGAGGAACAAAATATTGTAAAGAAGTAACTACTCTGGAAGTTTACCGTTTTGAAAGAAGAGGATGTAAGCCTAAACGTAGGTCAATAGGTCAATCTACATGACAATATAAACAACCACTCTAACTTATATACCTTTACGAGGGCATGTATGCATTTTAGAGCAGGTTTGAGTAAAATATCTTGATCAACCTAAAGTCGGTCTTGGTTTGAGCGGGCATATGAAATGTTCAAATGTTATGTTCTAAAAAACGATCATTTATTTTCGAATAAATAAAAGACTACCAAGACTACGGCGATAATTTACTCCTTATTAGCCACACCCTTTCAACAACAAAAAACACAACAACAACGCGATGCGAAAATAAAACACACTGAAGCACAATTCCAATTTCATGAAATTCCTGACGTATTCAGAGAGGGTGAGGGAGGAGGGAGACAGACAGACAGACATAGACAGACAGAGATAGATATATATATAGATAGAAAGAAGAAAGAGAGAGAGAGAGATGATTGTGATGAATTATGATTTTGTTGTAATCTCTGTCATTGATTTAGCTCTTTCCATTACAAACAAAACAAATCAAATATGCGTACAAAAATTAAATAAATATTTTATTAGTACAGCAACCTCATATCAAAATAGGATTCTAAGATATGTATAGATAGAGAAAAAATAAATAAAATTAAGCGGGAGGCAAAAAATAAAACAATATGAATATTTCAAATTATGAGAAACGAAGTCGAAAGCATTCAAAGTAAATATTATTTTCGTTTTCGAGAATAAAACAATGTTCATCTCAAAATTCATTTCCCAAATAGTCCTATATTTGATTTGCACATTAAAAAAAAGGGGCATTTAGTGTAGATCATGGCATAATGTTGGTCAGAATATAGTTACAAAATGTGTCGAAAACCCATGTAAAACTTAGGCTAAGGCCTATTATTTATGGCTCGGTTGATAATCGCTTTCAATCACTCATGCGTAAAATATGCATTATCTGAGTAGCATCGCATGAAAGAGGAGACTCTAAGCTTTCCAAATATATTTCAATCATTAATTATAGTTGTGATTAAGTTATGATAGAACATCGATACTTCTCGGTTTCGTTTTTTCTGGGACGCACTGTATAACCATTAATAACAGTGCGATCTAGTCGCCCTAACAGTTAGTAAGCTAGAGATAGTTAACCGGGTTAGACGACATAGAATAAACGTACGACGATTTAAACCGCCGCCCCCAAACAAAAACAAAACAAAACAAAAGAGCCGCCATGTTATTTGTGGATACGTGTTAAAGGTAAAGACCAGTTATGGTCATGCGATTGCATTGTGAAAGAAACGTTGTGGAATCGATTAGAAAAGGTTGATCATCTAGCATCTAGCATCTGCAAGGTTCTGGAATCATCAAAATGATAAGAAATTTGGCCCATTCTTCGTAAAGTTACAAGCACTATACACAGAAAGATGTATATGGGACTACCCTATATCTCTCACAGTCCATGAGAGAAACAAATTTACCAAATATATGAATTAGTAGGCGGTTTCCCGGCAAATTTTTTATCATCATGTATTAGTCAAAACATATTCTTTCACATGATTGGTAATGAGAGCTTCCATTTCATTTTTTGAAATTGGGGCGTTTCCAATACTGGTCTTTATCTTTAATGAATGACCTGCTCGTATTCACTGATATTTGTTTTATGAGACAAACAAATATGAAGCGTATCAAAATTTACGTATTCATAAAATCTGAAGGAGACTCAGAGACGGCGGAGCGACTTCCAACGTGGAGGGGGGGGGGGCACTAACAAAAAAGGGCACTTCCCTGGAAAAAAGGCATCTTCAAAGGGAAATCTCAGAGCGAAAGTATACCAATTTTTTAGACCCATTTGGTATATACCCCTATATTGTGATTACATTATCAGGGATGATTTTAATATTTGTTTCTCCTATTTGGACATTTGGACATTTGGACATTGTTTTTCGTGCTCTTTCGGAAAATGAAGAAAGAATTGAGAAATTCTAAAATTAGATTTTTTGATGACGTCACACTTCACCACTCTATTATACTTGCGACAAACAGACTATACACAGAGGATACTTTGCAAGTATGACATTTACTTGGACCGGTACATTATGAAACATATAAAATACTAGTGAATTGATATAGGAAGTCAATGATGGCTGACTTATGATGTTTCGAATGTCTGATAAATAAATTTGCTAATTGTATGGTTGGAATAGGAAAAGATTTGTATTAGCTGTTATATTGGGCGTAATTACATTCTCTCTGATTCTTACGTCGCTTTTGATTGACAAATTTGAGAATATCTGTTTGAGGTTTAATTGATTTTTGATTCATTATTTAAAAGTTTTATGATTATACGAATATATGATTAATAACGGGATAGGTACATGATTGCAATGCATTTCCATGTTCCTATTATAGGCCTAGTCGCATGGACTTACTTTCATTACCTTGAGCGCACCCATTGCTTTCATATTTCATATATCTATACTTGAAAGGTGATCATAATCACAACATATACTTACGGAAATTAAGTATCAAACTCATTTAGATACAACGTAACAATTTGTTTGAGTTCTTTATTCATTGGATGGTTGCTCATTCGTTGGTTAGTGTAGTTGATTTTAAAGAAAAGAATAAGGAGCATACTTTGAATTGAGTTCACCTGGAATTTGCATTAAGGTAAGTTATCATTTGTTTGATTTGCATAATAGTCTCCACTATTTTTGTTTAGTATGTGTTTAGAATAGACTCAGTGTTTTAGTATTGTTACTATTATAAGTGTATTCATTTTGTGCTTCAAATCTGTATTATAATATTAGAGATTTCCATCTAGTTAATTAGTAGATGTGTGTGAGAGAAAGATTTAAAAGGAATTGGAACAATTATCACATGTTTCGCTTTATACATACAATTAACTAGGTTTTGTTTATTGTTCTTTAATAAGGAATGAGTGCCTCATTTTCCAAAGCAAGGGGATGTTGTGTAGTATTGTCCCAAAACTCAGTTAATTATAAAGTAATACCCTCATATTTATACCCTGACAAGATGCCCAATATGAGATGCACTTAAAAGCCAAGTTTATATCTTTATAATCCTTCCCCATAGAAAGACCAATTGCATCCAGGCGCGTACGCAGGGGGGGGGGGGGGGGGGGGGTTTTGGGGGGTTAAACCCCCCCTTTGGTATTTTTATGTGTATAAACCCCCCCTAAAAAAACCCTAAAACCCCCCCCTTTGGGATTTTTTTTTTATTTTTTTTTTTTAATTATTATTTAAACAAAAAAAAAACAAAAAATTCCCATGGATGACCTAAACAAGTGACCTCACCCCCACCCCCAACGGAGCAACATGTCAAATTTTCAAATTTCGAGACAAAAAAAAAAAAAAAAGTGTCCTCTTACCCCCCCCCCCCCCCCCCCCCCTTTTTCTTAAACAATTAAAATAGTGCCTGGGGCATTTCGTTGTTAATCAGCTGAAACATGAGGCAACCTATTTGTAAATTAAAAATATTCCGAACTCTCAGTACTTTAATATGCGAACATGACGATAAAATATTATCCCAAAATTGTAACTAAAGGCATTAAAATTGGGTTTTGAACTTTTGCCTTTGGATTTATTTCTTGAAAGACTTTGCAATCGTGTTTGAAATAATTATTGCCTTATTAATTGGTTCGGATTGAAATTGCACCTGGCAACGATTTTCTCACTCTACTCCCCTTTCAGTTCTTTTAAAGTTTGTCATTTGTTTTTTAGAGGACGCCCCCACTGCAGCTACGCTGCAGTGTCATCAATTTATATATCGGCCAAAATATAAACAAAATACCTAAAAGCCAAATATTCCAATTCAATTGACACTATTTTACGAAGTAAACATAAATTTATCCACATCCATGTACCTATATAAGCTATGTATTTACACAGTTAAAGATGAAGTTGAGTTCTGGTCATGTGATTGCATTGTGAAAGAAACGGTGCGGAACCGACCAGAAAAGGTTGATCATCTAGCATATAAGAATTTGTGTGTATTGCAAGGTTCTGGAATCATCAAAATGATAAGAAATTTGGCCAAGTCTTGGTAAAGTGACAAACACTGTACACAGAAAGATGTATATGGGACTACACGAATACGTGGCGTAAAAAGCCGGCCCCCCCCCCCCGATTTTTACGATGTTACATACATAATGAAGGCATTTGAAGAGCCATGCTTTTCAGGGAACATGTCTTATCTGATGTTCTTCCACACTTGCATAATAAGAGTGAGTAACGCTCACAAATTATTTTTCACCTTTTCCCAGAACTCAACCTTCTCTTAAATCACATTTTATCAGAATTATTACAATCACATTAGTATTAGCCGATGATGCTTTTTAGATATTACTTTCGTTGAGCCGCATTTGATTAAAATGAAAAAGTATATTTAGGGCATGTGGGTTTAAAACAGAGGGTGTCTGTGTGGGGGGGGGGGTGTAAGTTTTATCATGAAGACAATCATTTCTGATATTCATTAATCCAAAGCACCCTAAAGGTTTTTTTAAAAAAAATTCTAAACATATTCTTTAACAAATGCATGAGTTCTAGTCTTTGAGATATACATAATCTGGTAAAAAAATATATCATAATTTCACCTATTTCCGACAACCTTTTGAGCTTCAGATACGGTATATTTGTCACGAGTTTTAACATTTAATGTTGATTTGTCCTCTCTTCGGTACATCATGTACATAGTTCACATACTTCTCTTACAACTGAGGAAGATGCCTGCTATGCCAATGTGGTTTGAAAGGGTGGAACGGCGAGCTCATCCCCGTTGACTTCAAACGCAGCATCTTCATGTTGCCGTAGGTGTGGTTTTCAAAGCTTGATGATACTGTCCCTTAATGCGCCGAGTCGGGGAACGTCCCATCGAGTGGACACGAGCAGTATAAATTGATCAAGCATCCACCACGTAGTACGTAATAGTTATAATGCCAAGGAGATGCGAGGGAACTTTGATTCTTTGTCCAAAGTTCATTGTTCATTTCATGTTAATTCGTCCTCTTTTCGGCACATAGTTAACATAATTTTCCTCTGCTTGAGGGATATTTCTGCTATGTCGATGAGATTTGATAGGGTTTGACGACAATCTCTTCCCCGTTGACTGTGAACATGGCGTGTTGATGTTTCCGTAGGTGTGGCCTTCCATGCCTGATGATACTGTCCCTTGATGCCCCGGGTCAGGGAGTGTTCCTCTCGATTTACGCGAGAAGAATACATTGCTTACACATTCACCACGTACCTCAGTGGAACTCAGGCCAGTGAGAGGCAGAGTTGATGATACATTGATTCTTTGTCCTAGGTTCTTTGGTTGGGTCCATGCGCTGTCTTTGGCTGTCAAGTCGTCTCTTCGTTTCCGTCTCACATATTTCACGACAGCACTGCAATATGAAAAACAAAACAGTGCAAACTGGCTTTGAAGAATCTTCTTAACAATAAGCGTTACACCGAAATATTCATTTAGGATTTCAAACGTTTAACACGATAAAGTATGTGAATACAAATGTGAGAATAACATTTATCATCATAATAATTCTTATTTATTATCATTATTACTACCACTACTCCTGTTACTACTACTCTTACTACCTTTACTACTTCTATAACTATATTTTCTTTCTTATTTATTTAAAATAAGTCTTCTACCTATTCAAACATAGGCGAGCGAGTCTGTCCAAGCCTCCTGGGAGTTCCGTCTCTCCCTCCCAAGTTTGATTATTCGGACAACCGTATTTTAAATCAAACGGGTGAACAAATATTTAAATGATATGATAATATCCTGTCATTCATTTTCTGCACCTTTTTATTCAAAATCCTAATTTATGATTGAAGAGTACAAATTAAACATGAGATAAAGAATATTCATATTTTATGAGCACTTGAAAGATAGGTTGAAGCCATGTCATGAAACAACTCACCAGATTAAAAGTATAATGAGGCATAGTCCAGCCAGTCCAGATCCTACCTTAATGATGATCCAGTGAAGTTCTGGCAAAACAATAAACCAAAAGCGAGACATTTACGATAACATATCATGTTTGTGTGTATATATATATATGTGTACGTATATTCATTTGCAAATCATTTGCAGATAATATATTTGCAAAACGCATATATGGCTATTAATTGATTCACATTCATTTTATTACACACAACTATGTCAAACAACTAGCGATAAAATAGGTCTTGCTGGAGATACAAACAACTTTTCGCCTATAGTTCACACTAAGGGACTAACAGAATAAAGAACAATTTATATTTTACAAAATTGGAAGTGACATACCTTCATTTTCCTTTTTATATGTTGCATCTGTAGATCCAGTTGCCGTAGAGTATTCCATTATGGCGGCAGCGGATATCATGGATGCATTCGTAGTTCGCTCTGTAGCAGTTGCTAACGAGAGAGAAAGTAGTAGACAGAAATAAATCATATTTTGGTCACCAGCGCTTCCTTATCAGAATACGATTACGAAAGCCATTAAAGAGAAGGTGGGTACTACATAATCGAAGAATAGCATTGAATAGAGGCAAACGGCAACGTTTGTCTCGAGGGCACTTTATCAGGAGCTTCAAGTTGGGTCTATAGTCAACAGATCATAAAAACAAGCTTAATTGCTTTCCTTATTATATCGCTTAGAGAACATTATCGTAGTCTATCATTTGTGTGTTCTAATTTTCTCGATGTGTTTTTAATCCTGCCACGTTGGTTATTATTTTTAAAATCATTATAAATGGGGCATGCAGGTTTTGTCAGAGAGCTATGACTGTGATATTATAATACAGAAAACACACTGGTGTCATCTAACCTATTCAAGACTGAGCTTCCGACTTTTGTTGTTGTTGCAAAATAATCATTTCTGGTCTTCTTTATTTCCTCATTTCGTCATAATAACATAATCATTTTCACATTTTCAGCATTTGCCTCCATTTCTGGAGGGATATACATGGTTTTCATGGTTTGCAAATTGAAATGGATATCTATAACCTTAAACCAAAAGTTATACAAAGGCAGTGGAAAACAAATAAAAACCGATACTATCTAAATATAACTTACATATTTCCTCTACTTTCTTTCTTTTTGTATTGTGTCCTTCCCTTCTTCCTTCTTCCTGTCTTTCGTTCTTATTTCCTTTTTTTCTTATTTTCTCTTCTCTGTTGTCCTTCGACTTCCGTAATTTTATTTCCCACAGTTACGCATCGATGCAAATTTCATATTTAATTTTTCATTTTCATTTCATGTAAACTTTCATGTGTTACTGTGAGAAATGTATTATTTTTAAATATCACATCCTTGTAGTACGATGATAATTGCAATTCGAGTTGTGCCTAATATGGCAGCTCTCTTTCCTTATGTGATCAAGAAGTTCTTGATGTGATGTATACATAATTTTGCTCTTCATTACATGTTAATGTGTAGGAAACATTATGATGCTGCATATGGATTTATTGAATCTATTTAAATCAAATAGAATCAAATCAAATCAAATTTAATCAAATTAAATGAAATCATATCAAATCAATTTAAATCAAGTATAGTCAAATCAAATCAAATCAAATCAAGAAGGTATAGATCAGAACACACTAACCTGTACTCTTCAAGACACAAGTAGGAACGGGCTCACTCCAGTTTGGTGGTTTGCTGCTTTCATTTACAGATCCAATACACCGTATGCTGGTAGGTCCAATAAGCTCGAAGGAAATGAAGCAGCTAAATGTCACGATACTCCCAACGGCTAACCGATACTCGATGACTCGACCATTAGCCGGTTTCGTGAGTTGTGGGCATTGCCCTCTTGCAGCGCTGTAAACTAAACAGAAAAAGAATAATAATACTTATTACTCACATATACTTAAAAAGAACAAGCACATCCGAAACCGATATATATCAATGCACCACCCCACCCCCTCTATGTTATCACAAGGAAAAGCTTCTAATGTACCTGAAGTTTGTGCCTAAACTTTCCATAGCTTTATGATAACGTTCTTCATATATTTCCACCTGTATTATGTAACCTTCTGTTGACAACCCCTTTTCTGATACACATGGTATCCTTTATTGCCAAATCTCAAACCTAGCTCGATTCACTCCATTAAACAGTTGGTACTCCTTGTATAAAACTAGATTTTAGAGTTTGCACGAAATCACCTCGTTCATTTCCCTCTGTTTTAAACGATTCCGCGTTGCAAAAAGGATAACAATTTTAATACCAAGATGGGTTTTTTCAACTGTTTTTTTTTTGGTTTCAACTTGAAATATATGACTTTGCTGAATAACATGAATTATTAAAGTGACTTGGTAACATTGTTGAAGGCAGGGGCGTCGCCAAAGGGGGGGGGTGTGGGGGGTGCGACACCCCCCCCCCCCACCTGTCAGGATATTGTCGGTAAAATTGCGCTGCCGTCGGGAAAAAGAGAAAAGGGGGAGGGAAAGGGGGAGGGAAAAAAAGAGAGGGAAAAAAAGAGAGGGAAAAAAAGAGAGGGGAAAAAAAGAGAGGGGAAAAAAGAGAGGGAAAAAAGAGAGGGAAAGAGAAAGAAAAGAAAAAAGAAAAGGAAAAGAAAAGAAAGAAAGGAAAAGAAAGGAAAGAAAGGAAAAGAATGGAAAGAAAAGAGAAGAAAGAAAGAGAAAAGAGGGAGGAGAGGAAAGAAAGGAAAACAAAAAAAAGGAAAAAAGAAGAAAAAAGAGTGAAAGGGAAACAAAAGAAACGGGAGATGAAAGAGAGGAGAGAGATGGGAGGTAAGAGTCTGAGAGAGGAGGAGTGGGAGTAAAAGAGAGAAGGGGGTTGTTGAGTGGAGTCGTCTCGTCGAGGGAGCAAGAAAGACACGGGTAAATATGTTGCTGTGTCGGGTCAGCTGTGTCGGTATTCTTGCTCGATCCTCGTGTACTATATCAATGCAGAAGTTTGAAGTCGGTGAGATGTATATTGTCGGTCGGCCGACAAGTTTTTTTCCCTACGAACTGTGACTTCTTATCCGCTGTGACGACTTTAAGAGTGACTACAACTACAATACTTGTATTTTCTCGAAGTCTCACTTTCCTATAATATCAGCTAAAGAAAAATTTTCTGGGAAACTAAATGCAAACAAGGTTTAAGAGTCAACAACGGTACGACGAATCGTCTTCCTTTCTTTATATTGTGATGAAACGCCAAAAATTCTGCGCTTCGCGCGGAAGGGGAAACTTCATTTAGACGAGTCGAGAACGGTACAACGAATCGTCCTCTTTCTCTAATAATTTAAGGAAACGTCAAAGCTTCCGCGCTTCGCGCGAGAGGGGGAAAACTGATTTCAGACAAAAAGGGCTTATTAAAAGTCGAAAACGGTACAACGAATCGTGTTCTTTCTCTAATAATTTGAGGAAACGTCAAAGCTTTCGCGCTTCGCGCGAGAGGGGGAAACTGAATTCAGATTAATAGGGCTTAATAAGATTCGAAAACGGTACGAGAAATCGTCCTCCTTTCTCTATATTGTGATGAAACGCCAAAAATTCCGCGCTTCGCGCGGAAGGGCAAGACTTCATTTAGACGAGTCGAGAACAGTACGACGAATCGTCTTCTTTCTCTAATAATTTAAGGAAACGTCAAAGCTTCCGCGCTTCGCGCGAGAGGGGGAAACTGAATTCAAACAAAAATTAATAGGGCGTATTTAGAGTCGAAAACGGTACAACGAATAGTGTTTTTCTCTAATAATTTGAGGAAACGTCAAAGCTTTCGCGCTTCGCGCGAGAGGGGGAAACTGAATTCAGATGAATAGTGCTTATTAAGATTCGAAAACGGTACGAGAAATCGTCTTCCTTTCTCTATATTGTGATGAAACGCCAAAAATTCCGCGCTTCGCGCGGAAGGGGAAAACTTCATTTAGACGAGTCGTACTTAGAACAGTACGACGAATCGTCTTCTTTCTCTAATAATTTAAGGAAACGTCAAAGCTTCCGCGCTTCGCGCGATAGGGGGAAACTGAATTCAAACAAAATTAATAGGGCTTATTTAGAGTCGAAAACGGTACAACGAATAGTGTTTTTCTCTAATAATTTGAGGAAACGTCAAAGCTTTCGCGCTTCGCGCGAGAGGGGGAAACTGAATTCAGATGAATAGGGCTTAATAATAGGATTCGAAAACGGTACGAGAAATCGTCTTCCTTTCTCTATATTGTGATGAAACGCCAAAAATTCCGTGCTTCGCGCGGAAGGGGAAAACTTCATTTAGACGATTCGAGAACAGTACAACGAATCGTCTTCTTTCTCTAATAGTTTAAGGAAACGTCAAAGCTTCCGCGCTTCGCGCGATAGGGGGAAACTGAGTTCAAACAAAATTAATAGGGCTTATTTAGAGTCGAAAACGGTACAACGAATAGTGTTTTTCTCTAATAATTTGAGGAAACGTCAAAGCTTTCGCGCTTCGCGCGAGAGGGGGAAACTGAATTAAGATGAATAGGGCTTAATAAGATTCGAAAACGGTACGAGAAATCGTCTTCCTTTCTCTATATTGTGATGAAACGCCAAAGATTCCGCGCTTCGCGCGGAAGGGGTAAACTTCATTTAGACGAGTCGAGAACAGTACGACGAATCGTCTTCTTTCTCTAATAATTTAAGGAAACGTCAAAGCTTCCGCGCTTCGCGCGATAGGGGGACACTGAATTCAAACAAAATTAATAGGGTTTATTTAGAGTCGGAAACGTTACAACGAATAGTGTTTTCCTCTAATAATTTGAGGAAACGTCAAAGCTTTCGCGCTTCGCGCGAGAGGGGGAAACTGAGACAAGGATAAAGAGTCGAGAACAGTACTGTAGCGGACACTATTCGCCACCTTGGCTTGACACGGAGTATTTGTCAGGATGCCCGTCTCAGCCCTGGCGCTTCCCGTCCGTTTGGACAAAGTATATGCCCGTAGCTTGATGGCTGGAGTTATTCACTGCTCACAGGCGTATCTCAACAATCATGCATCCATCGACTGCAATCGGTCACCTTAAAACGTCTTGGACACAGCAACAGTCAATTGAACATCCCTCGAACAATCTATCAAGCTTTATTAACACCCGTCACTGATTCTCATCCCTTTGTCTAACTACGGTTTCACTTGTTCTAAGAAATCAGACCAATCGTGAGTTGAAAGTCGAAATTCTTTAATGCGATCCAATCTTCATTCAGGGTAAACTCAGCACAAGTACAAACTATATGAGACTGAACTTAAAGACTACGGCCAGAGCCAGCCTCGGTGAGGCTGGCCTGTATCGGATACAGTGCAATGGAAAGTCCTAAATACACAATCCTAACCGTCCTAATAATTTCCCTATACATAACCATATAAAAGAACAATTATGTTCTCGTTACTAAAATAACACTTCAACCCAACATTTCTGCTAATCCCATTAAATCTTCACATATAATCTTCAGTATAACCCCTGATTCCTGATTAGATAACTAGTATACAAATACTGTCCCCAAAAGAAACATGACAATTGCACCAACATGATTGTTATATGTAATTTATGCTCATTTTCCTTCAGTTTGGTAATTGCTAAATCAAAGATGAGCCATATTGCTATAGCGCATGCGCAACAACAGAAAATGCTTAACCTTCGTCCAATACTAAAACCCTGATTTGTTACAGTACACCGAGTCGTCTGCTTTTTCTCATAATTTAATGAAACGTCAAAGCTTCCGCGCTTTGCGAGGGAGGGGTGGGGAACTGAATTCAGAAAAGGATAAACAGTCGAGAACGATACAGCAAATCGTCTTCTTTTTTATAATAATTTAATGAAACGTCAAAGCTTTCGCGCTTCGCGCGGGAGGGGGGGGGGGGAACTTTATTCAGCCAAGGATTACCAGTCGAAAACGGTACAATTAAACGTCTTTTTTTCCTAATAATTTAAGGAAACCTCTAAGCTTCCGCGCTTCACGCGGGAGGCCCATCACCCACCCCCCCCCCTAATGAGCGCGCTTTTAAGTGATTCTCTTGCTCACTACCGCCCCTCCGTAAAATAAGATCCTAGCTGTTGTTGTTGTTGTTGTTGCGATTAATGGCGTTTCCATCGTCATTTGAAGGCGTAAATGTATGACACTCTGTACAGTGATTAACAGTAAATTCTCCCAACCGCGCCTGCTCCGCGCCTGCATTATAATATATAGCTATGATGCTGACTAAATTGAAGAAATAATTCGTATATTTATGTCTTCGAGGAAAATGACCATTTTGCGCATATGCAAGTACTAATATAGTCCATAGGAAAAACAATTTAGCCTTCGGCCCCAGGTTTATAGGGTTGAATTTGTAGATATTGGACATTTAATTTTGTCGGTAATTGGTGGCTAGTTTTGTCGGTAATTGTTGGCCTCTACACCCCCCCACTGAAAAAGGTCTAGCGACGCCCCTGGTTGAAGGTTGATGAAAAAATTGCTAAATTTTTGTATAAAATGTTACTTATTATATTCCTTATACTGTACTAACCCTCTGACATGCAAAAAATCCTGACAATATTCTCAAACCACGAAAATATCTAAGGTTTTCTTTGAAGGCGTAAATGTATGACACTCTGTACAGTGATTAACAGTAAATTCTCCCAACCATTTTTGAATCTCCCCAACCGTTTTTCCGTGAAAAAAAGACATAAAACAGGCTATTAAAAATCTTTCAGCACTTAATGTCTGAAATGGTATGTAGGGCCAATGTATTGCCTTGTGGCAGTTTACATTCTCCTAAAATGTAATTAAATTGTAATAATATAGTTGGGAGAATTAAGGACTCGATCAGATCAGTTTTCCCCAATTTGTAATAATGGTCCGTTTTCACTCAAATTTTCAGATTTTCTTTAATTGTACATCTAGCATTGAATTCACTACCTTAGCACCACTTTCTCTCATCTGAACAATGTTACTATAAAGTCCCTTTAAAGTTCTACGAGGGCGTGCCTTCTGGTCAAAATATTTGTACTTGTAAATTTATAAATTTTCTGTTGTAAACTTAGTTTGCTAAAACATTAATTTTCAATTTTAGATCTTTCTGACAGATTGGAAAATAGAAGAAATAACGAAAACAACTATAGTCAGTTCTCCATCTAGATCCTGCATCTACGAAACAAGGGAGGGGCACGTAAACGCACAAGGCAGGATTCAGTCATCCAACTGAGTTGGACTTGAACCCACTACCGACTGAGCCAACTCGACTTCAAATATATAGTCATGAAATCGGACAATTATTCAATATATGGTAAGGTAAATAAAGATGGTGGTGATGATGGTACTCCTACTGCTACTACTAAAATGTTAAAAACGTATTAATATTAAAAAGAAGAATAATATAACACAGAATAATAATATAAACAAACGATGAGATCGATTAGGCCCCCCCCCTCCCCCCCCCAAAAAAAAAAAAAATGTTTAGCGTCCTTTTTTTTTTTAAATAGGAAGGAGGAGGCCCTTTTTTTTTCTTTTTTTTCAAAATGGCCGCTAAAAATGGCCGCTCGGTACATTTTCCCTGACAGTCGGGCTATTTTTCAAGATGGCCGCCGACAATAAAAAGATCAGAAATCAGAAATAGATCCATTTTAGCAGTGTTTTTCATGTTTAAAAAAAAAAAAAAATAACCAATTTTTTTTTTTAAACTTCAAAAATTCAAACAAAACAAATTCAAAAAAATAAAAAAGGAGGCGACCCCCTAAAAGGAAGCGGGCGGGGACGCTAAACATGTATATATTTTTTAATGGCATTACGTTAATATTGATAATGATAATAAAGCAAATAATAACCGATTTATGTAAACAAGTTTGAGCAGAGGAGGATATTTTGAATGTATGTGTGTATGTATATGTGTGAGCGTGCATGTGTGTTTGTATCATGTTATTTTAAAGTTTTTAAACTGTATAATTTATGTGTAGTTTGTTTTTCTTTTTAAGGCCCCACCACAAGCAATTTGCTTCTAAGGGTGTCCTTTACCGTATTATGTTTACTATGTTACTCATTTGTATGTACATGTTTCATTTTTATGGTTAAAGATAAACTTGAGTACTGGTAAAAAAAGAAAATTATTTCTCACAGAATCAAACGAAACTTACACTGAATGTTCAAGATTACAAATAAATGACATGTGCCAAACAATTTTGGAAGAAAATGTATACTGGCTGAGTAATGAGCATAGAAAGACAAGGAATCAAGGTATAGTACCAGCCCCGACACCATGCGTGTTGTCCCATACATAGCTTTCTGTGTATGTGCTTGTTACTTTACCAAGACTCGGTCAAATTTATTATGATTTTGATGACTCCAGAACCTTGCAGTGCACACCAATACTTACATGCTACATGATCAACTGTTTCTGATCCTTTCCACACCTTTTCTTTCACAATGCAATCGCATTACCAGTACTAAAGTTTATCTTTAAATAAATAAACTGAATGGATAACACTAATAACAATTAACCACGTACTTGAATAATGTGTTCTTGATCCGCAGGTCTGATCGATATTCCCTGGGCAAGGTGAGTTACATTGTGTGTCCTCTGATTCCTGGATCGGTGGAAGGCCATCACTACAAAAGCAAGTGCTTTCTGATATCGCTGCATATGATCTTCCATCTATGCTACACTTGTCCCTACATTCATCCAAGCTTTGTGACGTATGCTCGGTGGTGAAGAGACCTTGTAGGTGCTTTCCGGATGGGTAGCATCCCATAAACCCCGGATCTATATTATAACAAACAAATGTACAACTTAAGAATTTCATAGTGAAATCGGACTATTGGTAAAGTATAAATATGGTAAGGAAAACTGACGTTTTAAATCGAACTCTCTAATGCAATATCTCTCAAGACAATAAATTCACAAAGACACTTAGAAAACACACTCTCGTTTTGAAATGTTCGGAAGTTGCAATGACATAGTACACAATACAAAGTGTTATTTTGTAGTCAATACAATAGGTTTTTGAAATTGCCCTTGAGTTGATTATTCGAGAAAATCCAATTCCTGCAGATTATTATTTTTTTGTATTATTTTTCTTTTATTTAGTTTTTTTTCTTCACTTTAAAGGTAAAGACCAGTATTGGAAACGCCCCAATTTCAAAAAAAGGAAACGGAAGCTCTTATTACCAATCATGTGAAAGAATATCTTTTGACTAATACATGATGATACAAATTTTGCCGGGGAACCGCCTACTAATTGATATATTTGGTAAATTAGTTTATCTACATGGTCTGTGAGAGATAAACGCACGTGTCGCGCACGTGTGCGTATAGTCCCATATACATCTTTCTGTGTACAGTGCTTGTAACTTGACGAAGACTGGGCAAAATTTCTTATCATTTTGATGATTCCAGAACCTTGCAGTACACACCAATACTTATATGCTAGATGATCAACATGTTCTGATCGATTCCACAACGTTTCTTTCACAATGCAATCGCATGACCATAACTGGTCTTTACCTTTAACTGCATATGAAAAGAATTTACAAAGTAACGCGTATACAAGGTAACAAAACGAACAAAAATATATTTTATAGATAGGTGGTACTAAACTATATAAACGATTTTATGCATTTCATCAAATACAAATGATGCTAACTTAATGTACAGTAATGAGGAGGATTCTTTATTAATCCAAATGCAAGTAAGCTTTTTTTCGGCGACGGGTTGAAAGTGGGTGTTTTGACTAAAATTAAAGAGGATGTTTAAGTAAAATGTTCGTTCGTTGAAGTATTAAAAAGGTAGGGTGTGCGTTTCAGAGACATCACGAAAACAATTTGTAAAGGGTAAGCGTGGGCGTGCCTGGTACCTTTGAGTATGTTTGTGTGTGCGGGATTGTGTGTGCGTGTGCGTGTATGTGTGCGCAATATTTGATGTTATGTACTTGCCATGATAATGACATTGTAGGTGTATATATCTTTATCCCTTAAAACTTACCATGCTGGGCAAAGATAATCGCCACTGAAATGATCAACGACAGAATCCAGGTTCCGTAAATTGCAAACATCATCTTCCTCCTTGATAATTATTCCACAACCAATTGCAGACTCTATCCTTTATATTATATACGTCTTATTTCCAAGGCATCGCAGGAGATAATGTCACTCTCGACTAGGTACTGTTTACTCTCCTGGTGTGATGTCCTCGGAGAAATTTACATTCAAAAGCAAAATCTAAACGATCTAGTTAAAATGTTAGAAAATGAATTATCTTGCACTGATGTATAATCAATCACTATGGTGTGATTTAAATTATAGAAACCGGTTGGGAAGTTTTGAGAGCCACTTTCAAAACTACTACCAGGAAATCATTAACATGGTATAGATGGTAAACAATATCGAACCAATACCTATTATCCCTTCTTTTCTCACCGTGAGAAAAGAATGGATAGGCATTAGTTCGATACTTGATGGGCCATCAAGTCACCACACTACAGAGTGTGTCAGAAAAAAATGTCCCACTTTTAAAATGTTGTATTGTTTGAAGTATGAATATTTAATCATTGGTTTCATAATATGTCTTGATAGAGTTATTCTCCCACTACATTTAGGTACCATCTTCATTTGAATCTCTGAATGCATGACTGAACATCAGACAATCTTTACGAGACTGCCAGATCTCACTTGCGCCAAGTTGCTGGGTGAGGAATAAAATAGTGTTTTGAACAAAGACAGCGGACAGACAAAACAGGCACACACGCGCACATGCACACACTCACGCACATGCACAAACACACGCACACACTCAGACACGCGCACACAAATGAACGTTCCATTCCCGACAAGGCCCACCCAAACAGTTACTTTTTGTCGGGAATTTTCTTCTTGTACGAAAAGTTGAGTGGCCGCTGTCCTCTTGGTGCGTATTGGCGGATGCTGTGCTTCATGATGATGATAATGAGGATAATGATAATGATGATGACATGATGGTGGTAGTGAATGTGTACTAAAGGGAAAGGTTGACAGGGTTATGCCACTTAAACATTGAGCGATCTTGATAAAAATCAATGCTTAATCAGAAAAGGGGAAATTATTAAACAATTGCCACCGTGTGTGTTGTGTGTGTGTGCGTGTGTGTGCGTGCATGTGTGTGTTGTGTGTGTGTGCGTGTGTGTGCGTGCATGTGTGTGTGTGCATGCGTCAGAAGGCCCACAAGTCTACATTTTTTCTTCTCTCGGGTGTGTGTCACTTGGGATAAGTGGCGGAACCGGGATATTCCATTAGCGGGGAGAGGGGGGGGGGGGGGGGGGGCGGGGGGCCGATATGTCAGTCTCATGTGCTGTCGGACTAGTGAACCCTAAAAATGTTGTCACAAGGTGAACGAGACAGACATGTCGATCTAACGGGCTATAGGTCGCGTAGCATATTGATCTCGTGCGACGTACCCCCCCCCCCCCCCTCCCCCCCCCCCCCCCCATCATGCCTTATAAATCACAGTCCTCTGTTTTAGTGTAGAAATAATGGAATATCATCTTGTTGGACTCTGCATCGGTCACTTTATGAAGGAGTTTTTCCTAACTCATTCTTAAACACTAATTACCACTTGTTTTGCATGACACGTCGTCGACCATAATCATGGAAATTGGGAGGTGGGGGAGATTATTTGAGGGGAAATTATCCCGTCCCGAGGCTTATGCTTAATACGTCACAATAGAACAAACCTCTCAACAAGCCATGGCTTGTGCAATAAGGAAGTGAACACTACGAAACAAGATGATCGTTAATTTGACTCTACGAAAGAGAAATATCTTTTATGGGCAACACTTGATGTAAATGCGGTTTAAATATCTAACACGTATCTCATGGGTAGACTATTCATGTGCATACCTTATACATGTATATTCAACCCAATCCGATATGTATTTGGTATTGCACCTTTTCCTTGGACTTTAATACATAGCGCTGAAAACATAATTCTGCATAGCGTCATAGGGGATTCATGTAGCCTTTGTGGATCAATATGAAACTAAACGATGGATACATATTCAAAACATTTCATTACTGGAACAGCATGTTCTAACCAGTTTGATTCATCTGAAGTACTGCTCTATTATTTGTGCAGAGGACACGGGTCTCAAACCTCTCTATTATGCGTCTAAAGAGGTTGGCAAATGTTTTTCGTCTAACAAATGCTGACTGCCAAAAAACCGGGACAAAAGAAAGTCAAAACTAACATAACAATACAAAAAAAATTAATAAATCAATTAACCAACTACCCGGTTACCAAGCAACTGAAAAAGCCACCATCCACGAAACCAAACAAAGTAAGTCAAAACAATCAACAAAGTGTAATAAATCAATTAACCAACCACTCGGTTACCAAGCAACCGACAAAGCCATCATCCACAAAACCAAACAAAGAAAGTCAAAACAATCAACAGAGTGTAATAAATCAATTAACCAACTACCCAGTTACCAAGCAACTGACAAAGCCACCATCCACGAAATCAAACAATCAGTCAACCACCCAAACACCCAAACAAATTAACCGACCAACCAATCAATCAATCAATCAACCAATCAACAACTATAAACCATAAACTAACCAATAATCCAACTTACAATCCACAAATCAGTAAACCAACCAAACCAAATAACTATAAACCAACCAACTAGCTAATCAACCAACCATGCAACCAACCAAAAAAACACAATCAATCAATCTGTCGTAATACGGATAAGGCAGCAATAAAGAATCTTGAGAGCAGCTTGATGGTAGGTTGGGTGATGAGCCCATTTATTTGTTGATCATCAGTAACATAATCAGCATGAAGAAAACCCTGCAAATCAATCAGATGTGCCAAACATAAATACAAGACAAGTATAGATTCTTATCAACATATATCTGATACATAGTATACAACAATGTGGGCGAGGGTAAACAGACAGTAAATTATCACACTGTTGGTTTACACTGTATTACATCAACTGTGACATCATGCATCATTGATGATATAATAATAAAGACAATATCATTGTCTTTAATTAGCACATATTATATGAAAGTACATATTGCAAAATGCATAAATAAACAACATTACACCAATTAAACAATGTATATATATATAATCATATCCTACCCAAGGTCTCTGAGATACAATCCGGAGCAGCTCCCGGCTCCCAAAAGACAACACAGTCCCAGCTAGACCACACTTATACAGCTCCCAGCAAACCTCGCTAGCATGTCATCTATAACAAATCGTTAAAACATCCTTATAGATACTAATAACACATTACATAAAGTAACTCATCAATTAAATTATCATACAAAGATTCCATGGGCGCCCGCCATCTTTATCACAATATTAACATCATACGCCCTCAACGGCGAAATCATTACAATCAATAATTCACGCACTAAATACAGGTAGGCGTTAACCACTAACCATTTAAAAGACAATTTATCTAAACATCATTATAGAATAAATGTAATAACAATTATTTAAACGATCAATGTAATTTGATTAACTGGATACCATATCCCTATGAAGACATACTATTCTGACTAACGAAAGTTGTCAAGTACAAAATCAAATACATTCTCCTTCCAAAATAATCCTTATTTTCCTCTCCTGAAGGGACATAAAAACATTTCATAGACATGTATCA
>JAVYIG010003180.1:0-207893 GCA_035222895.1 Strongylocentrotus droebachiensis
CTATTAGAATGTACATCTGAGTTCTGAGTACCTTAATTCTGACATGCCATGAATAAAATATGAATAATCTATATCTATCTGATTTGTTTTCATTTGTCATTGTTTTGTACTATATTGATCATTAATGTAACCCATTATGTTTATATTTCTAAGTAGAGTACTCTGAGCTACATTATGATCATTCAAGACTTTGTCTCCAGTCATAATAGAGCATGAGAGAAATGAATGTATACAAGTTATATAATATACAAGGAGACAACTCAGACAAGGGTACTATTTATTTCGGTGGGTAGGGGCAGCTGGGCTCTCTTTTTGAGACGACAGGCTTAGGCTACCTTCCTCGTCATAATTATATTGTGTTCTCCCCGCCATCTATTCTTAGGATGGATCTACACTTATGTAGGGGGGGGGCTACATAATATCAAAATAAGCACTTGGTAAATTTCTTTAGTGCGTTTTATTTTATGGGTTTAAAAAAAATCTTAACTTAAAAGTAATACAAAGTTTTGGTATATATGGGGTCATGAATTTGGTTCAAATGAACATATTGGGAGCATATGCGATCTTACAATAATTGTTGACGCGGTTTAAAGTGACGAAATTGTGAATAATAAATTCTTTATGTTGTATAGCTCAGAATGGCATATTCCGAGATTTCCATGGTCGCAGCTATACCATTGAACGGCCGTAGGCGCTATTATTACCATCTATTTGGGAGCACCGATAAATTTGATAATTTGATTTCTCGAAATCCTTAGCGTTTTAAAGCTCAGTTTTTCAAAGTTGCTTATTATAACACAGGTTTCGCGATGGTCTAGCATATATTAAACTTATATTTCTATCCTGTTGAAATATTACTAAAACTTTGTGTTACCTTTAAGCTAATAGTTATTCTGTTTGTGGAATTAGAATTGAATGATTACAAACATAATTATTATAGGCCTATCTTTATTGTGAATAGAATCAAATCCATTCTTAGCTTTTAAAAGCAACCTCACCTATGAAAAGGATCTATAATCAGCTATATAATCAGGTTTATTTTGATAACGCCTAACTGTCCATACGACATCAGATTTCAAACCGCAAGGAAAATAAAACCTCAATGATATTGTGAAACATAACTATATAAATTATGATCGTTGTAGAAGGTGTGTGAAGTCAATCATGTAACAATATTCTAAAACACGGAATGGAGTAAGAAATTTGAATGTTGGGCTACGAATAAGCCAAGTCAACATGTCAAATACTATTAAATCATTGTGTTTTCAGTGCTGTACCAAGCGTATCATCTTTTGTTCCTGAACCGAAAATCCAAAATATATATTTTGCTGTGTAGACCCAAAAAGCCAAACTAATCAAAGTATATTCGGTTAAACAAATAATATGGGTGCATTATTATCTTTTTATCTCGTTCGAATGAATGAAATGTACTTCAATCAAAGTAAATATTTGGATGAGGTAATGGCCTGCAGTATCGGTTATAAGGAGCGTTTGGGGAATGAGGCGGGTGTGGGTTTAGAAAGGCTGCCCTTCCCCCAAAATTCGAAAACGAATAATACCAATGGTCGAGCAAGTGTGACATAATGAGACAGCAATATGCCCGAATAACGTAATATTGAATATTTGAATACCTTGAATACCTTGGATACTAAAGTTTCTGGAAGAAAGCTGTCTCCAGCTACCAAGCTTCCAGGTCTAACTTCAAGGGGGGGGGGGGTCTCGGTCAAATATAAATATTGTAAGAATGCGTGACCAAGAGAACGCGTATAATACCCCCTTCACATACATGGATTTTCCTTACGAGTCCTTACGGATCGCCAACTCGTAGTCAATCGCAAACATCCGTTAATAACTCGCTGGTATCCGCAAAGAGCTCGTCAAAACTCGCAACAACTCGCATACTCTCGAAAGGATCCGTGAAAGGAGAGGCCAAATTATTGACATGTCAAAAATCTTCTTACGATTGTCCACGGATTTATTTTTCCGTAAATAGCTCGTATATATAGCTCGTAATTATCCGTATGTATCGTAAACCACTCACAACAATAACCATCCGTAAACTGCTCGCAAGAATCCGTAATTGACTCGTTACAAAAAAATTAGCGATTTGTTTCGGTTGGTTTACGACTTGTATACGGATTATTACGAGTGCTTAAATTACGATTTCATTCGCAGTGGCGGATCCAGGGGGGGGGGGGGGGGCGTGCCCCCCGGCCAAAAAAAAAATGTCAAGGGCTGACCTTAAAAGGTGACCTTATCCCCCCCCCCCCCCAACGGAGCAAAATCTCAAAATTAAAAAATGTGTGACCAAAAAAAAAAAAAGTGTCCTCTTACGTAAAATTGCTTTCTCTCCAAGAGTAGGGATCTTTTGCAGTTTGAGAACCATTTTGGCGCATTGATGTCCACCGGCACTTCCTTAGAGTTAGAGAAAAATGATCTGTCACATAGCGAGACGTTGTATATGCTTCGTTGCTGCACAAAGACGGTGGTCTGGTACTTCACCAGTAGTACTCGCAAAAATTATCTCGAGTGTATAAACTGTGTTGTTATCAGAAGTGTCGCTAGACCTATTTCAGTGGGGGGGGGGGGGGGGTAGTAGAGGCCGCCGATTACCGACAAAGACTAGCCACCAATTACCGATACATATATATTATGCCAATGTTCCAATGTCTAAAAATTGAACCCTATAAACCCGAGGCCAGGGACTAGCTAAGTTATTTTTCAGCCCCCCCCCCCTTACCTCGCGAAGCGCGGGAGCTTTGACACTTCATTAAATTATTAGAGAAAGAAGACGATTTGTTGTACCGTTCCCGACTCTTAATCCTTGTCTGAATCCAGCCCCCCCCCCCCCCCCCGCGCGAAGCCAGGAAGCTTTAACTTTTCATTAAGTTATTAGAGAAAGAAGACGATTCGTTGTACTGTTTTCGACTATTAATCCTTGTCTGAATTCAATTTCCCCCTCCCGCACGAAGTCACAGTTCGTAGGGAAAAATATTTTGCCGACACAGTACATCCCACCGATTTCAAACTTCCGCATTGATATATAGCACAAGAGGATCGAGCAAAAATACCGACATAGCGGACCCGACACAGCAACATAATTATTTATGCCCCCTCGACATGGTGACTCCACCTAACATCCCCCCCTCTCTCTCTCTCTCTCTTACTTCCATCCCTCTTCTCTCAGGCTCTTACCCCCCCCCCCCTCTCTCTCTCTCTCCTCTCTTTCATCCCCCGTTTGTTTTGTTTCCTTTTTCTTTCTTTTTTTCCTTTTCTCCTTTTCTTTCTTCTCTTCTCTTTCCTTTCTTTCCTTTCTTTTCCTTTTCTTTTTTTTGCCCTTTTCTCTCTCATTTTCCCCTCCCCCTTTTCTCATTTTTCCCGACAGGGGGGAGGGTGTAGCACCCCCACCCACCCGCTTTTAGCGACGCCCCCTGGTTTATTATTTAAAAAGAAATGCCATTTCTCATGCTCGTGCACCTCTCTTCTATCGTTGTTAAATTCTCTTTCATTTTTTTCATTTTTCCTTTAACTCACAAAAATTCTCTCTTTCCCCCTTTTTCGTTTTCTCTTTTTTTTTCTTCCTGGCAAGAGGGACCCCATATTATGCACACTGCAAAATTGCGTGCTCCCCCGCCCCTTTCCGATTAAAAAAACACCTTCTTATAATACCACCCCCCTTTCTTTCTTTTCCATTCTCATTATTCTCCTTTCCCCCCTTTTCTCTGCTCCGTCTTCCCCCTTTGTTCCTTTCCCCCCTTTTCTCTGCTCCGCCTTCCCCCTTTGTTCCTTTTCCGCCTTTTTCTCCTCTTCCGGCCTTTTCTCTCCTCCCTCTTTTCTTGTTCTTTCTCTCTTCCCTTTTCTCTCTTTTCCCCTTTTTTTCTCCCTTTCTCCCTTTTCCTCCCTTCCCCCTTTCCCACCTCTTTTTTACCGGGGGAGGGCACGTGCCCCCTGTGCCCCCTGAATCCGCCACTGATCAAGTCTCAGTGTCTTACGGCTACAGTTGGTCCCTTATATTTGTTTTAAATAGTTGAATAGTAACTGTTCATTGTACATTGTGTCAGGGGCGGCCGAGCGACTTTCAAAGTGGGGGGGGGCACCAACAAAAAGGGCACTTTTTGGAAAAAAAGGGCACCTACAGTGGGAAATCTCAAAGCGAAAATATACCATTTTTAGACATTGGTATATACCCCTACATTGTGATTACATTATCAGGGATGATTTCAATATTTGTTTCTCTTCATACATCATACAAGATAGCGCTTAAGCATCAAACTTAACAGTTGGGTGTGATGTCTGAATATGCATTTACGAGCGAGCGAAGCGAGCGAGAAAATTTTTAAAGATCTGTGAGGTCGCAGTGCGAAAAATTACATCTTATAAAGAGGAAAATAGCCAATCGTGATGGGTTTATAAGCACATTCTCATAACGGAAGACTGAAAAGACCTTTGATAAGTAATATAATTATATAATCTTTAAATGCGAGCGAGCGCAGCGAGCGAACTTTGGGGGAAACTGCTCTTAGTCGCTTTAAATAAGGGGCACGTTTAATGATTACATGAAAAGGGGACAATTATCGAAAGGGAACAGACACTTATTAGAAAAGAAAAGGAGCACGTGTATAAGTACAAAGGATAATATTATTATAAGAGGTGAAAATGAGGCATTTTTTCACTTGAAAAGAGGCACTCACCAGTGATGAAAAGGAGGCGTTTACGAAAATAGGAAATAGGCATTTGTTGACGGAAAAGGGGCACCCATCAGATTTTAATAGGGTCATTTATAAGAGGTGAAAAGGGGATAGGTCCCTTATTAGAAAGGAAAAGGGGCACGTATCATTATTAAAAGGGGAATTATCAGAGTTGCAAAGGGGCACTGACCAGATATGAAAAGGGGCACTTATGAAAATGTAAAAGGGGTACTTATAATAAAGGAAAATGTGCATTTGTTGAATGAAAAGGGGGCACCGTTCAGATGTTTAAAAGGGGCAGTTATGAGAAGGGGAAGGGGAAGTTATGAGAATGGGAAGGAGCTCTCTCTTTTTAATGGGGACACTTATCATAATGAAAAGGGGCACTTATTAGAAAGGGAAAGGGGAAGTTATGAGAAGGGGAAGGAGCTCTCTCTTTTTAATGGGGGCACTTATCATAAGGAAAAGGGGGAACTTATTAGAAAATAAGAGAGGCACATGTAAAAATGAAAGGTGCGCTCATCCGGGTTTAAAAAAGGGGTAGTTATTAAAAGGAGAAGGGGCACTTCTTACAAAGGAAAAAAGGGAAAGTTGTCAAAGTAAAAAGAGCACCTCTCAGTTTTGAATAGGGCAATCATCAGAGGTGAAGGGGGCACTTATTAAAAAGTGAAAAGGGGCACTTCTCGTACCTGAAAAGAGGCACTTACTAGAGATTAAAAAGGGCACTTATTCAAGATAATTTCAAGATTCATGAGAATGGAAAATTAACATTTATTGCAAAGGAAAATGGGAACATGTCGAAGGAAAAGGTGCACGTGTCAAAAATAAAAAGGGCACTCGTCAGAGGTGAAAAGGGGAAAGGGGCACTTTTACTAAGTAATAGGGGCACCTTTCCTATGTAAAAGGTGCACTTCTTACAAAATAAAAGGGGCACTTTTCCTATGTAAAAAGGGGCATTTTGGGGGTATCTGAAAAAGTGGAGGGCACTGTGCCCCCCCCCCCTGTCCCCCCCCCGGGAGGGCCGCCTCTGCATTGTATACTTTTTGTAATTAACAGAACATGTACTTTACATGAAATGACATATAATTATGATGGCTGCATGTTGTAGTATCTCTTTGATGCCCATTAGGGAGTGTACAGGTTGATGTTATTGCTTCTCTATATTGAAATACATTTTTACATTGTAAATTTTATATCAGAAGCGCAATTTGATTATTTTTACAATACTTGTTTAGGAGTAGGCCTACACTTTTTTAAACACCCGTTTAGGATGTGAATTCTTGAAAAAAACACCCCCCAAAAAAATCCTCATTTAGGGGGTGTCTGGAAAAGCTTGTGGTCACACATGCTTACATGCTTACAGTAATTTGACATGACTGAGCTATCCCAGCTTCCGGGTCTTGCATCATGGTCATTTTACTTCTGTCTCTTGCTTACTGGGTCATATATCAGGATTGTCATAATTCATAGTTAGGAGCTAGTGTCTACTGGGAAGAGGGTGAATTATATTGCTCCTTCTTCCAGTGTCAAGTTTGCAATGGCCTTACATTTTTTCTGTTAGGATTTTTTCCTTTTCAAATGTGTGTGTATTGGGTTTTTACAGACGTGTATCAATCAGATAGGATTATTTACGTATGGGGAGCGACCTTTAAACGTCACCATCCGAAAGACGTGACTCAGCTTCGAACCTGCGCCCTGGGCTGAATCAGTTTGTAACTTCCACTTTACTAGGCGCACGTACACCACAACGCCGAGATTCACTCTAATAGTTTACTTTCCAGACTGTACAAAATAGTTAAGAAAATGTATTCGATTTGAACCTTCTTTAATAACCTAGAAGAAAATTTGTATATAATTATACAATATTTTCTATCAAATTTGTATTTTGTAAAATATTTTATTCTTTTCACATATAGCACGAAATTAATTAAGCATAAAAATACAATTTCCCCGATATATTTGTGGTATATATCAGACTGGAAAACAGGCTACATTATACTTCGCGAATTTTGCAATGCAACCAAGGCCAATGCAATGTTAATGCAATGCAATGCAACGATAGTTAAACAATAAACTGCCGTTGCGTCGGATTGCGTTTAGACTTTAGACGCCAGTTTTCCCTTCATTCAAGCACAGTAACATTAAATAGTGAATATGAAACAGGTGAGTTGATTTATTGAGATTAGAAAAAAACAGAATGGCGTGACTATTAATGTAAATGTAAAATGTAATTTGGGGTTAGACTCTAGAAGTCTAGGCCTAGATGAAACGGGTCGTCAGGGTCGTTCAGGCCAATACGCATTGGTATTGACTCTCATATCAGTTCGGGAAATGTACGATTTCTGCAACGTTGAAGAAATCGTACATTTCCCGAACTGATATGCTTTGCTGGAGTGGCCAGTGGTCCAGGCCAGGGCCGTATTCTGAATAGATCTAGGCCATTCGTAGGGAACATGTTCGAAAAAGTATTTGGAAGAAGATTATGAAAATAAAGGAACCCTAGCACTGATGTATGATACTGATATAAATCAAATATATTGAAGGTTTTGAGCTTGATAAAAAGAGGAGCGGAATGAGCAAGATAATGGCTACTAGGGTCTACTACTACTAGGCCTACTAGTACTAGATCTAGTAGATCTACTAGGTATGTTACAATGTGTGTGCTTTCGCCAAGAAGGTTTCTGCCATGGGGCTGTTATGCACTATTGGAGACCAATTTGGATAGCCTACGTAAATGTGATCTTTTGATGGGCTGATTAGATTTTTGTTTTCTATTGGATGAGAAGAATGACATTGTTATCATTCATTTCATACTAAACTTTTTATGATTTATGTTTTCGGTGGTTTGTTTTGCTGCACTGTTTCACAAGAGCCGTGTTTAGTGCCATTCTGTACCCTGATCCTACCTACAGGATTTGAAAAAAAGTATCTAGATCTAGACCAATTGGTTAACATGTGAATTTGCTTTTGGTGAAATTTCAGCAAAATCTAACGATTAGAAATGTGTTTTTTTGGATGAGGAATGTGAAAATGTCATGCAAAAATGACGGCCCGATTAGCGTTTTTTGTGTATTTACATACATTTTGGGGTAATTTTATGTCATGAAATAGAATCTTTCGGTCACATTTGAGATCACAACTTTGGGTTTAAAAACAAAGGAAAACAAAGCAATTAAATACATGATTTCCGGGCGTTTAAAATTGGCATAACTTTCTTATAACTGGGGCTATTATGATGAATGAGGCATCAAATAAAAGGTCTTATCAAGCTCTGTCGAATGGCATAAAGCAGGAGCTTGAATTCTGAGATTTAATTTTTTTGTAACATCCCTACTACTACAAATACAGGGCTGCCAACCTTTGGAAAGAGTTTGGAGTGAGACATTGCGAGGGAGCGAAGCGACCAAGCCCGAGGGCGTGAAGCGCCCGAGGGGGGGATGATGGGGAAGGGGGGTGTCTTCCCTTCCACGGTAGGGAGCTTTTACAATTTTGCAATTGAAATGGTGCAATCTGGCCTGGTGCTAGACCGAAAGCTTCAGTCTCTGATATCGACGGTGGTTCCTCTGAGATTGCATCTGGCTCCACTGACCGCCTCTAGAGTCTATACATAGACTGAAGTAAGGCCTATGCCGTACTAGTGGAACAAATGGTTCGGTTCGGCAGGACCGCGATGAATGAGATATGCAACGAGATTTCCACTCTTTACATCCTCATAAATGCACTTTTGCTGCAAATAGGTCTAGGCTAAAAATATAACAAACAAATAGGTCTATGGCTTTGACTTACGATAGCTTGCTAATTTAGATCCTAAATTAATGATTAATCCGAGAAAGTTTCGTTGTCATCCATCTTGGTTTTAATTAATGAATATTCATTTTTTCTTTTCGAACATCCAATAGCTACGTACGAGTTAACCAAGTGATATATGAATATTCATAAACCCAATACGAAACGAGTGCTCTGATTGGCCATTCGCTATGTTTTGGTAGGTTGACCCGGAAATATATCGGCCGGGTGATGTCATAGATTACTAGTTTTAATGGATGAACGGTACATTTCACGGTTCGGAGAAAAAAATTGGATAAATCATATAAGTAAGTCAATAAATTTTGCATTTGTATAAGAGGTCAATCATTATTATTTAGTGTAAATAGGAGTACAATACATAGACCTAATTTACATCTGATTTATAAATCAGAAAATTAGATCTAAATAGTGAAAATCGGGGGAGAAAGCTCAATGACCATAAGTGGCAGCTGGATTGGCCAGATTACCTCCTCGGTGCGAGACCTCTGGGTTACCGTCTGTATATGGGTCTAGGGATTTCGGGTGAGGAAGAAGCCTCGCCTTCGTGCTGATGACTTCAACATGCTCATTAAAGGATAACTTACTATCAATATGGGAGCCGGTTAAGGCTCCCTGGAATACCATATCATAAAAAACATTTCCAGGGAGCCCTTAAGGCTACATTTGTACATACAATGTCTTGACTTGAGCAAGGTAATGTTTCGTTTGTTGGATTGATTTGACTGGTTGTGATCTAGATGTTGTTACGTTGGCCTACACATGGATAAAGAACTGAGCCGATAATATTAATAATTAAATTCAAATAAAATAAATGTAGAACTAGATCTAGGTCTACCGTCTAGATTCTACAGATAATCAAAGTTAAACTAGTTAATAAGGTAGCTATTAACAAGTAGTTTTGAAGTAACATTAAAAAATAAATAAATAAATACATAAATAAATAAAAGTTAAAGTAAACTAATAGACCACCCGTAGACCTATTCTATTCTAGGTCACTAAATTAAATTTAAAGTAAGTAAGTAAATTATGTGACACAATTGAAACAAGTAGACTCGTCTCTAGACTCTGCCTTGGCATTATCATTCACTATCACTATTCCTGGATTCCTGCCTTCTAACGTTCTATTTCTCTAACAGAATGTCACGGAGCCAGAACTTGTTAACGTGAAGCTGTAGTATAGCTGTCATGATGAGTGGACACGGGGAGACTCTTGCAGGCCGTAGACGGCCCCCTGTTGGACCGGGAGCAATCAGAAAAAAGAGTATTCCTAATACAACCATCGACAAAGGCACAGGTCGACTCAAACTTACCAGGTAATAAAAAGGGGTATTCTGAAACCTAAATACTGCAAGTAATTATGTGACTGTTCTTTGTAATTGTAATTATACAGTAGGCCTTTATTAAAGCTGTCAACATGTACTTCGACAGTGATTTCTTTGGTTGAAAGCACATACCTCAGCAATGCAATTGGAGGTACGTAATGCAACAAATTTTCAAATATGCCAGCCCGTAGTCATATCAACCAAAATTAGTTTTGGAATGAAAAATTGAAATCTTTTACCTAAATTTAAAAACAAAGCTCCACCATTTGCCTTGAAATATATCAGGCCTGATAAAAACCCGATTTAAATCGGTTTCCCGATTTATTTATTTTTTTTCCCGATTTTTTCCTGATTTTTTTCTTCTTCCCGATTAAAAAATTAAAAAATAAAAAAATAAAAAAATCATTTTTTTTTTTTTTTTTTACCAATTTTTTTTCTTCTTCCCTATTTTATCCTGATTATCCCGATTTCCCTCTTCTTTAATCTATTCTTCCCTATTTTCCCCAAATTTTCTTACTCGAAAGGGGTGAATGTTGGTAAATGCCTTTTTTCCCCCGCGTATCCTCTTTTCTTTTTTTACTCAAGGGGGGCGTGGTTGTGGGGAAAACAAAAAACCTATTTTTTTTTTAGTGCTCACTATCACCCCTGATATATTTGGAGAATGGGAATGAAATATCATCTTTGAAACTTTGTTTTTTTCTTTTTGATTTGCAGACAGTTGTCAACCAGTCAGCCTAAGTTAGAGGGGAGTGTAAGAAGAGGATCTCTGGATAGCATTCTCATTGATGGACGAGCTAGATCAAACAGTTTAGCCAAGCTCACGGACTTGAAGAGGTAGGTTTGGACCAAATCTTTAAATCTAGATCTCTTTTTCTTTCTTTTTTTACTGGAGAAGCACCATTGTGTTATGGATTGCTCCAAATCTACAGATGGGGTCTGGTAATACTTACATGCAGCTGCAGTTTTACATTACATATAGCTTATCATTTAAACTCAAAAGAATGTGTTCTTGTTTCATGGGGTTGGATGTTGGGTTGTTGGGTTGGATCCCTAGGGAATATACCCTCCATTAGTGGCAAAGCTGGGAATCAAACTGAGATTTTGATCTCAAATCCATGAATATCAAAATACACCATGACACTTCCACAATTTTGAAAAAGCGGTGAAGGATGATTTATCCAAAACAAAGTCTTATGAAAATTGTGTAAATTGATATGAAAAGATAGTCTTTAGTTCTAGAAACTAAATTGCATTTCATGACAAATCGGCTGAAATTATAACTCTGATCATTCACTAGTGTAGCTGATTGATATTAACAAAACTTACACAATTCCTGGAAATCACATTCAGTAAAAAACATAATTTCCCGGAGACTGTATGTTAAGTATGTCAGTCTGGACTTGTACATGTATATGCTTGAAGTCTTTTATCTGTCTTTGCTCATCACCAAGCTATCTGGCAGACATAATTTTCCTGTGCTATAGCACCAGTTTCACTTAATTCTGTAGGAATTGATTTTCCATCATTACCAGATCAGAATAGTACATTGAATTCTGTGACTCCCTGCAGGAATCTGAGTGCTAGTAACCTTGCAGCATTATCAGATAGTAACCTTTCTGTACAGGAGGCAGAACCACAGAGGGGTTATGATGCACCTAATACTACAGGATCTAAAGCAAAGCATTACCTAGAGCAATTCATCAAGAGGTAAATATACATTTCAATATAGAGCTCTAATGATCATACTGTTGTGGTTTAAACATATATGTTCATGTAGGTTCTTGATGTTTATAAACCCGTCTGTTCATGTACTACTTGTGTAATTAATTGTGTTAAATATTGTATTAATTGACACTCCTCTGTTTCCAAATATATTTTAAATAATCTGCATAATAAATGTACCATTTTGTTTGCCTACAGTATTGACATTTTAATCTCATGATGCTCTCTGAATTTAACTATGAGATAAAGTAATAAATATGTATTATTGATGAAATGTAATGTGCATAAAAGCATGATATGATCATCTTGCATGAAAGAAGTGTACACAATAATTGTAAAATCATTCTTGATTTTAGATATTACTACCAGCTGACTGAGGGATGCGGGAGGAGAGAGTGCAGGAATAAGTTCTGCCGGTCCTCAGAAGATGCAATCCGGATGACTCCTGATGTAGCTGCTATCATCAGCATCCAGCTTGCGTCTAGTCAAAGGTTAGCTTCAGTCTTGAATCCTTCATGTCCATCTCTTCTCTTTTAACCATCTTATATACACCACTCCTTCCATATCTTTCCTTAATTGTCATCAAACGTTTCCATCTTTCCTTTTCTGTTTTCCCTTTCTCATGAAAATGGAGAAAGGACAGCACAATTTATCATAAATGTTACTGAAAATACTGAATCTTATTACTATCAAATTAATTTTTCATTCTATGGTTTGTTTGTTTATTATCTGAGAAATTGGTGTTTATTTTTTATATGTAACACTACCTTCCATGCACCTCTTAAGAGATACAGAGAGAATCTGTTCTCAAATTCCTGTCCATAGTTCCGCTGGAAAGTTTTAAAACACAAAGAGCTCTCTCTCGAGAGAGAAGCCATTGTAAGTTGATGTTCATGGAGTACTGCTTGTATATGAAATAGGTCTTGTGGTCTAGTGGATAAGTCCTACGAGGTTTAAATCCTGCTGCAGCCAAGAAATTAATTCTTGACATAAAGAAATAGGAATAGATGTTAAAACAACTTGCCATAAATACGTGGCAATACGCAAGCCAAATACGCAAAAGTGTGACTAAGGCATAGGCATAATACTTTGAAAGGAAATAAAGAAGCCTCATACAGATGCTTTCTTATCTTTTCAACAGATTATACTTTTGTAGTTCAGAGAAGTTCATCGGCCGCGCCTTGCCAGAAGATGTCTTCCAGACGAAAAACAGTAAAGTGAAGTCTTTCCTCCAGACCCTGTATTCCTCATCACCATTTGCCACACTCTTCAAAGACGTACCTCAACCAGAGTCTTTCTCTACCAACAATGCTGCCACAAACTCAAATAAGAACATTGCAACTTTTAGGCATTCCAAATCTGACCTTGAGAAGCTAGGGAGTGGACAACCACAGACTTTCCCTGGCCAACTAACGAAAAATGGACTTCCTGTAAAGCTTATGCGCAAACCGCCAACAGGAAGACAGTCCTCTTCTGTAACCAACCTACCTCCAAGTGGAAGGCATCAGCTGCCAGGGACAAGGGCAGGGTCGAACCCTTCCTTGCTTGCTCAGAGGGTGGGGTCACTAGGTAAGCTGGTGGTGAGAGATGAGCGGGATGGAGCTGTCAGGAGAGGAGGTGATGTGATACGATGGGGAAGTGATCATAGCTTACAGACAGGAGATACTCCAGATATGCCTTGGGTAGTAGATGAGTCTCCAAGCAGAAGTAGAAATGGTTAGTATCATGCAGTTTCATTGCCCTTTTGCTTACATCAGTATCAGGCATTGTAGTTTATACACCAGTTATTTTTCTACGGTGCTTTACATGGGAAGATTTTATAATTTAAGTTTTAAATCATCATGTTGAAATTATTGAAAACATATTTTAAAGTACTTGTAGATATCGCAAATTTGTGCTGATGTTGGTTTATAATACACTTGCATGAAATTCCCTCCTTATCAGATAATGTCAGCTGGAATTTTAACTTTCAAATAATTCTTTCTGGAAAGGAAGAAGAAATACAACCATGAAACCAAGTCAACAAGCAATGAATTTAAGAAAGGAGGAGTGACACTGATGTTCCTCCTGGGAGCCCTGTAAAGGGTGCTTAAGTTTTAATACACCTCTGTTCCTCTGTTTATTTTTTCCAGACTCTTTAACTCATGCCTGAATAGAAAATCATTGCGCTTTTGTATATATTATGTATCATGTATTTCATCTTTTGCACAAGCTGCGCCTTGAGCATTTGACTGTCAAGTGGATTTTTGCGCCTTATATATCTTGTGTATTATTATTATTATTATTAAAGAGCAGTCCACAATTCATTTTCTTTCAATATCTTCCTTCCACATTAGAAGAAAAAATCATGGGTTATAATTTCTATTTTTAAAAAATATTGAAAATAATACTTCTCTTTGTTAAGCAGGTCAAATGGCTGGGTCAGGTGAAGATGTTAGTCGAAGTCTGTTGTCCAGATCTAACTCGGGTCTACAGAGGAACTGTGGAAGGTCAATAAACTTTGAGGGTGGGCTTCATTCACGTAGCCTTAGCTCCAGTCAAGAGAATTTAAGCCTACGTGGTAGCTATGACAACTTAGTCAATCTTCATTATAGGTAAGTATTGATAATAACCCAATAACCGTACGTAATCTGGTTGAATACATGTACTTTACATAGTGGGGTGTTAGGAGTAGATTTTGGTGTTACAGGGCAAAGTGCAGCCCATATTATTTAAAATGTGAGCCGATTGACTAAATTCATAGATATTAAAACCAGCCGATGTGTGACCATACATTCAAAACAATGACATTGTATCACTCAGAGAAGAATGCACATTGTATATATGCAAATCAAGTAAAATAAGCACATGAGGTAACATCTCGTTGATTGCCTTCTAGGTCCAGAACAAGCCCCATGGGAAGTACTGGTAACAGCCTACAGATGAACTCTGGTGGCTCTGCCTTAAGCCTTACCTCTGGTCGTGGGCCGTCCTCCCTCTCCTCCAACCCTCTCTCCTCCCTCAGCCCTGTAGCCAGCCCTACTAACAGCCCCATCTTCAGCCCCGCCCCCAGTCCCATGAGGCTCCTCTCTGACCAGGAAGCACTTGAGGAGACCGATGACCTGCGGGAGTTTGAGAGGTCACTTTCACTTGAGATAGCTCTAGATACTGGCCAGGAATTTGCTCTGACTCATCTTACCCTCAGTATGATACAGGTACTTGCTTGTTCTTTCTTTGCAAATACTTCATTAATGTCTAGGGATAGTGTTTAGTAATTTGAGTTTGTGTTATAGTATAAATTCCAGTACTGATTATCTAGATATACTATTTCAGATTAAGTAAATTCAATTTACCTAATTTTGGAAGGAGATGTCAAACTAATTGACTGTCTTGCCTTGATGAAGTATAATATGATATAAGTCCTTTCTTCTCCTATTTCCCAGTTGCTGCATCTATCCTGTGATTGAAAATAATTTTAAGATGAACATATGAAATGACCTTCATTTACTTGAATGAAATAAGTGAGGGGTGATGGCTCAGTGGTACAGCAGTGGTCTCGTAACAGGGAGGTACTGGGTTTGAAACCAATACAATGCGCTAGTGCCCTTTGATAAGGCATTAATCCTAATTACGAGGTCCCTAGGAGAGGACTTAAATTTGTTGGTTTCCTGGGGCCGTATTCTGAACCCTGTGTTATCTCTAATATTGTTGTATCTTTGGAGATAAGATAAAGTTGGTATTCTGAACATTGTTGCAACTTTTTTTGTATCTTTTCTCTCATCTCTTTGGTCGCGCCTGCGCTCGAACTTTTGTGCGCTTGTAATAGTGCGTATTATTTAAAAAAATTACTCTTAATCCTCATTTGCATATGCGCACGGGAGATAACATGACAAGATAATTGGTGTTCTGAAAATTGTTGTATCTTTTATCTTATCTTATCTTGCATGGTATTTACAACAATATTTACAACAGGTAGGGGGTCGTTGTATCTTTCGTGGAGATGTAATGGCGACAATCTTCCTTGCCCAGAACCAACTTCGTGCCAATAGACGAGTTAGAAGAAGATTGTGTGTTGACCGGAAACATCACAGATGAGAATTTTCTAAGAAATTACATGCTAGGATTTGACGATTTTATTGCTCTTATCTTAACCATTTAAGTGAAAGCTTGACTTGTCTTCATGATCCACATGCCACAGCGCATATGATGACGCGCATAATAAGCGCACACTTAACTAATTACGCCCTAGATTAATATGCGCTAGGCGCATCTTCAGATATGGTATGAAGTATTCTTCTTGGTTGGCCTACTTATCATGCTTATATAAAATAGATTTTGATTGGTAGGGTCCATAAAAATGGGCGTGTCATCAGTGGTCAAAGATAAGATAGAGGCGGTCCTTCAAGAGATAACACAGGGATACAACAATGTTCAGAATACCAACTTACAACAATATTAGCGCTGTGTTATCTCTGGAAGATACAACAAAAGATAACACAAAACTTACAACAATGTTCAGAATACCACCCCTGGTTGCTTACTTACAAGCATACACATGCTTTCTTAGCAGTCAGGAAAAACCAACCAACTGAATTGTAAATGTATCTACTTTCTCCTGTTTTCCACCAGAGTATTATTGATCAGTACAAGGAGTGTGGAGATGATGCATTCCTTCTCAACACGATACGCACAGTCTTCATGTCAGATGTAGCTCTCAATGCAAGCTTCAGGGTCAGTGAGGTTTCTAATGTTCTTGTGACCCTTGTCCTTCCTAAGGTTGAAGAATGAATCTCATGTTTGGTGTTTCCATTCTTCTGTAAATTTGAAACGGGTCATGTATTTGTGATGTTTAATATCACAGAAAATTTTTTGTATCAAAATGGCCATAATTCAGGAGTAATGTCATGAAATCTTATCTGTGATACATGTACATGTTCATTATATCAATGGAGGATTTAAAAAAAAAAAAAAAAAAAAAACCATTGTGTGTGACAATAGTTGGCAATGTCTTTACTGTGTGATATCAAACTTTTGTGTCAGAAGCAGGAGTATAATTGATACATTGACTCTATGTTTTGTAGCAGCAAAACCCACTTAATTTCCTGTCCATTTTTGTGACAATCTACTTTTGCATATTCCGCTAAAAATCTGAAAGATAGTTTTAATGATATTTTGATCATTGTATGCAGGTGGAAGAGAACAACCCCTACAGCCGTCTTGACCTGGCTGCTGTAAAGACAGCATACAATCTCCTATGGGACCTGCATCCTAGAGATAGATTCATGACCTGTCTAGCAAATGCCATAGAGATTCTCCTTAGGAAGCTAGACCAGTCCCTGGTCCAGTCACATGGTATCAACCAGGTAAGCTGTGAGGTCTTCTCTAAAGCTTGAAAATGCAAGAAATGTTGGTATCATTTAGTGGTTAAAGGTAATACAAAGTTTTGGTATGGGGTCATGAATGTGGTTCAAACAAACATATTGGAAGCATATGCGATCCTTCAATATTAGCTATTCCTTTCGATTAGCGATTCCCATTTGGAAATTATACATCACAACTACATATTCTGTTTTAGACTTCAACGAATCCAGAATCGTGCAGCCCGTATTGTTTTAAATGCAAGAAAATATGATCATGTGTCTCCTTTGTTTAAAGAACTACACTGGTTACCTGTTCATAAGAGAATAATGTATAAAGTTTCACTTTTTATTTGTTTATAAATCCATGTATAACCTTATCCCATCCTATATTTCTAGTCTGTTTTGTCCCATCCAGCAATCAATGATGTAACTCTATACCATTTATGTTTGTTGTGACCTTTAGTTGCTGATCATCCTTGAGTGCCCCCTGATGGAGCTGAACTTTGAGTTGGTCCAGGTCCTGTGCAGGATAATAGCCAAGCAACTAGTCCCTGGTGCAAGGACAAGTCTGATCCAGACCCTGCTTCATCTGCAGAAAGAGCGCTTCCAGAGACTCTTGAAGATCCTCAAAGCTCACATGGTCTCCATGATCAGACCTAATGAAGGGTAAAATCTTGTTCACACATTAAAGGCATCGTTTAACAATGTTAAATGTGAGATGCACGGCCCTACGTGTTATCAGTGTCTGTGATATGGTGTTATATTGAAGCCCTAAAAAATTGTGCTTCAAAATGATCAAGAAGTGCCTCAAAAAAGTAAAAACCTTTGAGTCACCGGTTTTACCATACTCTTTTCCCCCAATAGACTGTAGTGTTATGAAAACCGTTTATCAAACGCAAAATTTGACTTTGATTTTCAATCATAAATATCTTGATAATCAGACAGGCTTGTAAAAGTCATGGAGTTCCTGACTGACCTAAGGGTTTATAATTATCATTGCAGCATGAGCAAAATCAAGGATTTGTTTAAAGGATCTAAGACAAAGTTACCGGATCGCTTTAAGGCTTGTTCAGATATGCCATGGTAAACCACAGTAAAGAATCCGCCATGGATTTTTTAGGTTCAAATGAATGGTAACTGTGCAAAGCAAAGGCTCTACACGTATTCATAGAGCTCTGTGTTACAAGATACAGAATGAAAAAAGCATATTACACTTACGTCATCTTTCTTTTTTTTAAAAGCCATCCTTTACTGTGTCATAACTAAATGAGGCTTTACCATGTAAACCATGTTTAAAAGAAAGAGAAAAGGCAGTGGCATAATAGGAACCATTTTTATTATACTGGTTTCAACTTATTTTGATTCATATTTTGTTCCTTATTTTTACCATAGTGCATCTGAGGGCATGGTTCATGTTGCCATAGCAATGCAAATTCTGTATGAAGCCAATCAAATCAGACTTGAGCATGATGCAAGTAAAGGCCTTGCTCAGTTAGAGGATTTCTACTGTCACCAGCTTTCAAGGTAATCACTTTACATGAGTTTAGGTATTGGTGTATTATGTGTCAGAAATCTGTAAATTGTCATTGGGTAACTATCTGTAAGTTTTGGAGTATGCTCCTGTGATATTTTCTACGATATAGATACATTGTTAATGATTTCAGGTAAGCTGTTATCGTTTTTATGTGAGGCTCATCCATCACCATAAATTGGGAAGAATGTTTGATAATTCCCATTAGTTATGTAAGGTCTATTTAGGCTACAGTGATAAGAAAAAAGGTGGAAGAATGAGTGAATATATATATTGGAATTTCAGGAAAAAAAGTAATATATTCAAATGCATTTTACAGCATGCCACATCTTGAACAATCTCTTTATAAGAAGACTACTGTTTTAAGCATTTAGAATCCAGAATGGTATGATTACTTTTGATGTTCCATGCAAGGATTTTTGTACCTACCTGCCTGCAAGAACTGTATTTTCTTTCATAGTAGTTTGTGAAGAAGGTTGAAGACACATACTCATTGTATCTCTTTGGCATTGTAAATGGACATTCTAAGCCAGGTTGATACTTGAATTGAAAATTTGTAAACTATTATAAAGTGCTTTATTATGTGATTTTGCCATCACAAGAGATAATGAATATCATAATATGTCATGTGTTTCATTATTATTATTATGATCTGTAGGGATCTTGATTACCAGACAGAGTATCATCGCTGGCAGCTTAAAGCAGGGCTCCCTCTTCAGTCACCCAGAGATGAATTCTCACCGGTCCCATCTCTACTTGACTTCCCATTCCTATTGGATCCAGCTGTGAGTTATAATCTCTCTTTCTCTCTCCCTATTTCTCTCTATCCCTCTCTATATCTCCCTCTCTCTCTCCCTCTCTCTCTCTCTCTCCCTCTCTCTCTCTCTCTCTCTCTCTCTCTCTCTATCCCTCTCTATCCTTCTCCCTATATCTCTATTTCTATCCCTCTCTCTCTCTCTCTCTATCCCTCTCTCTCTCTCTCTCTCTATCCCTCTCTATCCCTCTCACTATATCTCTATTTCTTTAATTTTCTCTTCTCTGTGTTTGTCTTACTGTACTTTTCTCTCTTCCTTATATCTTCTTGTTGACATTCATTGCAGTATTAGTTCTTTTCCTTTCCCTTATTCTTTTTTCCTTCCGCCTTCATTTTGATCACATTAAAATCAATATTTTCATCACTTTTACAAGAAGAAGCTGAAAAATTCATTTTGTAGGAATATCATAGTTTTCTGCAGGAGACGTTGCTCTGTTTTCACTTCAAGGAAAGCAATGTTAAACCATTTCAGTAAAGTAATTGAATTGGGGGGTAACTTGTCCTAAAAACTGGTGTGTTTTTTTTTGGCCCTCTAACTCTATGTTGAGCCACAGTTTATAAGAAGTGGATATTTAATGTAACAATCTAACTTTGTATGTCCTCAAATTGAGAGTGACCATATGTGTTGTATAGTATTAATGCAGCTTTGCTTGACATATTGAATGCTCTATTTTGGTTGTTTTTACAGTCCAAAGTACATGTGTTACACCTTGATGCCGTAGTTCAGATGAGGAAAGAATATCAGGTGGCCATTCTACATCAAGCTGTGAGTAGCAGTCTCATTCCATTTTTTAATTTATGACCAATAAATAAAATTTGCGTGTGGGAAAAGCTCTGATTTTATTTCCAACTTTTGATGTGAATTGTAGTAGTTCTCAATAGATTGTGATAATTGCCATTTATTTTCAAAATTTTAGAACAGGAGCAAATTTGATTCTGTAGTTATAAGTTCTTAATTTTTGTCATATGTCGGGACACATTTATATTGATAAGCTCAAAGCAAGTTTGTAGGAAACCGTAATGGCTAAAGTTCAGAATAAAAAAAGCCAAGACAAAGCTCTGAGATATCTAAAGGATACTAGACAAGTGAAATCATCTAAATAAGGTCTTGACCGACCTTCAGTACTTCAACAGTTAAAAATCTTTGTTGAGATGCATTTTATGTTCTCCTTGTAAGAGTAATAACTGACATATTTTTGCTTTTATTTCAAATATGTAATTTATGTATTATTTCTATGAGAATGTAGATATAAATTTGAATGATTCAAACTTTGAATACAAAATAAGCATCTTTTGTCGCAATATGATTACTTATTTCAGCGAGTGAACCAAGCACAGAAGTACTTGACGGATGGAAGACGTTTCACTCCTAACCTGAAGGATTCTATCAAGGCTGCTATGTGTCCTTTCCTCGTTCTAGAAGTAAGACGTGACTACCTGATCAGTGATACCCTAGCACAGATCAGACTCAAGAAGAATGATCTCAAGAAACCACTCAAGATCAAGTATATCGGAGGAGGAGAACAGGTGAGATCATCATCATAGTTTCCTGTTTAATGGGAGTTTTACTTTGAATGTATATAGTTCCATACCTGCCAACCACCCCGATTTAGGCGGAGTTCCTCCGCATTTTTCATACCAACTCCGAATTCCGAGTGCATGCCTCAAAACTCTGATTTTTTTTAATTTTAAAATATTTTTAAAACAAACGACTATTGCATAAGACTAAAGCATAACACAGCACTGATAACCAGATCACGCCGACATCCGCGCTCGCGCTCATAGAAGATATACACAGCGCAGCCCGAACGTGATCGTTAGTTCCGTGTACTGCAGTCATTATCCATGTACTGCATGTACTAGTACATGGAAGCACGTGCGCAAGCTATATCGATAAAGTGTGTGCGGACGTTGTACTAATACATACACTACATGCAGCGTTGTTGCATAGTAACTGCATGCGTATAGCCCACGTGTATTTATATTACATGTGCAGTTGATACACCGTGCATAAACACTGTATACATTGGCATGTTTTCTTCAATGCTTGTGCGATGACTGCGATCGTGGAAACTTGTTATTTACCGGACTTCCTCGGATTTATTTTGGATTACTACTACTATATACCTTTGCAAAATAGGGCTCCTAACTGAGGTGGGTAGTGAAACATGTAGTTTTGTGAGTGTTCACATTTTGATATTTAAAAAATTGTTTATGTGTGGGGCGAAAAGGTTGAAGGAAAAGGCCCATTTGCACCATTAAAATGGAGAAAAAAAAATAGACCCTAAAGTCCTGTGTACCCCCCCCCCCCCCCCCCCCCCCCCAATCTACAGGCTACTACCCCAATCCTTCGGTGGTTCGCGACCTCGTAGTCCATCCAGAAAAATTTACTCCTAATTTCTCTTGTCTCAGGTTGGCAGGTATGTAGTTGGGGCTTGTGACTGTAAGTCCTTTTTTAAATGACCAGGTGATTCATGATTAGTACCTTAAACCAAACTCTGGTGCTGTAAATTGGTCCTTTATTCAGGACTTATATGTTTTAAGGCTACACCTATAAAGCATTGAAATAGATTTATTTTCTTAATAAATGGTTAATTCTTATTGTCATGTATAACAGAGTAAATTCATTGCTCTAAATCAGGTAATGCTTCTTTAAATATTGCTAAAGCTTCATATTTATTTCTTCAAATCCATCTCGATGCAGATGTCCCTTTTTCCCTTCTTAAAGCCACATTTATGTATTACCGCCATTTATTTTTAAAAGCAAATTTGAATGTATTTATGATGTGTTGCACCATTATTATACGTTCTGTCTGTTTTATTTCTGTTACCAGGGTTTGGACATGGGTGGACTTCAGAAAGAATTCTTTCAGCTTATCTCTGAAGCAGTCTTCAATCCCAGCTACGGCATGTTTGTTAGCTCAGAGGAGAACAGGACAATATGGATCAATGGTAGGACAAACAAGTTACTGTGTGTGTGTGTATTGGGTTTTTACAGACATGTATCAGTCAGATATGATTATTTACGTCTGGGGAGCGACCATTAAACGTCACCATCCAAAAGACGTGACTCAGTTTCGAACGTGCATCCTCGGCTGAATCACTTTGTAACTTCCACTGTTAGCTGGATTACAGGCGCACGCCACAACGCCTAGTTACTTCTATCGCCTTCTCATTATGTACATTAGAAAGATTTCAATACAATATACTATGCACTGTGAGAAAAAGCCAACATCGGCATTGGCTGACATACGACGTAAAAGGCGCTATTTCGTTTTTTCAACGGCTTTTTCAAATTATCTAATATTTGTAGTGGTACACAAGTATTATAAATCATTATATTTATGGATATTTCAGCCGTCTCTGAACCGCTTTTGATCAAACAAAGATGAGTTTGTCATTTAAATTGTATGTTCTTTCGAATTTGCTTCTCAGTTTTTCATTATCTCACAAAAAAATTATTTTGTGTAGCACCCTCTGCAACAGAACTCAACTAACCCTTTAAGATCAACAGTGTAAATCCAATGAGAAGGTATTTGTAGGATCAATGTGAATGTTCAATCGTAGCTCCTCTAACAATTATTTTCTTGTTTGGGACACACTTTTTAATTTAGTACACAATTGTGAACCCATTACCAATAGGAACTGAGTGGCTCGTGTGTTAAGCCTATGGGTTTGATAGATGCCACACAATGGTACAAGGTTGATAGATACCCTTTATGTTCATTCTCTCAATGTTTTCTCTGGCCCTCTAGTTGTCTCACATTTGTCACTTTCACCTTTGGTATTGCTTGTGTCGCCTGTGTCACGTAAACATGTCATTGTCTTACACTTTCAGGATCAGAAGGCTCTGCAGATTCTGACGATGAGTTTGAGCTGGTGGGCACCCTGCTTGGCCTAGCTATCTACAACGGTATCATCCTAGATGTGAACTTCCCTATGGCCATCTATAAGAAGCTCCATGAAGATCCCATGACCCTTGATGACCTGATCGGGGTGCAGCCGTCCCTGGGGCGGGGCATCAGAGAGATGCTGGAGTATGAGGGAGATGTAGAGGATGTGTTCTGTCAAACATTCCAGGTAACTTAGTGAGATTGTGTCAGATATTTACATTAACTAGGTCTTTAAAAAGATCTTGTATTGCCCTTATCTTTTTTTTTACTCCCTCTTTGGGCTGATATTTCTCAGTTTTGAGTGCTTTAAAACATTTTTTAAATAAAAAAACAGTAAAGCCGACTGCAGATTTCAAGATTTTTTGGGTCGGTCGCAAAGGGCAATACAACATCTTTTTGTTTTAGGCCTTACATCAAATGCCTTGTTTGAGACAGGATATACTGTTGTGTGGATTCAATAATCTTTTCCAAGAATTAGAACTGTATTACAAAAATCAGTATGATATAATTTAGGCAATATATTAATGTACCAAAGGGGTTTAGGTAAATACATTATAATCCAATTATGTGTTTTAGGACTTAAAATCTGATTATGGTGATGATTCATAGAATATGTAAGTTATCATAAATATTTTTTTTTCTGAATGATTGGGTGTCTACACAAACTGTTAGATTGGATAAAATGTCATTGAGGTTAGTTTAGTAAATGAGATCAAAGCAAAACATGTATCACATGCATGAACTGGACTGAGTCACTATTACTACTTATTGAGTATTTGATGTATTCTGTGTGTATTTGCTGGATTCCTATTGATTTAATGATATATACCAACTTGTGGCTTATATGTTTACCCACTGGCTAAGTAATGCCTTAGTGTGGTTATACAGGCCACAGATAGAAAGGACTTTCATGGTCCACTGTATCTGCCGACAGTTGACTGAGAGCTATCGGTCAGCTGTGCGATGGTACTGTACATTCTATCAATACATACTTGTACATGAATAGTGATAGCCAGATGTTAGAATAATACAAATTATATGAAATTATTTTGTTGTAAGCTCTGAATTAAATGTAATATCATTGTTGTTGGTGATGCAGCCTCTGGTTTCAATATCATATCGCAATTCTGTGTTGAATGGAAACTTTTTTCATTTCTTTGCAGGTTTCTTATTCATCAATGGGTGATATTTTAACTGTTGACTTGGTTCTTCATGGCTCGCAAATTCCAGTAACAAACCAGGTACATCTTTTCTCATCTGTCTTCCAACTATTTTAATTTTAAATAACCACTAGCAACCAAGTGAAAATGTAAAAAAGAATCAATATTGATTTAGAGTTTAATAACACTACAGTGAATGCAGCGAAATGTCTATGAAGTGTTACTAGGTGTTAATATTTATTTTAAAATTACCTGAACAAAGTTACTGAGTGTATCCTTTCTTATATGGAGTATATATGCCCAAAAAGAAATATCAGGGCCCAAGCTCATAGGCCCGAATTCACAAAGGAGGTTTGTCGACAAACCTCCTTTGTGAATTCGGACCATAATGTTTGGAGACTTTGTGGAGAGTGAAAGAAATATTCAGTTACCCAACTTTGAGATATATGATTTATTGAATCTATCTTGTATGTTATATTTCAGAATCAAGAGGAGTATGCACGGTTATATGTGAAGCATTTACTGATAGATAGCATTGCAAGACAGTTTGAGGTAGGTGATTGAAATCAAACTAACAATTAGAACAATTTCAGAGGTTTAAACAATTATTTGTTTAGTTGTACTAAGATGATACCTTGTGGCTTATATGTTTACCCACTGGCTAAGTAATGCCCTAGTGTGGTTATACAGGCCACAGATAGAAAGGACTTTCATGGTCCACTGTATCTGCCGACAGTTGACTGAGAGCTATTGGTCAGCTGTGCGATGGTACTGTACATGTTTGGTGATATGATTTATGCATGCATTCAGGGTGTTGATAATGATGATTATAGTTTCTATACTGATATTAATGTCAATGATAGTTATGACAAAGATGGTTATTAACATCTCTTTCTCTACAAGACATTTTGGTTTTATGTCTGTTCATACGTAAAATTATACCAGTAGCACAAGATGGGATTGTACTCCAAAACAAAGATTTGAATTTTTTTAGATGGAAACATAATTTTTGTTTAAAGAGAACTTTCATGATTTTGCAGAACAGGCATAATTTCCTCGTAACCAAATGAATGTCACAGAAAATATTTACAGACTCATTTTAGAAGGTTTTGTTTATTCCATCAGGCCTTTGCGAGAGGTTTTCACAGCGTATGTGGAGGCTCAGCCCTGCAGCTGTTCCAACCTTCAGAGATAGAGCTTCTCATCTGTGGTAGTCCTGTTTTAGACTTCCATGCTCTAGAGGCCTCTGCTACCTATGAGGATGGCTTCTCCAGGTAACCATTACTTCCTTTGTAACTCTCAACTACTGGCCATTCTTTTTAGTGAACCCTTTCTTCATATCCATGTTCATCTTATGCTGTTGTATTTTTTGCCTTATTTGGGTGCTTAAAAGGAATGCCACGATTGCTTTACAATCTCTTAACCCTATTTAGCCCGGGCTATTTTGAAACTGCATAGCCCAGGGGGGGGGGCTTCTAAGGCCCCCCCCCCCCTATGATCTCGGCCGTGAAACGCCCGATTGCCGCGAAAATTTGCATACATGTCAAGTGAAGTGTACAGAATACTATGGTAATTTCAATTTTCTGAAAAATTCACCCATTTGCATATTTATGGTAATTTATGCAAATAAGGTCATAAAATTCACATTTTTGCCCATAAATCAGACATTATTCATATTTAAAGAGATGGTTCATTGAAATGTGGAAAGTGGGCAAATTACACCTCTACAGATTGTTGAGAACATTAACAAAATGAGCAAAATACTTTTGAAGCCCTCACTGTTGTGAGGAATAAATTAAATGCAATGTTGTTACCCTTTCCTGAACCCACTCACAAAGTGAATTGACGGCGTTATTTTACATGCGAAACGATGTCGTCACAATATGAACAACCTACATCACACATTCGGGACAATGTTGGATACCCATTGCAATTTTCAGATATGGGTTAACATTTTTTGTATATTTACCGCCAGTGGTGATATTTCCTCTATTTTTGGCATTTTGAATGAGATACACTGAATAAATGATACTTTCTACAAATGTTGTTTGATTTTTATATTTTTTTCCGTCACACTTGAGCATAAAAATTGGAAAAATAATCACATATTCTGAGAGCACTTCAGCGTGTATGTGTCTGATCTGGGAAGGCAAAGGACATTTTGCATGCTGACCTAACGACTCTTTTGGAGTAAAATAGGCGACAAATTTACATAGAATTGTCCAGATATTCATTACAAAAATGTGTGATTAGGCTGATTAATTTTACATTTTTGATAAATTAAGTTGAATAGGACCTGATAAACCGAGAGAAACAGATAAGTCCGGTTCGCGATTCACGGCTATAGCTCGAGCGCCGGGCTACGGGCTAGGCTGGCTAGCAAGCTGCGCTAGATGTGATGCACGCATAGAGGTCAGTGTATTGCACACACATGCACATAGTACGCACGCACAGCTACTAGCTACGGGAAACTTGAACGCTATATCGACGATATATTCACTCGCTTTTTGGAAGTTATATACCATTTATCTAGACTAACGTCAGATTAAGAACCAAAACCCAGCCATGGAGGAGCCTTCTGGAGTATACTCTAGTATGTTTCCGTCCATATCTATATTTCCAGGGGATTTTGATGAAGGTAAACAGCGTTGGGTATAAATGGGTACGGTACTCGAGAGTCAATGCAATACATGTGAATCGCACGCAAACTGCATCTCGCACCGTCGTCAATCATTTCAGCTGAGCGGCCCGCTGTTCATATTGTGACGTCACTTCAAACATCAGCTGACTTACGATGTTTTCGGAGTGTTGAGTGGGTTGATTTTTCGTCAAGTTCAATCAACTTTTATAAATTTCGCTCGAATGTACAACTTACACAAATGTAATGATTTTACTCAGTGTAATTTTTCGATTGCAATGATACCAAATTCAGTCAAGTTTGAAATCAATAAACCATCTCTTTAAGCATTCTTTCTCACTACATACATTTGTTAGACCATTTGGAATAATAATACAACACAAAAAATTGAAAAATCAGGGTTATTCCTTATGTTATCTATTGTTTTGATAATTTCTTATGTATTTCCTTGTTTTTTTATGCCTCCGTTACGAAGTATCCGGAGGCATTATGTTTTCGGGTTGTCCGTCCGTCCGTACGTCCGTCCGTACGTCGTACCGAGTTTGCGATGGTATGCTTGTGTGTTTAGTTTTACGTATGAGATATCCTTGTGTGTCACTTTAGACTTGTGTGTCTAGCCACACAAGAAAACTATCATATTCAGTGTCTAAGATGTCTGACATGTCATTTCTAATCAACTAAGATTTAGTCACACAAGAAAAGTTTCTCCCAAAAAAAGACCAAAAATAAATGTCCAAATTTTAGAGAGGGGTTGTGTCCAAGTAGCCAAACGGAATAGTGCCATCTACAGTTGACATCCAGGTAGCTAGGTACTATGCGCATCTGCAGTACTTGTGTGTGTGTGTGACTGGTTAGTGTGTAGTATTTGTAAGCAAAGTAGTAGGCAGTGTATGGCGCTGTGTGTGTGTGTGTGTCATGGGTGGATGGTTTTGTGTGTGCAGTGTACATAATACATGTAATGTTTTTTTATGCCACACAAGCCTTAATTTTCTTGAATTGGACAGGGGTTGACAATAATGTCGTTCTGCCACACTAGCCTTAATTTTCATGACTTGGACAGAGGTATATAATACATGTAATGTCTTTCTGCCACACAAGCCCTAATTTTCTTTACTTGGACAGGGGAAGATAATAATGTCTTTCTGACACACAAGCCTTAATTTTCTTGACTTGGACTGGGGTAGATAATAATGTCTTTCTGCCACACAAGCCTCTATTTTCTTGACTTGGACAGGGGTAGACAATAATGTCTTTCTGCCACACAAGCCATAATTTTTTTGACTTGGACTGGGGTAGATAATAATGTGTTTCAGCCACACAAGCCCTAATTTTCATGACTTGGACAGTGGTATATAATACATGTAATGTCTTTCTGCCACACAAGCCCATTATTTTCTTGACTTGGACTGGGGTAGATAATAATGCCTTTCTGCCACACAAGCCCTAATTTTCTTGACTTGGACAGTGGTTCAGGTATATAATCGAGTAATGTTTTTATGCCACACAAGCCTTAATTTTCTTGACTTGGACTGGGGTAGACAATAATGTCTTTCTGACACACAAGCCTTAATTTTCTTGACTTGGACTGGAGTAGTTAATAATGTCTTTCTGCCACACAAGCCTTAATTTTCATGACTTGGACAAAGGTATATAATACATGTAATGTCTTTCTGCCACACAAACCCATTATTTTCTTGACTTGGACTGAGGTAGATAATAATGCCTTTCTGCCACACAAGCCCTAATTTTCTTGACTTGGACAGTGGTTCAGGTATATAATCGAGTAATGTTTTTATGCCACACAAGCCTTAATTTTCTTGACTTGGACTGGGGTAGACAATAATGTTTTTTTGCCACACAAGCCTTAATTTTCTTGACTTGGACTGGGGTTGATGACAATATCTTTCTGACACACAAGCCTTAATTTTCATGACTTGGACAGAGGTATATAATACATGTAATGTTTTTTTTATGCCACACAAGCCCTAATTTTCTGGACTTGGACAGGGGTAGACAATAATGTCTTTCTGCCACACAAGCCTTAATTTTCTGGACTTGGACAGGGGTAGACAATAATGTCTTTCTGTCACACAAGCCTTAATTTTCTTGACTTGGACTGGAGTAGATAATAATGTCTTTCTGCCACACAAGCCTTAATTTTCATGACTTGGACAGAGGTATATAATACATGTAATGTCTTTCTGCCACACAAGCCCATTATTTTCTTGACTTGGACAGGGGAAGATAATAATGTCTTTCTGACACACAAGCCTTAATTTTCTTGACTGTGACTGGGGTAGATAATAATGTCTTTCTGCGAAACAAGCCTCTATTTTCTTGACTTGGACAGGGGTAGACAATAATGTCTTTCTGCCACACAAGCCTTAATTTTCATGACTTAGACTGGGGTAGATAATAATGTGTTTCAGCCACACAAGCCCTAATTTTCATGACTTGGACAGAGGTATATAATACATGTAATGTCTTTCTGCCACACAAGCCCATTATTTTCTTGACTTGGACTGGGGTAGATAATAATGCCTTTCTGCCACACAAGCCCTAATTTTCTTGACTTGGACAGTGGTTCAGGTATATAATCGAGTAATGTTTTTATGCCACACAAGCCTTAATTTTATTGACTTGGACTGGGGTAGACAATAATGTCTTTCTGACACACAAGCCTTAATTTTCTTGACTTGGACTGGGGTAGTTAATAATGTCTTTCTGCCACACAAGCCTTAATTTTCATGACTTGGACAGAGGTATATAATACATGTAATGTCTTTCTGCCACACAAGCCCATTATTTTCTTGACTTGGACTGGGGTAGATAATAATGCCTTTCTGCCACACAAGCCCTAATTTTCTTGACTTGGACAGTGGTTCAGGTATATAATCGAGTAATGTTTTTATGCCACACAAGCCTTAATTTTCTTGACTTGGACTGGGGTAGACAATAATGTCTTTCTGACACACAAGCCTTAATTTTCTTGACTTGGACTGGAGTAGTTAATAATGTCTTTCTGCCACACAAGCCTTAATTTTCATGACTTGGACAGAGGTATATAATTATAATACATGTAATGTCTTTCTGCCACACAAGCCCATTATTTTCTTGACTTGGACTGGGGTAGATAATAATGCCTTTCTGCCACACAAGCCCTAATTTTCTTGACTTGGACAGTGGTTCAGGTATATAATCGAGTAATGTTTTTATGCCACACAAGCCTTAATTTTCTTGACTTGGACTGGGGTAGACAATAATGTTTTTTTGCCACACAAGCCTTAATTTTCTTGACTTGGACTGGGGTAGATGACAATATCTTTCTGACACACAAGCCTTAATTTTCATGACTTGGACAGAGGTATATAATACATGTAATATTTTTTTTATGCCACACAAGCCCTAATTTTCTGGACTTGGACAGGGGTAGACAATAATGTCTTTCTGCCACACAAGCCTTAATTTTCTGGACTTGGACAGGGGTAGACAATAATGTCTTTCTGTCACACAAGCCTTAATTTTCTTGACTTGGACTGGGGTAGACAATAATGTTTTTTTGCCACACAAGCCTTAATTTTCTTGACTTGGACTGGGGTTGATGACAATATCTTTCTGACACACAAGCCTTAATTTTCATGACTTGGACAGAGGTATATAATACATGTAATGTTTTTTTTATGCCACACAAGCCCTAATTTTCTGGACTTGGACAGGGGTAGACAATAATGTCTTTCTGCCACACAAGCCTTAATTTTCTGGACTTGGACAGGGGTAGACAATAATGTCTTTCTGTCACACAAGCCTTAATTTTCTTGACTTGGACTGGAGTAGATAATAATGTCTTTCTGCCACACAAGCCTTAATTTTCATGACTTGGACAGAGGTATATAATACATGTAATGTCTTTCTGCCACACAAGCCCATTATTTTCTTGACTTGGACAGGGGAAGATAATAATGTCTTTCTGACACACAAGCCTTAATTTTCTTGACTGTGACTGGGGTGGATAATAATGTCTTTCTGCCACACAAGCCTCTATTTTCTTGACTTGGACAGGGGTAGACAATAATGTCTTTCTGCCACACAAGCCTTAATTTTCATGACTTAGACTGGGGTAGATAATAATGTGTTTCAGCCACACAAGCCCTAATTTTCATGACTTGGACAGAGGTATATAATACATGTAATGTCTTTCTGCCACACAAGCCCATTATTTTCTTGACTTGGACTGGGGTAGATAATAATGCCTTTCTGCCACACAAGCCCTAATTTTCTTGACTTGGACAGTGGTTCAGGTATATAATCGAGTAATGTTTTTATGCCACACAAGCCTTAATTTTATTGACTTGGACTGGGGTAGACAATAATGTCTTTCTGACACACAAGCCTTAATTTTCTTGACTTGGACTGGGGTAGTTAATAATGTCTTTCTGCCACACAAGCCTTAATTTTCATGACTTGGACAGAGGTATATAATACATGTAATGTCTTTCTGCCACACAAGCCCATTATTTTCTTGACTTGGACAGGGGTAGATAATAATGCCTTTCTGCCACACAAGCCCTAATTTTCTTGACTTGGACAGTGGTTCAGGTATATAATCGAGTAATGTTTTTATGCCACACAAGCCTTAATTTTCTTGACTTGGACTGGGGTAGACAATAATGTTTTTTTGCCACACAAGCCTTAATTTTCTTGACTTGGACTGGGGTAGATGACAATATCTTTCTGACACACAAGCCTTAATTTTCATGACTTGGACAGAGGTATATAATACATGTAATGTTTTTTTTATGCCACACAAGCCCTAATTTTCTGGACTTGGACAGGGGTAGACAATAATGTCTTTCTGCCACACAAGCCTTAATTTTCTGGACTTGGACAGGGGTAGACAATAATGTCTTTCTGTCACACAAGCCTTAATTTTCTTGACTTGGACTGGAGTAGATAATAATGTCTTTCTGCCACACAAGCCTTAATTTTCATGACTTGGACAGAGGTATATAATACATGTAATGTCTTTCTGCCACACAAGCCCATTATTTTCTTGACTTGGACTGGGGTAGATAATAATGCCTTTCTGCCACACAAGCCCTAATTTTCTTGAATTGGACAGTGGTTCAGGTATATAATCGAGTAATGTTTTTATGCCACACAAGCCTTAATTTTCTTGACTTGGACTGGGGTAGACAATAATGTTTTTCTGCCACACAAGCCCTAATTTTCTTGACTTGGACAGGGGTAGACAATAATGTCTTTCTGTCACACAAGCCTTAATTTTCTTGACTTGGACTGGGGTAGATGACAATATCTTTCTGACACACAAGCCTTAATTTTCATGACTTGGACAGAGGTATATAATACATGTAATGTCTTTCTGCCACACAAGCCTTAATTTTCTTGACTGTGACTGGGGTAGATAATAATGTCTTTCTGCCACACAAGCCTTAATTTTCTTGACTGTGACTGGGGTAGATAATAATGTCTTTCTGCCACACAAGCCTCTATTTTCTTGACTTGGACAGGGGTAGACAATAATGTCTTTCTGCCACACAAGCCTTAATTTTCATGACTTAGACTGGGGTAGATAATAATGTGTTTCAGCCACACAAGCCCTAATTTTCATGACTTGGACAGAGGTATATAATACATGTAATGTCTTTCTGCCACACAAGCCCATTATTTTCTTGACTTGGACTGGGGTAGATAATAATGCCTTTCTGCCACACAAGCCCTAATTTTCTTGACTTGGACAGTGGTTCAGGTATATAATCGAGTAATGTTTTTATGCCACACAAGCCTTAATTTTATTGACTTGGACTGGGGTAGACAATAATGTCTTTCTGACACACAAGCCTTAATTTTCTTGACTTGGACTGGGGTAGTTAATAATGTCTTTCTGCCACACAAGCCTTAATTTTCATGACTTGGACAGAGGTATATAATACATGTAATGTCTTTCTGCCACACAAGCCCATTATTTTCTTGACTTGGACTGGGGTAGATAATAATGCCTTTCTGCCACACAAGCCCTAATTTTCTTGACTTGGACAGTGGTTCAGGTATATAATCGAGTAATGTTTTTATGCCACACAAGCCTTAATTTTCTTGACTTGGACTGGGGTAGACAATAATGTTTTTTTGCCACACAAGCCTTAATTTTCTTGACTTGGACTGGGGTAGATGACAATATCTTTCTGACACACAAGCCTTAATTTTCATGACTTGGACAGAGGTATATAATACATGTAATGTTTTTTTTATGCCACACAAGCCCTAATTTTCTGGACTTGGACAGGGGTAGACAATAATGTCTTTCTGCCACACAAGCCTTAATTTTCTGGACTTGGACAGGGGTAGACAATAATGTCTTTCTGTCACACAAGCCTTAATTTTCTTGACTTGGACTGGAGTAGATAATAATGTCTTTCTGCCACACAAGCCTTAATTTTCATGACTTGGACAGAGGTATATAATACATGTAATGTCTTTCTGCCACACAAGCCCATTATTTTCTTGACTTGGACTGGGGTAGATAATAATGCCTTTCTGCCACACAAGCCCTAATTTTCTTGAATTGGACAGTGGTTCAGGTATATAATCGAGTAATGTTTTTATGCCACACAAGCCTTAATTTTCTTGACTTGGACTGGGGTAGACAATAATGTTTTTCTGCCACACAAGCCCTAATTTTCTTGACTTGGACAGGGGTAGACAATAATGTCTTTCTGTCACACAAGCCTTAATTTTCTTGACTTGGACTGGGGTAGATGACAATATCTTTCTGACACACAAGCCTTAATTTTCATGACTTGGACAGAGGTATATAATACATGTAATGTCTTTCTGCCACACAAGCCTTAATTTTCTTGACTGTGACTGGGGTAGATAATAATGTCTTTCTGCCACACAAGCCTTAATTTTCTTGACTGTGACTGGGGTAGATAATAATGTCTTTCTGCCACACAAGCCTCTATTTTCTTGACTTGGACAGGGGTAGACAATAATGTCTTTCTGCCACACAAGCCTTAATTTTCATGACTTAGACTGGGGTAGATAATAATGTGTTTCAGCCACACAAGCCCTAATTTTCATGACTTGGACAGAGGTATATAATACATGTAATGTCTTTCTGCCACACAAGCCCATTATTTTCTTGACTTGGACTGGGGTAGATAATAATGCCTTTCTGCCACACAAGCCCTAATTTTCTTGACTTGGACAGTGGTTCAGGTATATAATCGAGTAATGTTTTTATGCCACACAAGCCTTAATTTTATTGACTTGGACTGGGGTAGACAATAATGTCTTTCTGACACACAAGCCTTAATTTTCTTGACTTGGACTGGGGTAGTTAATAATGTCTTTCTGCCACACAAGCCTTAATTTTCATGACTTGGACAGAGGTATATAATACATGTAATGTCTTTCTGCCACACAAGCCCATTATTTTCTTGACTTGGACTGGGGTAGATAATAATGCCTTTCTGCCACACAAGCCCTAATTTTCTTGACTTGGACAGTGGTTCAGGTATATAATCGAGTAATGTTTTTATGCCACACAAGCCTTAATTTTCTTGACTTGGACTGGGGTAGACAATAATGTTTTTTTGCCACACAAGCCTTAATTTTCTTGACTTGGACTGGGGTAGATGACAATATCTTTCTGACACACAAGCCTTAATTTTCATGACTTGGACAGAGGTATATAATACATGTAATGTTTTTTTTATGCCACACAAGCCCTAATTTTCTGGACTTGGACAGGGGTAGACAATAATGTCTTTCTGCCACACAAGCCTTAATTTTCTGGACTTGGACAGGGGTAGACAATAATGTCTTTCTGTCACACAAGCCTTAATTTTCTTGACTTGGACTGGAGTAGATAATAATGTCTTTCTGCCACACAAGCCTTAATTTTCATGACTTGGACAGAGGTATATAATACATGTAATGTCTTTCTGCCACACAAGCCCATTATTTTCTTGACTTGGACTGGGGTAGATAATAATGCCTTTCTGCCACACAAGCCCTAATTTTCTTGAATTGGACAGTGGTTCAGGTATATAATCGAGTAATGTTTTTATGCCACACAAGCCTTAATTTTCTTGACTTGGACTGGGGTAGACAATAATGTTTTTCTGCCACACAAGCCCTAATTTTCTGGACTTGGACAGGGGTAGACAATAATGTCTTTCTGCCACACAAGCCCTAATTTTCTTGACTTGGACAGGGGTAGACAATAATGTCTTTCTGCCACACAAGCCTTAATTTTCTTGACTTGGACAGGGGTAGATAATAATGTCTTTCTGTCACACAAGCCTTAATTTTCTTGACTTGGACTGGGGTAGATGACAATATCTTTCTAGCAACACAAGCCTTAATTTTCTTGACTTGGACTGGGGTAGACAATAATGTCTTTCTGCCACACAAGCCTTAATTTTCATGACTTGAACAGAGGTATATAATACATGTAATGTTTTTTTTAATGCCACACAAGCCCTAATTTTCTGGACTTGGACAGGGGTAGACAATAATGTCTTTCTGCCACACAAGCCTTAATTTTCTTGACTTGGACAGGGGTAGATAATAATGTCTTTCTGTCACACAAGCCTTAATTTTCTTGACTTGGACAGGGGTAGACAATGTCTTTCTGCCACACAAGCCTTAATTTTCTTGACTTGGACTGGGGTAGATAATAATGTCTTTCTGCCACACAAGCCTTAATTTTCATGACTTGGACAGGGGTAGACAATAATGTCTTTCTGCCACACAAGCCTTAATTTTCTTGACTTGGACTGGGGTAGATGACAATATCTTTCTGACAGCCAAGCCTTAATTTTCATGACTTGAACAGAGGTATATAATACATGTAATGTTTTTTTTAATGCCACACAAGCCCTAATTTTCTGGACTTGGACAGGGGTAGACAATAATGTCTTTCTGCCACACAAGCCTTAATTTTCTTGACTTGGACAGGGGTAGATAATAATGTCTTTCTGTCACACAAGCCTTAATTTTCTTGACTTGGACAGGGGTAGACAATGTCTTTCTGCCACACAAGCCCTAATTTTCTTGACTTGGACAGGGGTAGACAATAATGTCTTTCTGCCACACAAGCCTTAATTTTCATGACTTGGACAGAGGTATATAATACATGTAATGTCTTTCTGCCACACAAGCCCATTATTTTCTTGACTTGGACTGGGGTAGATAATAATGCCTTTCTGCCACACAAGCCCTAATTTTCTTGACTTGGACAGTGGTTCGGGTATATAATCGAGTAATGTTTTTATGCCACACAAGCCTTAAATTTCTTGACTTGGACTGGGGTAGACAATAATGTTTTTCTGCCACACAAGCCTTAATTTTTTTGACTTGGACTGGGGTAGATGACAATATCTTTCTGACACACAAGCCTTAATTTTCTTGACTTGGACAGGGGTAGACAATGTCTTTCTGCCACACAAGCCCTAATTTTCTTGACTTGGACAGGGGTAGACAATAATGTCTTTCTGCCACACAAGCCTTAATTTTCATGACTTGGACAGAGGTATATAATACATGTAATGTCTTTCTGCCACACTAGCCCATTATTTTCTTGACTTGGACTGGGGTAGATAATAATGCCTTTCTGCCACACAAGCCCTAATTTTCTTGACTTGGACAGTGGTTCGGGTATATAATCGAGTAATGTTTTTATGCCACACAAGCCTTAAATTTCTTGACTTGGACTGGGGTAGACAATAATGTTTTTCTGCCACACAAGCCTTAATTTTTTTGACTTGGACTGGGGTAGATGACAATATCTTTCTGACACACAAGCCTTAATTTTCATGACTTGGACAGAGGTATATAATACATGTAATGTTTTTTGTATGCCACACAAGCCCTAATTTTCTGGACTTGGACAGGGGTAGACAATAATGTCTTTCTGCCACACAAGCCTTAATTTTCTTGACTTGGACAGGGGTAGATAATAATGTATTTCTGTCACACAAGCCTTAATTTTCTTGACTTGGACAGGGGTAGGCAATAATGTCTTTCTGCCACACAAGCCCTAATTTTCTTGACTTGGACAGGGGTAGACAATAATGTCTTTCTGCCACACAAGCCTTAATTTTCTTGACTTGGACAGGGGTAGATAATAATGTCTTTCTGTCACACAAGCCTTAATTTTCTTGACTTGGACAGGGGTAGACAATGTCTTTCTGCCACACAAGCCCTAATTTTCTTGACTTGGACAGGGGTAGACAATAATGTCTTTCTGCCACACAAGCCTTAATTTTCATGACTTGGACAGAGGTATATAATACATGTAATGTCTTTCTGCCACACAAGCCCATTATTTTCTTGACTTGGACTGGGGTAGATAATAATGCCTTTCTGCCACACAAGCCCTAATTTTCTTGACTTGGACAGTGGTTCGGGTATATAATCGAGTAATGTTTTTATGCCACACAAGCCTTAAATTTCTTGACTTGGACTGGGGTAGACAATAATGTTTTTCTGCCACACAAGCCTTAATTTTTTTGACTTGGACTGGGGTAGATGACAATATCTTTCTGACACACAAGCCTTAATTTTCTTGACTTGGACAGGGGTAGACAATGTCTTTCTGCCACACAAGCCCTAATTTTCTTGACTTGGACAGGGGTAGACAATAATGTCTTTCTGCCACACAAGCCTTAATTTTCATGACTTGGACAGAGGTATATAATACATGTAATGTCTTTCTGCCACACAAGCCCATTATTTTCTTGACTTGGACTGGGGTAGATAATAATGCCTTTCTGCCACACAAGCCCTAATTTTCTTGACTTGGACAGTGGTTCGGGTATATAATCGAGTAATGTTTTTATGCCACACAAGCCTTAAATTTCTTGACTTGGACTGGGGTAGACAATAATGTTTTTCTGCCACACAAGCCTTAATTTTTTTGACTTGGACTGGGGTAGATGACAATATCTTTCTGACACACAAGCCTTAATTTTCATGACTTGGACAGAGGTATATAATACATGTAATGTTTTTTGTATGCCACACAAGCCCTAATTTTCTGGACTTGGACAGGGGTAGACAATAATGTCTTTCTGCCACACAAGCCTTAATTTTCTTGACTTGGACAGGGGTAGATAATAATGTATTTCTGTCACACAAGCCTAATTTTCTTGACTTGGACAGGGGTAGGCAATAATGTCTTTCTGCCACACAAGCCCTAATTTTCTTGACTTGGACAGGGGTAGACAATAATGTCTTTCTGCCACACAAGCCTTAATTTTCATGACTTGGACAGAGGTATATAATACATGTAATGTCTTTCTGCCACACAAGCCCATTATTTTCTTGACTTGGACTGGGGTAGATAATAATGCCTTTCTGCCACACAAGCCCTAATTTTCTTGACTTGGACGGTGGTTCAGGTATATAATCGAGTAATGTTTTTATGCCACACAAGCCTTAATTTTCTTGACTTGGACTGGGGTAGATGACAATATCTTTCTGACACACAAGCCTTAATTCTTGACTTGGACAGGGGTAGATAATAATGTCTTCTTGTCACACAAGCCTTAATTGTCTTGACTGGGACAATTAGGGTAGATGATGATTATGATGTATTTTTTTTGCACACAAACTTTACTTTTTGTGACTTTGACAGGTATAGATGATTTGGTATCATCCTGCTACACAAGCCTTAAATTGTAATACAAAGTTTTGGTATGTGGTCGTGAATTTGGTTCAAATGAACATACTGGAAGCATATGCGATCCTACAATATTCACTGATTGTTGTCGCGGTCGAAATCGACTCGAAAGTTATGAAATTGTAAATAATAAACACTTTATGTTGTATAGCTCCCTCTCAAGGTCAAGATATTAATTAAGCTATAAAACAATGTTTCTTGACTAAAATCGACTGATAAGCTATTCCCGTTCGGAAATTATATACAACTACATATTCTGAGATGTTCATGGTCGCATCTACCATTGTACGGCCGTAGGAGCTATTTGAAATTTATCAAAATTTACCGGGAGCACCGGTAAATCTTAATATTCAATTTTTCTTGAAAGCAGATGTGTTTTAAGGGTTAAAATTACTAGTGCTTTTAATACATCCACATCCACAGGGGCATCCAAATATATCAAAATTGTAAAGATTCACTATCCACCCATTTTCCAAAATTTCCCAAAACTTTGTAAGTTTGAGTGTGTGCGCGTCAGGTGGCCCCTCAAACCTCTCTCCGATCTTTACCCTCTTTTTATTGGTGTAACTGTATTGGCGACATATATGTTCTGTCATGTGTTGGAGTATATACCACTGACTTACCTGGACAAATTTGGAGTTATATTTGTGACTTTTGTGAGTGAATTCTGCAGTATCTCTTTCAAACTTTCATATGTTCTACAAGCAGACTGCCATGTTCTACATGTAGTACTCTACCATGTTGGTAGGCTATTCACTGGATCTTAAGTGATTATCCTTTGTTTGGGGAGAAGCATCCCACTTGACAATGGAGGGAAAGTCTCTATTCTTCCTAATCTTTTGTATGTGGATTGTCCTTACTGCACAGTGTAAATACATTCCCAACTTAACAACGAGGAATTGCCCTTGTACTGTTAAAGGTAATGAAGGCACAGTCAAGTATGTTGGAGTTAGAGTCAACTATTACTCTAATTCAGTCGCAAGTTTCATAAGACCACGCCAGAGTGAACATACCATTTTATTCCAACACCTCAGGGCAAGAACCGAACGTCTTCACCAAACTGCAGTTCACAGATTTCCCATTATTTGGGAGAGTCTTCCCTCACATGTCAAAGACGAAATTGTTTCTGGAAATATTTCAAAGCTTCTCACTCTTCTTCGTCAGGAAATTTTCTCCGTTCTTTAAATTTCATTACAATCTTTTCTATACCACCTAACAGCTGACATGATTTTGTTTAGTATACCCACCTGGCATTACTTTCACTTTCATTAGGTCATTCGGTTCTTGCCCTTGTCCTTACTCTATGTTATTAATGCAACTCATAATTTTATTTGTATAATTGCAAGGATATTCTTGATCTTGACATTCTTGATGTCATCTGGCATTACTTTCTTTACTTTCTTTTTCATTTGGTCATTCGATTCTGGTCTATGTCATACTCTGAACATGTAATTAATTTAACTCATATTTTTTATTTGTATAAATATAAGAATATTCTTGATCTCAATTATTATAGTCTCACTATGTATTTGTCTCCACAACTATTTAAGAATCATTGTCTAATAGTTGTTTTTTAATTAATTAATAATGAAATCCGACTCTTTTTACAAATTAATTGAATTACTTAGTACAGTCGATGGCAGACAAATTAGATAATAATTATTGGTAAGTTTTGTCAATCTGTTTATAATTCAATCACATATTTGAATTATTATACATGTTTAAATGATTAGTTTGAATGTTATATTGCTTGAGACATTCATGTTACATTTATTACACCAAGTGTGTTGCCAGTTACCAGTTATACACTGTTCATTTATATAATATGTTTTCTTTGGATTTTCTTATCCTGACCTGGATGGAGTTGAAGGGGTGTGGGAAGGAAGACCTGTGGGTCATGGTAATTTAGTTAACCTTTTCCAAACCCAGGCAGCCCCATCATCTCTGATTCAGGTCCTTTCTTTATCATGTATATATATATGTTCCTGTAATTGCTGTAATTTGCATATTACTCTGTATTGTTCTTGTATTTTGAAATGCCGAATAAATAATAATAATAATAATAATTAATAATAATTAATAATAATAATAATAATAATTAATAATAATAATTAATTTCATGACTTTGACAGGCATGGATTATTATACAAATAATGAATGGTTATGAGTTCAATAGTACAAATATTTTCATGAGTTGAATTTTATCCATGGTTGTTGCAATCATTTTTGTTCTTTACTATTTCTACTAACATTATTGTGTGCTATCACAATCATGATTGTTTCATTTTCCCTTTAAAGCAGGCGCGTAGCCAGAGTCGAGAATGGAACAACAAATCGTCTTCTTTCTCTAATAATTTCATTAAACTATGAAAGGTCAAAGCTTACGCACTTTGCGCAAGAGAGGGGGGGGGGGGGGGTGGGAACTGAATTCAGACAAGAATTAATAATCGAGATTGGTACAACAAATCCTCTTCTTTCTCTAATAATTTAATGAAACATCAAAGCTTCCACATTTCGCGCGGGAGGGGGGAAACTGAATTCAGACAAGGATTAAGAGTCGAGAATGGAACAATGAATCATATTCTTTCTCCAATAATTGCATTAAACAATGAAAGGTCAAAGCTTAAGCGCTTCGCGCCGGAGGGGGAGGGGGTACCAAATTCAGACAAGGAAAAAGGGTCGAGAATGGTACAATGAATCGTCTTCTTTCTCTAATAATTTAATGAAATTATGAAAGGTCACAGCTTACGCGCTTTGCGCAGGAGGGGGAGGGGGAACTCAATTCAAACAAGAAATATGAGTCGAGAATGATACAACAAATCAGCACTTTCACAAAATACATATTATGCTCATATTTTGCTCGCTCATTTCGCTCACTAGCCGAATTGTGAACTAGAAAATTACCTTTTCGGGCAAGAGGCTTCAACCCCCCCCCCCCCCCGATGAAAATGTCAAAAATATGTATAACTTAAAAACGGGGAATGTTGATATCGGACAATAGCGATCCTCTACTCCTATTATGAATAGCGACCCTCTTCTTCTATTATGAATAGCGACCCTCTACTCCTATTATCAATAGCGACCCTCTTCCCCTATTATGAATAGCGACCCTCTTCATCGATTATGAATAATGACCCTTATGAATAATGACCCTTATGAATAGCGACCCTCTTCTTCCTATTATGAATAACGACCCTCTACTCCTATTATGAATAGCGACCCTCTACTCCTATTATGAATAGCGACCCTCTTCTCCTATTATGAATAGCGACCCTCATTTCGTATTAAGAATAGCAACCCTCTACTCCTATTATGAATAACGACCCTCATTTCTTTTTATGAATAGCGACCCTCATTTCGTATTATGAATAGCGACCCTCTACTTCTATTATGAATAGCGACCCTCATTTCGTATTATGAATATCGACCTTTATTTCATATTACGACTAGCAACCCTCTACTCCTATTATGAATACCGACCCTTTTGTAATATTATGAATAGGGACCCTCATGAATAACGACCCCGATTTCGTATTATGAATAGCGACCCTCTTCTAATATTATGAATACCGACCCTCTTCTTTCATTATGAATAGCGGTCCTTATGAATAATGACCCTTATGAATAATGACCCTTTTCTCCAATTATGAAAAGCGGACCTTATGAATAGCGGTCGTTATGAATAGCGAACCTTACATGTATGAATAGCGGTCCTTATGAATAGCGACATTGACCCTGCAGTACAGTGGTCTGAAATCAGATTATTACTTACTGGCTCTATAACTCTTAAAGAGAAGGTTGAGTTCTGGGAAGAGGTGAAAAATAATTTGTGAGCGTTATCATTCCTATTATGCAAGTGTGGAAGAACATCAGATAAGACATGTTCCCTTAAAAAGCATGGCTCTTCAAATGCCTTCATATTCTTAATATGTCATGTAACATCGTAAAACTCGGGGGAATAGCCTTTTTACGCCACGTGGTTGTGTAGTCACATATACATCTTTCTGTGTACAGTGTTTGTAACTTTACCAAGACTTGGCCAAATTTCTTATCATTTTGATGATTCCAGAACCTTGCAATACACACAAATTCTTATATATGCTAGATGATCAACCTTTTCTGGTCGATTCCACACCGTTTCTTTCACAATGCAATCGCAAAACCAGAACTCAACTTCATCTTTTAGTCGATTCAACAACTAATAGTCGTTATTTTCCCACTTAAAGACATTTTCAAGCCCCCTTTTTTTTCGGAAAGTTCTAAATTAATATTGTCTTTCAAATGCTGTTGGAATTTAACCTTTTCATTTTTGGGGCCTGCAAATGGGACATAGTACCTTTAAAGTTCCAGATATGTGTAAAACGTATTCCATTAGCAAATAATGAAATACTCAACTTTGCCTCTGAAGAAATAAAAATTCTTCATAGTTACGTGACATATTCTTTTTGTCAATACTCCTCTTTGAAAATCCATTGGCAAAGTGATTTTGAGAATTTTAGTGGATATCTGAATTTAAAGTGAATTTTGATGTGGAATTGGGAAATCTTAATGAATTTTGATATTTGGAATCTCCTCATAGTTTATGAATTTCAAAGTTTAAATTCATCCAATGTACAGAAACCCAAGTGCTTATTGTCGATGAATATACAGTGTACTCGCAACTTTGCCAGCCAATAGATATCAGCAGTCGTCAAGTTTAGGTGATATAATTTTGTTTTGTCAATACTCCTCTTTGAAAACCCATCGGCAAAGTGATTTTGAGAATTTTAATGGATATCTGCATTTAAAGTGAATTTTGATGTGGAATTTGGAATTCTTAATGAATTTTGATATTTGGAATCTCCTCATAGTTCATGAATTTCAAAGTTTAAATTCATCCAATGTACAGAAAGCCAGTGCTTATTGTAGATGAATATACTCGCAACTTTGCCAGGCAATAGATATTAGCAGTCGTCAAGTTTAGGTGATATAATTTTGTTTTGTCAATACTCCTCTTTGAAAATCCATTGGCAAAGTGATTTTGAGAATTGTAATGGATATCTGCATTTAAAGTGAATTTTGATGTGGAATTTGGAAATCTTAATGAATTTTGATATTTGGAATCTCCTCATAGTTCATGAATTTCAAAGTTTAAATTCATCCAATGTACAGAAAGCCAGTGCTTATTGTCGATGAATATACTCGCAACTTTGCCAGCCAATAGATATTAGCAGTCGTCAAGTTTAGGTGATATAATTTTGTTTTGTTAATACTTCTTTTTGAAAATCCAACGGCAAAGTGATTTTGAGAATTTTAATGGATATCTGCATTTAAAGGGAAAGTCCACCCCCAAAATAAGTTTGTTTCGATAGAGGCAGAATAATAAGAAAATCAGGTGAGTGAAAGTTTGAGCAAATTCTGAATGAAAATAAGAAAGTTATGAATTATTGAAGTTGTGATCAATCAAATACAAATTGGCAACTCTGTGACTTATTATACGAGCTCTCCTTCATTTGCTTTGTGCATAATATTCCATAAAATCATGTTTTCTTCGTTATTGATGACGGAATATATATTTGTTCCTTGCAGGGGGAGTATAGAAACATATTTGCAATTATTATATTTAGGGTGCATGTATGGTTGAAATTTTTCTTGAGGGAAAATGAAAATTTTAGATTTTTTTAGTACTAAGCAAATGGAAGTTGAGCTCGCATGATACCTCATAGAGTTGCCAATTTGTGTTTGATTGATCACAACTTAAAAAATCCTAACTTCCTTATTTTTAATCGGAATTTGCTCAAACTTTCACTGACTTGTTTCTCTCATTTTTCTACTCCTATTAAAACTGACTTAATTTCAGGGTGGACTTTCCCTTTAAAGTGAATTTTGATGTAGAATTGGAAAATATTAATGAAGTTTGATATTTCGAATATCCTCATAGTTTATGAATTTCAAAGTTTAAATTCATCCAATGTACAGAAAGCCAGTGGTTATTGCCGATGAATTTACTCGCAACTTTGCCAGCCAATAGATATTAGCAGACTGTATCTTCCAACCAAATATAAAAAGTGACTTGTTAATGTGTATATACTTACAGTGTTTAAGTGACAACCAGTTATTTATAGGCATCTGGAGCAGTATTCTGAAAATTGTTATACCGTAATAGTTTTTTGTAAAATTTTGCTGTATCTTTCCTCTCATCTCTTTAGCCCATGCTCACTTCAGCTGCTCATGTTATCCATATTTTGTAATGTTTGAATTAGACAAGGAAAATGTTGATAAAAGTGTTACTTGTAATTGTTACTTCAAGTGTTATTAAATTGCATTTCTGTTGTTGTGTGCGGTTTATAGTGATATGGTGTTTTTTATACATTTAATACTTGGTGACATGTAGTGAATTCTAAAGACACATGGAACAAGTCTTTTTAGGATTAAATTATCACAAGCAGTTCGTAGTGAGATCAATGGTCACATAAATAGTTTTAATTCTTTTTAGATGGAAGTAATTTTATCTTGACTTTAAAAAAATGATATATAGCATTGTATGCAATACATTATGACAAGCTCCTTGGCTTTTCATTGGTTCCTCCACAGCATTGGAATATTATTGCATTACCTGTATTATAAGTGTGTGCTGTTTCTATTCAATGAGGAAAAAAGATAAATCAATTTTTTGGTCATTCAGAAGTCACACTGTTCAGTTGTGAGGTCCAAAGACACAGAAATAAATAGTTGTATACTTTTTGGACATCAAGTTTTTTAGGCACACAAGCCTTAATTTTCTTGACTTGGACAGGGTAGCTGATCGTCTTTTCTGCCACACAAGCCTCAATTTTCACGACTTAGGCGGATAAATGATGTGTTTTTGCGGGACACAAGCCTTAATTTTCCTGACTTGGATAGAGGTAGACAATAATGTCTTTTGGGCATGCAAGCCTTAATTTTAATTTTAGAAACCAGTCTCAACACATATTGTATTAAAAAACACACAAGATGCATTTTCATTTAGTTTTAGACAAACACACAAGAAGTTGGGAATTAAGACACACAAGTAGTCTTTAGAAGGACAAAATGAAAAGACACACAAGATACCCCTTTTTTCAGACACACAAGACAAAAATCTCACAAGCATACTGTCGTGAGTAGTACCGTCCGTCCGTACGTCCGTCCGTCCGTACGTCCCGTTCTCGTGATTGCGTTATCTGAAGAACCGATTGATGGATTCCTGCCAAACTTTGGTCATGTATGTATCTTGCAGAGCCGATGAACTGATTAGATTTTGGGGTCACGAGGTCAAAGGTCAAAGGTCACAGGGCTCATTATGTATGCAAACACAGCTCGTGATCGCGTTATCTGAAGAACCGATTGATAGATTCCTGCCAAACTTTGGTCATGTATGTATCTTGCAGAGCCGATGAACTGATAAGATTTTGGGGGTCACGAGGTCAAAGGTCAAAGGTCACAGGGCTCATTATGTATGCAAAAACAGCTCGTGATCGCGTTATCTGAAGAACCGATTGATGGATTCCTGCCAAACTTTGGTCATGTATGTATCTTGCAGAGCCGATAAATTGATTAGATTTTGGGGTCATGAGGTCAAGGCCAAAGGTCATGCGATTCATTATGTATGCAAAAATAGCTTGTGATCGCATTATCATTAAAACAGATTGATGGATTCCTGCCAAACTTAGATCATGTATGTATCTTGCAGAGCCAATTAACTGAGTAGATTCTTGGGTCATTGGGTCAAAGGTCAAAGGTCATGGGCTCATTATGTATGCAAAAATAGCTTGTGAACGCATTCTCATTAGAAATTACAGATGGATTACTATTTAACTCAGGACATCTTGCAGAGCCAATGAACTGAGTAGATTTTAGGGTCATGAGGTCAATGATCAAAGGGTCATATATGTATATGAGAAATTGCTTGTAATCATGATATTCTGCGAACCTGTTAATGGATTACAATTGAACTTGAATTTGAAAAATTTCTTCTGCTTTGGTTTGTAAAATTGCTCTATGACGGAGGCATCATTTTCGACTGCGCGCAGTTGAAGTTCCATCTAGTTTAACTAATGTATTTTATTGTTTTTGTTGTTTTATTTCATTTCCAACTATAATTCAACTATTTTGACCCAAAAATAAACACCTAACCTATAAACAAGACCAAATAACCAATGTTTTATCCCTTTATTTGAAAAATGAGATTTCCATATGTTTTGTACACAAATCACAAAAATGAGCGATTTTCGGGCTGACATGCATAGACAAAAGGACACGTGACTTCGTAATGGTAGGCCTGATTTTCGAAAAATTTTTTTCAAAAGACGCGCAAGACTCGAAAGAAAAAAGTCACAAAATTTCAGTGCAAGATTTTCTTGCGTTAAAAAATTATCGTGAAAAATGTCGAGGGGGGGGCTTCTAAAGCCCCCCCCCCCCCCCCCGGGCTAAATAGGGTTAAGGCTTGCAGGCCTTAAATTTCAATATTTTGAGGGCAAGGCCACTTTTCTGTAGGGCACATTCCTATATTACAGCACAAATAGGAAGAATTGGAAAGGGCACACAAAATCTCCAAGGCCAATGAGAGGGGCATTGAGGCCAATCAAAGGGGCATCCAAGGCCATGGCCTTGGTGGCCTTGGATTAATTTAAGCCCTGGGCTTGTTAACATACAGCGTGGTAAACTGCCACAAAAAAGGCTGCCACAAGTGTTTTATGTGTAAAATGAATGGCAACTGTGGGCAAAAAAGGACTTTTGCTTATTTACAGAGCTCTGTGTTTAGTATACAGAAATGTGAAGCATATTACACTTTACTTAATCTGAAGAAAACTTCCACGGTTTTACCACGTTGTATCTGAACAAGCCTTATGGCAGTGCTATGTGATTATCATCTTTCATGAAGAATATGAAAAAAATATTGAGCTTAAAAATAAGTCTTTCTTTCACAATTCATTTATTTAATATTTCAAGCGTTAAAATATATGACTGTGGGGTCTTAACATTCAAATTTATAACCAGCACTGACGGTATGCAATCAATGCTCTTTATAATTATGTTCTCTTTCTTTCAATATCAAATAGGAAACACCCGACTGTGTTATCTTTGTGGAGATTCATTCATTCCCTTAGCAATGAACAGAAGAAGAAACTGCTTAACTTCATCACAGGAAGCGACAGGGTAAGTATATTTGACATGTACATATCTGTCTTAGTTGAAATGCATCAAGTGATTTTGTCTTCATAGGTTGCATGCTTAAACCCTCCTGATAAACCCTGTAAATAAATCCTGTAAATGTTCAGGAGCTTCTCGCAAGATATTTCCTGAGAATAATTGTGCTATAATTCTCAGTTTGGAGATCAGTTGCATGATCTTCATATGAATAAAAAACAAGTCTGAACAATATCTTCAAACCATGAGGAGTTTGAATTAGAAACATCTTCCTGATAACAACTCTCTAAGAAAAAGCACTCTACCTTTCCTCATACTTTTCTTTTTATATTTTATTTAATCAATTCAGGTTCCTCTTAAAGGCCTGTCCAGCCTGCCCATCGTAATTCAAAGAAACGGTCCCGACTCTGAGCGCCTTCCCACGGCCATGACCTGCTTCAATCGTCTACTGCTTCCAGAATACAAGGATGAGAAGAAGCTGAGAGAGAGGCTCCTTGTTGCTGTACAGTATGGCAAGGGCTTTGGGCTTACATAACTATCTACTGCTGCTGATCAGTACGGCAAGGGCTTTGGACTTACATAACTATCTACTGTTGCTGTTCAGTACGGCAAGGGCTTTGGACTTACATAACTATCTACTGTTGCTGTTCAGTACGGCAAGGGCTTTGGACTTACGATTCCACGACATTTGCTCCGGCGACAATTGCTCCGCTGTAAATTTCGTACACTAATCGAATGGCTAACTTCAACCCTGGATTCAACACTATACCCTACCCTAAACCTAACCCTAAACCTAACATAAAACCCTATTGAAACCCTAACCCTAACCCTACATCTTAGACGAAATAAAGCCCGGAGCAATTGTCGCAGGAGCAAATGTCGTGTCACCGGACTTACATAACTATCTACTGCTGCTGGAAAAATAGAAGAGACAACACTAAGAGAAGGAGATTGCATGTTGTTGCTCATTATTGCAAGGTCTAATGAATTACATATACATCCAGGTGCAACTGGAATACAAAGAGGAGAAAAGGCTGTGAGAAAGATTGTCTGTTGCTATCTAGTATGACAAGGGCTTTGAAATTGTATATCCAGGTTCTGTTTTGAAAGCAGAAAAGTTGCAAGAGACTTGACTTGTTGCTCTCCCATATTGACAGGAGTTCAGGGTGACATTGTGCCGTGTGTGAACGTAAAGGGAACTGAGAAGCCTTGGCTGAGTCATGGACTCACATGAAATCTCACCAACATCCAGAGAACAAGAAATACAGCATCATTAACTTTACATGCAGCTCAGGAAGTTACCAGTTTTCTAAATTTGTAATGAAAGTAAGATGCAACATTTACTATTTATATTTGATAAAAGGACAGATTTGTATATCTTTGATATTATCTATGCTGCAAGGTTAGGCCTAAAATTAAAACTTGTTGTATTGCCCTTTTAGGTGCCAAAACATGGGTCGGTCGGTCGGAAAAGATTTTGTTTTTTTTAACTTTTTTTTGTCGCCCTCTTTGGGCCGATATTTTTCAGTTTTTAATGTGTTTTTTTTCCCCACCCTCTTTTGGCTGATATTTCTCAGTTTTTAATGCTTTAATACATGTGTTTCAGAGTCTTCATTCCATTCATATCTTTTTCACCTCATAATAATCCATGGTTTGCAATGTTGTGTTGAGACAATACTCTGTGCTTTCCTGCTGACGAAGTTGGTTTTCAACTACCTGTAAAACTTACTAGCAATGTGAAGGTTGTTTGGAATAATTTGATTTTATGCATATATCCTAAGTCAAACAAATTACATATTTTGTTATTCATTAATACAAAAAATTCTAAAAAATGGTTATAAAAAAAAAAAACTTTTTTAAAATGCTGACCGTAGATTTTCAGATTTTTGGGTCGGTCGCAAAGGGCAATACAACAAGTTTTTATTTTAGGCCTTATAGCTGCTTTGTGCTGTTAAGTATGTTGGTTGTATGGTGCCATTACATCTACACAATATTGTAATCAACATTTCAGTCAGGGTATCAAGATATATGTAATCACTTAATATCGGCTAGGTCAAGTGCTATTAAATAGGATCTATTAAAGAAGATTAGATTAAAGAAGGGGATAGAAGATATTTTCTGTCTTCTGTTGTGTTTTTTTGCTCCACTGTTTTTGTTTTTAGTTTTAATATCACTGATATTTCATCATTTATACAGATCCACCCATCCAATGTCTCATTGTTACTCTCGACCTGTAATTGATTATTTTCTTTCCAAAGCAGCTCGGTGTAACTTGTTACTGCCCATGGGGAAGCAAAACTTATATAGCAAATTCTATTACGTGAAAATCAGAAAATCAGAGATTCAATCCATAAAAGGATGAGAAAGTAAAGATTTAATAGATGATTATTTCATTGATTATTTTATTGGCATCGGTGTGAAAATGTGATTCATTTACATAAAGTTTTCATTGTGAAGAACAGAGCTGGAATTCTAGCCCTTTCAGGTGAAGTATACCTTCCTCTGTGTCCTTATAAAGGTAATTAAAGTCACCAAGAGTAAGGAATGTTCTTGTATTCCCTATCTCATTCATGCATTCAGAGTTGATTATGTGTTTGAATTAGAGTTTATTGTGATCTAGCATGCTATAGAAATTGGAGTACCGTAAAATGGAAAATACACTGAATCATCTTATTATGTATGATTGAATATTTAGGCCACATCACAAATCTGCATGTAGGATTCACATTAACACAATCAGAAGTAGTAAGTTATAGATAGAGATATAGATGGAACATACTATAATACTTTAGCTAAACTGTATGCCTCTATTTGTAGATGAGTATAGTCATATTGTGCCCCATTTACTAAACTGTTGAGAAAGATATGATTTATTCAGCATAATTATTATGATTATAGATTGACAAGTGAACAAGAAATTTAAGGTGAAATTTGCAGAATGATTTTGATGGACAGGTATATCTTGGATTACATGTATGTTATTTTATGTCGCTTTTTGTAATTGTTCCCCTAAACCTAATTTTTGTATAGACAGTTAAAGTTGTATGTAAAACAAAGGCCTAGTTTGTTAGTATAGAGAAGTTTTTTTAACACAAAATATATAAAAAACTGGTGCTATAGGGTGAAATATATGATACAAGTATTTGAAGTTTTTCAATTCATAACTTCCTCATTATTGCTGTGCTCATGTTTGCCTCACACTTGCACAAATATTGATGGGTTTTTTTTTTTTTGGGGGGGGGGGGGAGTGGGCGGACTTCCATATGTTTGAGTGCTATAACAGTTTGCTGTGAAGATTAACAAAGATATTTTTACTGGTGCACGCTAACTTTTCATTTTAATTTTCTCTGCTAAACAGTGCTATTTGAATTTCTCTATGCTATGGCTCTTTTTCTGAAATATTTTTAAATCTTGAATTTTTTTTTAATTTGATGTGAGTGCCACAAAAGCAAATATATGTTTGTAATTTGTTTGTAAGCTTCAATAGACCCACTGCTTTAAAGATAAAGACCAGTTCTGGTCATGCAATTGCATTGTGAAAGACACGTTGTGGAATCGATCAGAAAAGGTTGAGAGCATATAAGCATTGGTGTGTACTGCAAGGTTCTGGAATCATCAAAATGATAGGAAATTTGGACCAGTCTTGGTAAAGTTACAAGCACTGTACACAGAAAGATGTATATGGAACTACGCGTCACGTGCGTAATATCTATCAGGTCCAAATAAATATAATAATTTACCAAAAATATCAATTAGTAGGCGGTTTCTCTGCAAAATTTGTATGATCACGTATTAGTCAAAACACATTCTTTCTCATGATTGGTAATAAGAGCTTCCATTTCATTTTTTGAGAGGAGGGCGTTTCCTAAACTGGTCTTTACCTTTAAGTCCTATCCATGGGACTTGAAGATGAATGCCACATTCAGCAGTATGAACACATTGATATGGTCTGGTCATGTTCTCATGTGAAGCCCATTGTCTGGACTCCTGCTCTGAGGCATAACACCTCTTTCTTTATGAAATTTCTTGTTTCACCTTTTACTTCATTTTCTGCTCTTTCCTACCGGTATTCATTACTCCTTTCCTTTCTCTTCTGTTGTCATGTTATTGTTCTTCTTCCATGCATTTTTCAGTGTTACAAGATGTCAGTACCACAGGATAGTTTTAAAAGATTTAATTGCTGCTATTATGGTATTCTTTATCATACAATATTAATACAAGTTATTGAGAAATGTTGTCTCAACTATTGAAAACAAATTCAGTTTATAATTGAAAATGCTCTCAACAAGAAAGTCTACACACCCTAAGATGGTAGACTTCTGTTTAAGATGTTTACAATGATGTTTACAAGCATGTCTTAAATACATGAAATAAGAGAGGAAGATGAAGACACTAACTATACCTAGCTGGCTGGCAGAAGATTATTCTGATACGTGGAGCTGTAGGATAAGACCGTTTTGTTGATTGCTATTCCTCAAGCTTAACAAATAAGTATTAAATAATGATTTCCACCAGAAAACTGAAATTACTCTATTCCAATGAATTATGTAAATATATGATATTCATGTTATACAGATTGATGTGATGAATTTGATAAGTTGTACAAGAAAAAAATGAATATGAAAGTTTATTTATATATTCAATATTTATAAAATAATGTTTGAATGTAGGATTAAGTGTGTGATGATGTTTGTGATATTTCTGTTTGACCTATATGCTTAAAAATAATTCCATCACAATTTGGTTATTGTGAAAGAAAAAAATTAATTATTTGCAGTTTGCACCCATTAATTAACAAGGCATCATGTTTGTGCAGAGTAAAGTCATGCAGTTAACTGCTTCACAATGAATATCCAAGCTGAATGTTGTCTGTGCATGCAATTGGCTATGGCCGTGTTGATATAACCTGTACCTACGTTACCGGCCCCCAACTGAAAATGGTCAATCAAATAATGCCATGAGCTGCATTTTGTTATCATTTCCATGAAAACAAAGTACTGTTTATCCTTTTTTTTTAAATATTTTATTTGGGGGTTCACGATTAATTACTCTATAGTTCCTCTTTGAGAATTGATCATATTTCTGGCATTGTTAAAGTACAATTGGGGCAAAAATAACTCAGAGATTTCAAGATAATAGGCCTACAATTGGGGCAAAAATACTAGATTTCAAGATCTTGACATCACTGAGTTACTTTTGCCCCAAATGTACATATAGGTACATTTTGAATGATACACTTATGATGTAATGAGATCTTGTACATTTCCTTTGTACTTAATACTTTCAATTGGGGCTCAAATCTGAAATATACACATACATGAAAAGTGAAATGCTTATCCATGCAGTTGTACATGAGTTTTCTGTTACTTTTGATGTTGATCTTATTGTGGTGCCTGGTATCAGGGACGTAATCAGTAGACAATAGAGTTAGTCTTAGTTCAGATAAACACCATTTTCTGAGTCATGAAAGTCATAACAATTTTGTTGTCTGTCTTTGAGTGAGAGTAACTTTGTGTGAGAGTAAAAGTAAGTTATGTGAAATCTTTCAGAAGCTGTGTTAAAGTTATAAATGATAAGACGATGAAGCTTTTAACAAAATGAAGAAAACAGTAAGTGAAAAAAACGGCACTGTTGTAACTTTGTTGTATAACTATTTCAAAACTACAATTGAACAGCAAAATACAAAATAGCTCATTCTAGGTGATTTTCAGGCCCTCTGATCGGTTCTAACTGGCTTCCCTGTTAATAACAAAAATGTTGTTTTATTGTATCCATTACAAAACATGAGGCGAGTATGCATCTGCAAACGAAAGTTTGTCATTAAGAACTTGAAATAAATATCGTATTTGGGGCAAAGACTGTGAGGGAGATCTTGAGAGAGGATTAAGTGGAAAGAGGAGCTGTACAATTCTGGTCACAATATTTGAAAACATGTCTGGGTTTCCTAACAAGTAGAGCAGGATAAATGAGATCGCTTGTATTAGTATATCATCTCTACCTTGGCTTTGCCTTTTGGGGCACAGAGATTATTCAAGTTACAGAAAGGAAATAAAATCTACCGGCTTGGCACCAAAAATAATTTCATTTGTCTGGAAAGTAGACTAATCAAATCAAGCATCGGTGATCAGCTGCGCTGAACATGAAAGCATGTTTACAGCGAAAATATTTTCCTGAAATTCTAGTTTTTAACAGATTCCTTGCATGCAGTCATCAAAGCATTTTGAGGGTGACCAGTAATAAGTTTTTATCATTGTATAAAATACATGTATATATTTCAAGAAAGGAATGAAAGACGAATGGAAACTGGAGGAACAGAGACGTACGTCCCCGCGCTCGTTACTGTGTAGTGTGTTGAACACTGTCTGAATGCATGCGGGAGATTTGCACAATCAATCTTTGTTTTGATCAGGAGCATCTCGTCAAATAAAAACACAACATGCTTCGGACAACATGGATTGCGATGCTTCTAGGTTTCTGGTCGTCCTTATATCTTGCTGATACATATCTGAAGGTGAGTCAGTGAAAGAGTCTGTAGTCTAGAATCTACACATGATTTGAAGCCATAAAGCTTCAGATAAAGGTCGCAATAAATTTGCACTTGACCTAGTCTATCATGCTTATTGCAATATGATCAACTTGGCCTAAGTTAGGCGCTGGGTCGCCCATCATGACCATGACCGGCCGCGCGTTTCCGTTTTACACCCTGCCCTAGGCTTTTCTCCAATAAAATTTTACAAACCGACTGGTATTCGGAGTCTAGTCGTCCACATCTTGCCTCGGCGCTCTGCACACCACCAGAACTCTGAAAACGTCACGTAGCGCTAGCTAACTCTTTATACTAGTTGATCTTCCTAGTCGTATCATTTATTTTTATCCATTAATACGCAATACTCTAAGAGCGTGAGGATGCGTGATCAGCTCGCAAAATTTAGCCCAGCGATAACAAAACAATAATATATCGGGAAAACCGTCTTGAACAAGAAGACCCTCGCATCCCCAATTGAAATTGTACATAAGCTTTGGCTTCGCTATTCTTGACGTCGATAAACAAACTTAGACTTCGGATACAGCATGTTTCGTGTAATTTCTTGCCGAAAAGCCTAGGGCAGGGTGTAAAACGGAAACGCGCTGACCGGCCTTGTCCATCAACCAATTTTCTCTCTATTCACTATTGAACACTTTTTGCAGGGCTGTCAACCCTCCTGCATTTAGAGGGAGTAGCTCACGCCACCCCACCCATTGTCCCGCCGTCCCAATACTTACTTAGCTCGTTGCGGGAGACTCCCGCCAGCACGCCTTTCCTCCCGCTCTCCCGCTTCAATGTAAAATCCCCGGTTTATGTAAAAACCTCCCGCCAACAAAAAACGGGACCAAAAAAAAATGTGCTTTGTTAATTATTACATTTATTTTAGGCCATGAATGTTTTGTTTTGCTTGCTTTTTCTTGTGCTTTTTAGATTCTGGGTTAGTTTGACACTAATTTTGCAACTCTTTGTCACATCTAGATATAAAATAAAGTAGGTCTAGAACCATTTGGATTATAATTTTGCCAAATTTGTAAATATCGTTTTTAGTATTATAATTATGCTTAGTTGATTTTCTCTTTCTGTTTTAGGGGAAAATATATTCATGATGAATTTGGATCATTTTCCCTGTACAACTCTATGGTCTACTGTGTATCTATTTCAGACTAACAGACGATGTGGGGAGCAGTACACCTCCTTCCAGGAGCGTTGCGGACTGTCTGTGTCCATCGCCCATCTCAAATGCTACACCACCAAGTTCAACCGTCTCTTCATAAGACTAGGCCAGTGCAAGCCTCGGCTCCTAAGATATTGGTTCACGTGTGGTGCATGCTTTGGTGTGGTGTTGATGTTTGTTGCTGTAGCACTGCTCCTAATGACGTTGGTCAAAGCTTTCTCACAAGATAAACCAGAACAGGTCCTGACGCCAGTGGTGAGTTGGGAAAAGAATTTTTAACTAAAATGGGGACAATTATCACCTCATTATTCGGGTAGCTGTTTATCCTATTTCCTTCTTCTTCTTTTTTATCTTTTTATTTCTAAAATCTTTTTCTTATCTAAATAATAATAATAACCCTAATTCTTTAGTTTTTATAATCAACATCACCCCCTCTCCTGCCTACCCCTTAGGCATTTGTTTACTCTCCAGCAAGGTATCCCCTTGCCCTAGAAACTTCTTCTGTGTGTGGAGAAGTATACCTACCCCCTACAGCCTATTATTACATGTATCTTCATCACCCCTCTTACTACTGGGGTGAGGGCAAGGGCCTGGGTTCTGGGCTAGGGTGAACATCCCTGGCGAGAAGCAAGAGAGATATTCTCAATGTCGCACATGAGTTTAATACTATAATACAAAATGCGTTTTCCAACATACTTGTATTTAAGATGTCCTTCTGATAACCAGGCACTCTTCTTAAAAAAGATGAACCAAATCCCTTTCGTCTTCTTTGTGCATGACTGATCGTCAGCAAAATGGAGTTAAGTCTTTTGTCAACTCTGTTTGTCGCTACGGCAGGCGGCCAGTAAAAACAAATTTGTTTAATCAAATTATGGAAATGCAAGCATTATTTTAATTTAAACAAATAGAACTTTGTTATTCCTGGCTCATTTTTCCTGATTGAGGTGTCATATGAAAGGGCAGAAAATGCACTTTCTAGAAATGTGATTTTCTCTTTGAAATTCAGATACCGCCCGCCAAACTACTTTTGGGTTTCCACTTTCCTTTCTTCAAATTGATTTTAATAACTCATGCGTGAAGTATGCATCATATGAGTTGCATCAAATGAAAGAGGAGGATCTAAGCTTTACAAATATGTGTCATTTATTAATAATAATTGTGATTAAGTAATGCAGGCCTGATAATTACCAGATTTAAATCGGTTCCCTGATTTTTTTGATTTTTTTTTCCCCCCGATTTTATCTCAATTTTCCTGATTTGTCCATTATTTTCTCTATTCTACCCCTAAAAAATTCTCAATTTTCTTACTCAAAAAGGGGAATGTTGTTCGATGCCATTTTTTCCCCCACAAATTCTCTTCTTTTTTTTTTTTTACTGGAGGGGGGCGTGGTAGAGGGAAAAAAAAAACTTTTGTTTTTTCTGGGATGCACTGTAGTACAAGACTGACAAAAGATAATCCTGCTTTGCAGGAAACGTTTACTGATGAAGGTTGTAGGTCGAAGAATCAATGCATTTTTACATAAGTAAGATCATATGCTAAACGTTTAGGATTATTCTGTATAATTATATATTAACAATTCAACTTACATTAGTCATGGAATCTATTTCTTTGATGTATCTTAGATGCCTGGTGTGAATCTACCATTGAATCAGATCACTTATTTCTTTGCTGTACTTCTCATCAGTGGCATCATACATGAGCTTGGGCATGCTATAGCTGCTGTCAGGTAGGTAATCAATGATCTACCATTGAATCAGATCACTTATTTCTTTGCTGTTCTTCTCATCAGTGGCATCATACATGAGCTTGGGCATGCTATACATGTAGCTGCTGTCAGGTAGGTAATCAATGATCTACCATTGAATCAGATCACTTATTTCTTTGCTGTTCTTCTCATCAGTGGCATCATACATGAGCTTGGACATGCTATAGCTGCTGTCAGGTAGGTAATCAATGATCTACCATTGAATCAGATCACTTATTTCTTTGCTGTTCTTCTCATCAGTGGCATCATACATGAGCTTGGACATGCTATAGCTGCTGTCAGGTAGGTAATCAATGATCTACCATTGAATCAGATCACTTATTTCTTTGCTGTACTTCTCATCAGTGGCACCATACATGAGCTTGGGCATGCTATAGCTGCTGTCAGGTAGGTAATCAATGCCACACACACACAGTTGCTTTACTTTGCTTTTGATTAAACTGGTTGTACTGGAGTGTAGAGTAAGTAGACTATTATACAAATGATGACACACATTAGTGAGGGCATTAGGAACAATTGCCCACACAAGGTACCTTTGGAACAGTCCAACACGCCCAGGCGCCGGCAGTAGCCGAGGGTGTTTGGACTGTTTTGAAGGTACAGTACAGGTACAGTGTGGGTAATTTTATTAATGCCCGAACAAAATTATGTGTATTATTTGTTTTATAAGATTATGTTTTATTTCTTTTATAAAGGATGTTTGATAACATGATTTTACTAATGACCGGTCATTAGAATTAGATGATAACCGGTCATAATCCAAATTACGCGTTAGGCAAATAAATGCCTTGTCACGTGTACGCTTTCAACCAATCATTTAATTAGGATACACGTCATCATCTTATAATAGTTTTTAGTTTTTTAAAATATCATTATTTGAGATTGTATTTTATTTTAATAGACTGTAGAAGTGTTTATTTGCTTTAATCTGTTGACATAATCAATTGAAATGAATCAACAAAAGACTTAATTCCTTTATTTGTTTTTCTTCAAAAATGTACACTTTCCTTTCCGTATATCATCACACTTTTAGAGAGAATGTGAGAGTGAACGGCTTTGGTGTGTTTGTGATGTTGATCTACCCTGGTGCCTTTGTAGACCTCCACACTGAGCATCTCCAAGCACTCAACGCTATCGGTCAGCTAAGGATCTACTGTGCAGGAGTTTGGCATAACTTTCTACTGGTCATTTGGGGTGTAGTTGTCTTGATGACCATGCCATATCTACTTAGCCCTCTCTACTTGACCGGTAATGGTGTGGTCATTACAGAGGTCTTACCTGTAAGTATCTCAATTAACAATAATTTGTGCTTCTCAGATTAAGATTTGGTGCCACTTTACTGAAGATCATTTTAATGGTTTAATACTTTCATTTGCCTCTGACAAGTAGGAAATGATTCTTGTATTAATATGGTATTGATAATTTATATGTAAATTGTTGAATCATGCAGGTGGACTATAGATGATCATCCTATCGTACCCAATAGAGTGCAAATTTGAGGTGGATTATATGTTTTTATACAACACCTACGTGGATCCTTGTCATTTGATTGGAGGATTGTTGGTCACATGATATTCAATAGATGTTATATTGCACGGTCGTGCATTTTTGGTTATATGCGCCGTGCATTTTTGGTTATATGCAGACTGCGTACCTCTCTGCCGTGCGAGCGCGTATCCCTGCGTGTATCTGACGCGAAGACAATCTGAATGTAATCGAGAAGGCTTGACTCCAACTTTAATTTATCTTTAATATAAGGAGTAAAGGCTTAATTTATTGATTAACGTTCTATTAGATCTTCTTCGATGTTGTATAAAACAAATAATGAATGTTTTTCATTCGTTCAATGGTGCAAATATTTTCATTCGTTGAAAGATTAACGTTAATTCTATTCAACTCGGCTGACGCCTCGTTGAATAGAATGTTAATCTTTCAACTCATGAAAATATTCGCACTATTGAACTCATAACCATTCATTATTTGTATAATAATGTATATATTATATACAGTGCGTCCCAGAAAAAACGAAACCGAGAAGTATCGATGTTTTATCATAACTTAATCACAACCATAATTAATGAATGATACATATTTGGAAAGCTTAGAGTCTCCTCTTTCAGATGATGCTACTCACGTGATGCATAATGTCACGCATGAGTGATTAAGAGCAATTTAAAGGAAGGAAACCAAAAAGTAATTTGGCGGGCGGTATCTGAATTTCAAAGAGAATATCAAAGTTCTAGAAAGTTCATTTTCTGCTCTTTCATATGATACCTCAATCAAGAAAAATGAGCCAGGAATAACAAAGTTCTGTTTGCTTAAAGTAGCCCTTACATTTTCATAATTTTAACAAACGAATTCGTTTTCACTGGGTGCCTGCCGTAGCAAAAAGCAGATTTGACAAAAGACTTAACTCCATTTCGTTGACAATCAGCCATGCATGAAGACTCTCGTCTACGGCTGATTGTCAACGAAACGGAGTTAAGTCTTTTGTTAATTTCGTTTATTGATACGGCAGGCAGCCAGTGAAAACGAATTCGTTTAATAAAATTTTGGAAATGCAAGCACTACTTTAAACAAACAGAACTTTGTCATTCCTCGCTCATTTTTCCTGATTGAGGTGTCATATGAAAGGGCAGAAACTCAACTTTCTAGAAATGTGAATTTTTCTTCGAAATTCAGATACCGCCCGCCAAATGTCTTTTTGGTTTCCTTCCTTCAAATTGCTTTTAATCACTCATGCGTGAAATATGCATTATCTGAGTAGCATCAAATGAAAGAAGAGACTCTAAGCTTTCCAAATATGTATCATTCATTAATTATAGTTGTGATTAAGTTATGATAGAACATCGATACTTCTTGGTTTCGTTTTTTCTGGGACGCACTGTATATATATGAATATGTTGATTCTCGGAATAAGTATCGCTCTGCATTGAAACACATCCCTTACAAGTGGGCTTTTAATGCAAGTGAAACATCTCATAATATAACTGTATTTTCACAATACAGGGTCCAAAAGATGTTAAGCTTTGTGATAGTCAATACCTTCCTCTAGATGAGCTTGCTTGTTTTGTATAACTGATCTTGACCAAGCCTCTTTTGACCCTCTCATCTTCTATCATCACAGAACTCTCCAGTTTATGGTCCGAGAGGTCTTGCATCAGGCTACCAGGTAACGAGTATCAATGGCTGTCCGGTCTACAACACAGAGACATGGACACAGTGTCTCAGAGGTGTAGTCTTCTATCCAGTCTTTGGTCATTGTATGCCAGCAGGCAAGGCGCAACAACTCAACAAGGCTATCAAAAGTAAGACGGTGAATGGAAACAAAAATATTGAATGTGGATTATTTGAGGAAAAGAAGCCTCAGTTATGAAATTCTTTAGAAAAGAGGCACATTTTGTAAATTATGCAGTTTCATACAACACCTACGTGGATCCTTGTCATTTGATTGGAGGATTGTTGATCACATGATAGATGTTCTATTGCACGGGCGTGCATTTTTAGTTATATGCAGACTGCGTACCTCTCTGCCGTGCGCGTATCCCTGCGTGTATCTGACGCGAAGGCAATCTGAATGTAATCGAGAAGGCTTGACTCCAACTTTAATTTATCTTTGATATAAGGAGTAAAGCATAATTTGTTGATTAACTTTCTATAAGATCTTCTTCGATGTTGTATAAAACAAATAATGAATGTTTTTCATTCGTTTAATAGTGCGAATATTTTCATTCGTTGAAAGATTAACGTTAATTCTATTCAACTTGGCTGACGCCTCGTTAATAGCATGTTAATCTTTCAACTCATGAAAATATTCGCACTATTGAACTCATAACCATTCATTATTTGTATACTATTTCAATATCAGTTATGCAGATGTGTGAAGGTTTTTTTCTTCTTTTCTTCAAGCCATTCCAAATTGAGCGATGCCCGTTTTGAGGCTTTACAGTCCCTGTCACCTCTCTCTGTTCTAGGGTTTATGTACATGTATAGGTCTGTTGTCAGGCTGGTTGGGTAAAACCAAATGGTATCCCTGCAAATTGTTTTACATTAAGTATATATACACAAAAATGAAAATCTTCTGTCGACTGAGGAATTTATACAGTGCGTCCCAGAAAAACGAAACCGAGAATTACCAATGTTTTATCATAAATCAGTCACATTTATAATTAATAAATGACACATATTGTGAAAGCTTAGATCCTCCTCATTCATTTGATGCAACTCATATTATGCATATTTCACGCATGAGTGATTAAAATGAATTTGAAGAGAGGAAACGAAAGACTTCATGCATGGCTGATTGTAAAACGAAACAGACTTAATTTGTCAATTCTGTTTGTTGCTACGGCAGGCAGCCAGTGAAAACGAATTTGTTTAATAAAATTATGGAAATGCAAGCACTACTTTAAAGAAACAGAACTTTGTAATACCTAGCTCATTTTTCCTGATTGAGGTGTCGTAATGAAAGGGCAGAAACTCAACTTTCTAGAACTTTGATATTCTCTTTGAAATTCAGATACCGCCTGCCAAATGACATTTTGGTTTCCTCTCTTCAAATTCATATGCATTATATGAGTTGCATCAAATGAATGAGGAGGATATGTGTCATTTATCAATTATAATTGTGATTAAGTTATGATAAAACATCAATAATTCTCGGTTTCGTTTTTTCTGGGTTGCACTGTATAAACAGAATACCTGTCATTGACAGCATAGGCATGTATTGAAATGAATTGTGTAAAAGAGAATTTCTTCATTTTTCAAAATGTCCTTCTCTCCATGCACCATGGGACTGATGATAAATCCATTCTTTGTTCTCAGTGTATAAAGGTTCAAGAGGAGAGTTAGAATGCTGTAGGAATGACAGCATATCAGAACTGTGCTTTACATATAGACTAGGAGTGGAAGCTCAAAAACCAGAAAAGGTAATTATGGTCACTTCTTTAAAGTAGTTTGTTCTGTTTAGGGCTGAGTCGAAACGGGTCCCCGCCCGGGCCCCGACCGTCGAGCTCAAACCCGGTTTTTGGGTTTTTCAAAATTAAATTTCACACTGATATTTTGAAATATAGAACTATAAATATGCAATTCACAAACTTATATTTCAATATAATCAAATAAATATGCTTTAGAAATAAATGGATATTGTTTCAGTTGACGGTAGGTGTTTTTATCGCTCTAAAATTGAGGCTGCAAGAAAGGAATCACGCTTCGTGGTACCGATCGAGTGCGTTGATCAGAAACGGAAGTGGAAATAGATCTATGACCCACTGAAGACAGAGCAAGAAAATGCCACACACGTACACAATACTAAAATGTTGATCAGACTATTGCAATTAAATCGTAATACTAAAGGCATTAATTTAATTGTCAAAATATGTCCACAACATAATGGTTTACCCTTGATAGTTTGATGAAGGAAAATAAATTAAAGCTCTTGAAATAACATCGAAGTGCCTTTCGTTCGTTCTAAATTGCGTGTGTAACGGCAAGCAGCTCAGAAGTTACGAGTCAAGCTTGACATGCATGTTTACATCCCTACATTGCAATTAAATCATAATACTAAAGGCATTAATTTAATTGTCAAAATATATCCACAACATAATGGTTCACCCTTGATAGTTTGATGAAGGAAAATAAATTAAAGCTCTTGAAATAACACCGAAGTGCCTTTCATTCGTTCTAAAAATGCGTGTATAACGGCAAGCAGAAGTTACGAGTCAAGCTTGATATGCATGTTTACATCCCTACACACCGTCATCCGACCTGATCGGAACAATAAGCATTAAACCAATTAAAAAACATCACGTAAGACTTTAAGGGACTCCAATTCAACAAAATTACCTTAAAATAATTATTTGCTTTGACAAATAATACTATAGATATTCATAATATCTTACAGAAATAATGATATTTCATGAGCCACGTACTCGATATCGAGTTCAGCTAGCCATCATTTTGAAATGAGACGTAGTTGTCATGCAGTAGACTGTAGAGGGCAGTATGCAGAAGAGAGAGGGAAAAAGCGCGGGCCTGAGATCGCGTGATATTCACGTGACTATTACGTGATTTTTTTTTTCCTCTAGCTCTCTGCTAGCTGCCGCATTCTGCGCTGCATGACAACTACGTCTCATTTCAAAATGATGGCCAGCTGAACTCGATATCGAGTACGAAGCTCATGAAATATCATTATTTCTGTAAGATATTATGAATATCATGAATATCTATAGTATTATTTGTCAAAGCAAATAATTATTTTACTGTAATTTTGTTGAATTGGAGTCCCTTAAAGTCTTACGTGATGTTTTTTAATTGGTTTAATGCTTATTGTTCCGATCAGGTCGGATGACGGTGTAGGGATGTAAACATGCATGTCAAGCTTGACTCGTAACTTCTGAGCTGCTTGCCGTTACACACGCAATTTAGAACGAACGAAAGGCACTTCGATGTTATTTCAAGAGCTTTAATTTATTTTCCTTCATCAAACTATCAAGGGTAAACCATTATGTTGTGGACATATTTTGACAATTAAATTAATGCCTTTAGTATTACGATTTAATTGCAATAGTCTGATCAACATTTTAGTATTGTGTACGTGTGTGGCATTTTCTTGCTCTGTCTTCAGTGGGTCATAGATCTATTTCCACTTCCGTTTCTGAACGCACTCGATCGGTACCACGAAGCGTGATTCCTCTCTTGCAGCCTAAATTTTAGAGCGATAAAAACACCTACCGTCAACTGAAACGATATCCATTTATTTTTTAAAGCATCTTAATTTAATTCAATTGATTATTTTATTGTTTTGAAAGCAGTAACTGTCTTTTCCGTCGCATTATTAGAACAGCAACTTAGTCTAACTCCCGCCGCTGCATGCACACGATTTTTAGTGTCAGTGCAGTGGTGAAAATTTCGGGTACCCGGTCCCCGCCCGAAATTTTCAAGTCAAACCCGGGTTCGGCAAAACCCGTGATGACTCAGGCCTAGTTCTGTTATAAAACTGATTGATCTCCCTCTAAACTAAAAGCTAATATGTGGTTACTTGCTTTCTCAAGTATATTCTCTTTCAATCTCTACATTCCTAACTTCAATTTATTTGATCTAAACATAATACAAGGGTGAAGATAAAAAAAAAATATTATATAATTGATTTCTGAATTTGTGGCCCCTCACACTACATGTTGCTATTATGACTATATGTATATGAATATTATTATGATAAGTGATTTTAGTCGTTGAGATGCTGAAGATGAAAGTCATTCTTGGTGATGATAATTTGTGCATTGTCCTTCTGTTGAGCTTCATAGTAGATGAGTCAGTGGGCTTTCCTTATTAAATCGATGGGGGAGGGGGTGGGGTCGAATCCACTTCATTTGCATAGAAGCAGGCCTGATAATTACCTGATTTAAATCGGTTTCCCAATTTTTTTTATAATTACTTTTTTACTCAAGGGGGGCGTGGTTGTGGGCAATTTTTTTTTTTTAGTGCTCACTGTCACCCCTGATAGAAGGTAGGCAAAAGCCCATTGACTGCCTTTGTCTGCCATCACCCGGCCTGCCATGAAAATTCAAAATAACTCTAGAAATAGTCCTTCAGGAGTAGAGTGGGTATATACTTGGGTATATACTTGGGTATATACTTGGGTATATATTTGTGTCAAGATTTGACCAGAGGTAATGATACTATTATAAAGTGTGGTGTGCTATATTAGTGTTACTTACCATTCTCTTTGGCATTTGTTATATTGTAGATGTATGCTTGTTTAGAAGCTAGACCTGTGACGGAGTTACCATTTGTTATATTGTAGATGTATGCTTGTTTAGAAGCTAGACCTGTGACGGAGTTACCAAGATGTCACAAGGCAAGTGATTGCCTCCAAACCAGAAAGATGGTCTGTCTACATCCTTCCTTGGATAACTCTAGTCGTCTTCTCAGAGTTGCTCATAACTCAGGTCCTCCAGTGCTCTATGTAGGGGATCCATACTTCTTTAGCTATACAGGTGAGATACTTTAAAGGTACTATGTCCCATTTGCAGGCCAAAAAAATGAAAAGGTTAAATTCCAATGGCATTTGAAAGATAATACTAATTTAGAACTTCCCTAAAATAGGTTGGGCTTGAAAATGTCTTCAAGTGGGAAAATAACAACTATTAGTTGTCAAATCGACTTAGGAGCTATAGAGCCAATAAGTAATAGTCTTGATTTTCAGACCATTGTACCGAATGGTCATACGTTTTATGCTACGCAAATATTCAATCAGTTTAATTTTGGCCATCACAAGAAGTGGGTTATTGATGTAGACAAATGCTCATATACCCTTTACAGCTCATTTTATGTATGTTATTACCAAAGAAGAAAAAAAATCAAGTCAGTCACTCAATAGTGTCTGACAGTGAAGTCTAGCAAGTAAGCGGGTTTCCTTGCATAATTTGAATATTAGGACACTGCTAACGTTTAAATTTCACAGATAGAACATACATGACATATTCATAATTCCTGCAAAGTTCTACAGAATTTGAGATTGGCTGCAAAAGGGACATAATACCTTTAAACCAGATGCTGTTAATTTAAATATGAAAGTATGGAAGAGTTATTCTAGATTCTGCTCCAGTGTAAGCCCGAATCAAAACGGTTAACCGACGGTGTAATGACCGCATTTATCAAAACCATTTCTCGCTCCAGCCCAGATCTCTGTATTGGCATTGAAGTCTCGCCAATAATTATTGTTTTCAGATCTCCGTATCGGCAAGAAAGTCTCGCCAATAATTATTATTTTCTTATCTCGAGTTCAGAGATGCCGATATTCATTTTCCCATTATTTTAAAATCATACAGGTGCAAATATGTGTATTTTCATAACGGTTAAACAAAACAGCCCGTATAAAGTTGACGGTTAAACGTCTGACTTAGGATTACTCCAGCTGTACTATACTATTGTCCTTTGTATCACACAACTATAATGTATTCACTTTATGTACTGGTAGATTTGATTTTTTTTTTTAGTTGTTTCTGTTTTGCAATTCTGTATAGACTTACCATATCAACTAATTTAAAAACATTATTCAGACATAATGATTGATTTTCAAATTGAATTACCACCAACAACAAAATGAATTACCACATATGGCAGGCGCCATTCTTTATTTGCAGACTCATTTGCAAGGAGACATGGGGTTATCTTTCATTGTCTGCTTTGGTTGTCATACTGGGCAGGCATTCAATGAGAAACCAGTAAACCGGTAAACCTTTCATGTTCCGTAAATTATTTGTTTACAGTCATCATTAATTTCAAGAAAACCACGTTTGTTAAACTACTATACAGGATAGTTTTGGCAATGTTTATGCGGTACAGGAAAGGGTTTATAAGACATGGATGATTGTATCAAAGCCTCTAATACATACAACCTTTCATATCCTAAAACATTCACTAATCATTGTCCTTTGTAAATGTGTATTTATTTTATTTTACATGTGAATTTTCTTCTTTTCTTTCATATTTCAGTGAGGATCAGTAGTTATGTTCCCAAGTATGACTGGCTACCTCTGAAACTGCCTGAGGTTATAGAGATGTTCTGCAAGTATCCTTTATAATCAATGACTTCTTATTTACCAAGGGAGTTGTCAGTGATCTACATGTACCTGAGTAATGGGATTTATGTTAAATTCATTGGTCTTGACAATCCTCAATAACATTCATTTCCCTCAATTATACAAACAGGTCTATCTCGTCAGGAGATTATCATTACTGTATGCTTCTGTCGAAATTATGCATGTTTTCATTAGTTTTAAATGATCAATTGAATGGTATTAGAAGATCCTTGATGCCATACATTTATTTCTCTCCATTTACCACTAGTTTGTCCAGTACAAAAGATGTACATTTTACCCTGGATAAAATTTGAGGCGAAAAAGTAATTGTTAACATAAGGGTCTCTCTCTACATAGCATGTGGAACATAGTACCTAGATTACAAACCTTAACAATCCCTTTTCACACCAGATATTTAATCTCCTTGTCAGGTGCTTTAGCAATCCTCAACGCAATGCCTTGCTATGCCTTGGATGGGCAGTGGATTCTAATGGCAGCAGTGGAATACTTCTTACCTAGTGTCATATCCAACCCTTCTGATCGTAACGTCATCTACAGTCTCATCATGATCTTCGGTACAATCATCCTCATTGCTAATGTTGCTCTGGCTATGTTTACATTAGTTGCTAGCTAGCAGAGGGACTTCTGATCGTAACGTCATCTACAGTCTCATCATGATCTTCGGTACAATCATCCTCATTGCTAATGTTGCTCTGGCTATGTTCACATTAGTTGCTAGCTAGCAGAGGGACTTCTGATCGTAACGTCATCTACAGTCTCATCATGATCTTCGGTACAATCATCCTCATTGCTAATGTTGCTCTGGCCATGTTTACATTAGTTGCTAGCTAGCAGAGGGACTTCTGATCGTAACGTCATCTACAGTCTCATCATGATCTTCGGTACAATCATCCTCATTGCTAATGTTGCTCTGGCCATGTTTACATTAGTTGCTAGCTAGCAGAGGGACTCCTGGGATAGGATGGCAATATTTTTGTATTTTTTTAATGATCATTTTCAATTTTGTGTACATCTTTTGTAAGTGTTGTGGGGATTATGAATATTCCTGAACATAATGAAAGGTACAATATTTTGTATGAATACAGCTATTTCTGTACAAAGTGAATAAACTATTTTGTTTTGCAGTAAATGTTACATTGTATGCATGCTTCCATGTAGAACTGAAATCATCTGGGCAATGTCTCACAAACATATTGAGTATATGTTTACCAACATCCCATTGTAACATGTGCTTTATAATCAAACATGTTTATCAGGGGGTGTCTGCGAACTTGTACTGTATGTATGGCTGTTTTGTGAAACAATACCCTGTATCCCTTTTTCTATCTTTATACTTAGATGTATGAATTCATCTGTTAAACATGGTTTGTCTTTATTTCTTTAAGCCTATGTTCTCAGTTGTTTCATACATCAATTGTACTATGTCCCATTTGCAGGCCAAAAGAATGAAAAGGTTAAATTCCAACGGCATTTGAAAGATAATACTAATTTAGAACTTCCCTAAAAAAAAGGGGGGGGGGGCTTGAAGTGGGAAAATAACGACTATTAGTTGTAGAATCGACTTAAGTGCTACCAAGTCGGATTTACAGAACTTTGTATCGAATGGTCATACGTTTTGTGCTGCGCAAAGATTAAATCAGTTTAATTTTGGCCATTACAGGAAGTGGGTTATTGATGTAGACAAATGCTCATGTGCCCTTTACATATTTTATGTACCTTTTATGTTATTACCAAAGAAAAAAGTCACTCAATAAGTGTCTGACAGTGAAGTCCAGCAAGTAAGCGGGTTTTCTTGCATAATTTGAATATTAGGACACTGCTAACGTTTAAATTTGACAGATAGGACATACATAACATGATCATAATTCCTGCAAAGTTGTAAAGAATTTGATGTTGGCTGCAAAAGGGACATTGTATCTTTAAAACCAAGGCTCCACAGTATATGCATGTATATTTTTTATATTTTGAAGGGATGTGTATGTCTGCACAGGCCTCCTTCTTAACAAAAATTTGGAGGGTCTCGACTTACGATTGTAGACAAGACCCCCTGCTAATATCAAGCTCTGATGAAAGCAAGGATGGAAAGAAAGAATCAAACTCTTATAATGATCTACATTGCAATTAAATGATTAAACAATACTAATATACTTCACCTTGTTAATTGCATACCTGCCAACCCTTCCAAATAATCCAAAATATAATGATTTTCTGGATTTTTAGGACCTAAAAATCAGAATATTCTGATTTTTCCACAATTTTTTTTGCTTTTGCTTTAGCCAAATTAAGTTTGTTTTATCATTAATGCGTTGAATGGCTGCATGATCGAGCAGCGAATTTGGATTTCCTTTTTTTGTACAGATTTACTGCGTATTGCCAGTTACACTGCTGCTGCATGTGCAAACGCCTGTTGAGGGTACAGATTTCTTATTTTCGAAGGCATACCGTGCTAGAAATTCCTAATTCTTATTTTCAAATGTTGGCAGGTATGTAATTGTTCAATTAGCTCAAACAAAGATTCCTTCAAATACTCTTTTCTTTCGAGAACACTTCAATTCTTTACCACCGTCGTTTTTATTCAAGATCCTAACATATTCAAGGCTCTCATGTAGAAAAGAATTTTATTGTATTATTTCATGCGCACACCCAATTGCACACACCACTAGAAGTGTTGAGCCATATTTTTTCAGATTCAGAATTGTCTGACACGATGGACTAAACATCAAAACTAATCTTTTGGTGCAAGTAGAATACTGAGACAGAGTAATGATAAGCAACTATCCTACTGGCTGCATTATTCAGTCATTTTGTTACAGTGCATAACATCAATAGTATAGATATTATGACTGCTGTGAGAGGAATAGTTGTTTTATAGGCTCAAGGGGATGTTGCATCCTGCTATCACCCCAAGGCTTGCGAGGGGCGATATCAAGATGTAACATCCCCGAGAGCCCATAAAACAACTATTCCTTGAATATTATAGCAGTCATTATAACTTTTATATACTGAAAAGGGTCATAGAATACATGTGCGACTTACCAATCATGGTAATCAAGTTTGTTTACGCTATCAAGACCTAGTCTTAATAGGGTGTCTGATCGCGCACCCCTCGAGTTTGTGTGCTAAATCCTTACCATTGAGATTGCACGCATATATCCCTATGCAGTCTACGTGCATTACTCTATCATGAAAAATTTGTTTTTAAAATTATTTTCAAATCAAAATGCAAACCTTTATTGCTTGTGATCCTGAAGGTTATACTCATAAAATGAGGTGTCATATCAAGAGCAAGTTTATCTCCATATTTCCAAAGGGGCGTCATCTCGTCATTACATGAAGATCTAGGCCATCTGTACAATCGAGATCAGCGGTCGTCTGCGCTGTGTGCAAATTAATCAATTACTGTATGGTATCTGCGCTCGCACAAAGAACACTTTAACACGTAAGCCAATGGGTATCGCAGCAAAATTTTACTATTTGCATGGTACCGGTAACCAGAATTTTGAGGGATCTCACTCTTGGACTATTAATCGGTTTGGGCAAATTTTGTTTCTTCATGGGAATGGCTAAAATCAAGACTCCAATTTCGACCAATCAGATCGCTGGATTTCTTAAGCGAGGTATATAACATGCAATATATCGCTAAATCTTGCATGGTGTTATTAGCACAGATTGCAAATTTCCTTTAAAGTTGATACTCCAAGCAAATAAATGTCCCATAATTTGTAACCTACGGCAAGTATATGTTATTTTTAAGTTTTTCAATTACTTAGTATATCACAAAAAAATTCTGTCTACTCGAAATCCTGAATTGAAATGTCGAAAATATCCGCCTCTCTTTGCATAGAAAATCAGTCACGGCGCTGGTCTACTATTTATGACCTCACGTCCGGGAAAGAGTATATTCACGTACCCGGATGTTTCATAGCAAACATGTGCAGAGTGATACGATTTTCTGCATATTTTTGTTTCAAAGGCTGAAAAGTCTAATAAATCATAATTCTATGTACAATTCTTTACCTTCCCCTAGTACTTCAAAGTATTAATATCAATTCCCCTTTTAAAAATTATGACATATACATGCCAACGATGTGCTATTAGTCGATATTTTCACCATGTAATTTTTGTTTTGGTGTTGAAATCGGCCCAGGCACGGAGTGAACAGTAGCTGTCTACCCATGCACAGTTCATTACCATACACTACAGCGATCTCCCGATGGTTTCTTCTTCCTTTTTCCCATGTCTTTCGCCTTCCTTGGCCCAGAAGATCCTTCATCTACCAATTCTGACACCGGTAGTAATGACAGGAGCAAGTCTTTGTTAGTTGTTTTTCTTAGCTGGCAACGTCGCCTCATTCTCTTGCAATTGCCGATAAACATATAACTAGGGCACGTACGTTCCATCACAAGCAAGCAGCGCCTAGAGCAGCGGCTTGGTCTTACCTCCCGATTCTGCTCGCTTCACGAACGTTCATGCAAGAGCCGCATCACTCGCCAAAATATTATAGAGGAAGCGCGCTTGCATGATCTCGTTCAAGTTTGATATTTTACAACATAAAATGTTTAACTGGTACTGTATTCTTTTTTGAGGCAGTCACACACATCTATGATAAGTAGTTCTAGACCTATTCGTTTTACAAAACTGCTCCTGTACCTTATCTGATGACAATATAATGCATCCGCCTATTCATACGTGCACAATTTAACTTTAATTCCTAAGCAGTAAACTCGTCTTAACCCTTACTGTACTGGGGGGGGGGGGGCCTGGGAGGCCCCCCCCCCCCCCTCGACATTTTCGGAGATTGCGCCGCAACCGCTTGGAATTTTGAATTGTCGTTTCATGACTTTTTTTCCCTCAAGTCTTACGCACATTTTGATACCATTTTCGTCGAAATCGGATATACCTGTAAGGCGTTACATAACAATTAGTATGCGCATGTCATAAAAAAAATATATAAAAAAATAAAAATCGCATCAAAATTTGCATAAATTATCATTATTAATTACATTAAAATAACTTTTTTGTGTTAGAAAAGAAGTTTCATATGAATAATGAGTTTCAACATTCAAAAAGTGGAGTTTGACACGTTTTCTGTAAAATGCATAAAATTAGCGTATTTTGCATAATTAATTAGGCTAACGACAAAAATGTGCATATTCGGAAAAAACTAATTATACCATCTTGTTCCTTGCGTAAATATCTATAAACATGCAAATTTTCGTGTTCATCGGACAATCGACGGCCGAGATCATAGGGGGGGGGGCCTCCCAGGCCCCCCCCCCAGTCAGAGGGTGCTCAAAATAGCCCAGTACAGTAAGGGTTAAATCTCTACCAAATAGGTGAATATGAGGATATAAAAAGAAATCAGAGACTGGAAAATGTTGCTTCGTTATTCTTCATTCAAATGAAAACAGAAAATCCATCAAGTATACTCCTTAACAACAAATCTAAGCTCTGACAGGATAGTATTTACGTAGGGATATCACTGCCATTCACTCTCACTGAGCCCATGAGTCCCGTTCGTGACGTCACGGATAGAGGCCCGACTCTACGTGCACTTCCGGGTTTCAGACTTAGATATTTTGGTAGAGTTTACTCGAATAAATTCATTATTCTAAACTTGTTTCGTCGGGTGGACATCATTTGGTGTTATTATGGGGGTTAAAAGCTTTCTATTTATGTAATTATCTCAGTATTTGGGATTGTCTTAGAGTATCAACTTTAAAGAAATCTAAGATACATGTATGTACCTTGGGTTACTATTGCTACAGGCTCTTGCCACGTGTGCATGTGTCTGGTTTTATTTTTTTGTTTTCCTTTCCTTTTTTTTGTTTGGAGTACCATTCAATAACATGTAATTAACACTTTATATTTGGTATATACATGTGATATCCTTGTATGTCATGTAATCCTGTGTAGTACCGCTGTCCTAAAAACAAGACTAGGGCGCTTTAGCAACGCGACGGAAGGCAAAGACAACGGGAGAATCACTCAACCCAGATTGTCTTGTACTATGCTCCCGTCTTCATTTGTAACCTATTTGGTATATACATGTGATATCCTTGTATGTCATGTAATCCTGTGTAGTACCGCTGTCCTAAAAACAAGACTAGGGCGCTTTAGCAACGCGACGGAAGGCAAAGACAACGGGAGAATCACTCAACCCAGATTGTCTTGTACTATGCTCCCGTCTTCATTTGTAACCTATATATAGAGCGCTTCCACAAACACGACGGAAGAAAAAGACTAGGGGAACCGAGCGAAACAATCTGCGCATGTGCGAACCAAAATTTTCTCCCTCTTGTTGATTTTCACGACCGTTTTCAGCCATAATAGAGTTTGTTCCCTAAACTTGACGAAGAATTGTATCGCCGTACAATAGACCATTTTCGTTATGTAACCAAATTTAATGCATACCGCATCTAAAAACAATAATTATCGGCAAGGTTTTGTTTGCCCCTACGGAGAACTAAAAACAAGATTAAACGTTTAGCACAAAAAACGTTATGACTCTGGCTTATCGAAAACCACTAAAAAGTAACATTTTGAGGACTCGAAATATCCTGTACTTAAAAAAAAGTGTGCCTTATACACGGAGATTTACGGTCAGTCTTTGTGAAGTGCCTCAATACAAATTATTTCATTCACATGTATTTCAATAGACAGAATCCAAACTGCATACATTATTTGATCTCGGTTGAGTGTATTCTCCCGTCCTCTTTGCTTTCCGCCGCATTGCTAAAGCGCCCTTCTGACTCAACACCGACTACAGACCTAAAAGAACTATACGTTACCCCTCGAACCAGAAATCAATTGGTATGGAGTAAGTTTAGTAGTATGACTGAGTACTCACTCATCGTCAAGGTTTCTGGTTCCAAAAAAATAGAGCCTTCCCATGAGGTTTACCACAAAATCATTCAAGCAACGGACTGGAGCAGGGCAAAATCAGTGTTTGGTGCAGGTGTGATACCCACGCCATTGTTTGGAGCCAGCAACCTTGACAACTTGGTATGAGGTCACACTTCAGTATACTATTTCTAAATCTCAGACTTTTGTAATATCTATCTTTCTGTAAAAATTACTTGTTTAAATTGAGGTAATAATTGTTACATGTATATCCGATGTATTTCCATTATTAGATTTAAAGTAATCATTCTGAAGATGGATATATCGTGCATTATTATTTGTCCACTTCTTATTTCTCTAGATATTTTATTGTACATGCATTATTAGTATCATTGGCTACTGTGTAGCTAAATAACAATTACGATGTTCGTATATGAGAATTAAAAGTACATGAATATGACATTTCATAGTTTGACTTTTATATTTACTGAAATTATTATCATGACAATTTCTTTTCTCTTATTTGAGTGCTTATGTTTTCATTGTTGCTTTCTCTGCCTCTCTCTACCCCTGCCTCTCTCTACCCCCCTCTCTCTCTTCCTTTCTCTCCCTCTTCCTTTCTCTCCCCCTCTCTTCCTTTCTCTCTCTATCCCCCTCTCTTCCTTTCTCTCCCCCTCTCTTCATTCCTCTCTTCCTGTCTCTCTGTAACGATACCGGTAATAGGGACTTTTAGAATTGCACGATGAGAACATGGACTGCGACGTGTGACATCCGTTAAGGCAATGTGGTGTCCTTTTAAGGCGCACATAGCAGTCTACGTTCTCGTTGTGCAACTCTAACAGTCGTTATTGTCAAGTATGAACTTTGTTCTCTACCATCGATTAAAATACACAGGAATGCGTAACGAAAATCATTGCTTCTGATTTCAAGAACAATCACTTTATATTATAAAAAAAAATCAAATGGCAGCAAAAATTGAGGTTACAGTTGTTTTTGTCACAATTTGATCAACAATTTTACATTGAACTTGGACTTCAAGGCTACAGAAAAATGAAAAGCTAAAACGAGATGTCCAGTAGCGACTTGTAATACTAGCAAATACATACATTCAGTCACATATCATCAAAACTAAAGAAAACATCTCTTTTAATATACAAGGTTTGATATGGTTACACAAGAATCTACAGTATATACTTCAAGATTTGAATGACAGTAAACTTCATTTCATTCTTGTTAAAATGGCTCTTTACATCAATAATCTCTTATTACCTGTAGCACCACAATTGGCTACAAATAGATCACTATTTACAACTAAATAAAAGAGCAAATCTTGATTCCTTCCAGGCATTATAAAAATACATGTGGTGGTGGGTTTATAAACGGATGTTTTTTCTCTCTAAATATCAATGAAACCAGAATATTTCTATCATGGAATTGTGATAGCCAAGCACAATGGTTAATGGTTTTAAGTTTGTGCAATGGAAGGTATTAGACCTTGCCTCAGTGTAGATTTTGAACCCCCATGGACAACCTAAACAAACCATAACGCTACCAACCAGAACAATTCCCTTGTTAATTTTCAATGTGATGAAAACACTGCATCTTGCCAGTATGACAGAACTATTGCTCTAAATCAAAAGGTGTGACAGTCAATGATCAAGATCTATAAATCTTTGCAACAACATTTTGAAGGTCCCTTATCCTACTGATGGAGTAGATACTCCCTGCCTAATATTTTTGGAACAGTCAGACTTTATTTTCATTCAAGGAATATAAAAAAATGTTTGTATCTTACATTTTGTTCAAACCAATCGTCTATTCCAGACTGGCACACAACTTGTCATTCAGAATCACACAAGTTCTTTGGACTGTAATATCATCCCTTTGTTCAAATCACCAAGACTACAACTACACATCAATCTCTATAAATAATCAAATTTACACTGTACATGGTCAAAATAGGTGGAGTCATAAAACATCTGAATATGTTTAAAAATACATCTCAATCTTCATACATCATTATCATCAATAAATAACAAATCTCTATCACCTATTCAACTATGTATACTTTGTACAGTTTTGTCATGTGTTTGAAAGAGAGCGATGTACCGGTACATGTATTAACCAGCTTTTCCGTTGCAACACCAACTTCATACACTGCATGGAGTCCAAGTAAAAAAATTGAAGAAAAAAAACCCTCTTTGATGACCGACACCGATCTCTCACTTTGAACAGAGGTTGATACACGAATAGCATTACAATGAATTAGAATCACAATATCATGAAGACATTTCACAGATGATTTGACCCAACATTTGCACAATTACTTTGTAAAAAATAGACCAATAGAGAATGAAAAACTTGGTCAACAAGCCGGCTTAAGCCCACAGTTTAGCTTAACAATGGTTTACATTAAGCTGTCCTTAATATTTCTACACAGTAAAGGTTATTGTCATCCTTTGTTACTTGGTATAAATCTTCAGCAACTGTAGTCCAATATCTCTGACACATACACAACTTCTTAGCTCAGACCAGCAAGCTTTGTTTTATCAATTTGTTTATGCTACTCACTTATTAATCTATTGATTGTTCATATATACTTTGTACATGAAAATAGTTTTACAGCAAACCCTGAATACAAACAATGTTATATTTGCACACACAAGTGTTTCGGCAGAAATTAGTGGCAGAGCTACACATGTTCTACCAGTTTTCTACAAGCTACAGCAATAGCGTCATGAATTAGCAAAGGACATCTCCTGTATTAAACTCTCTACCAATGTAGCCGTTACACGGTTTGTCAAAATCCCTGATACTTCTATCCCGAAAGGTATAAAGTGACTACCGATCTGTAACTCAGATTTGAAATACCTGTTTGAAAGCATTCTTGCATATCATTTGCTGAATGTAAAATTAAATTGTACTCCATCAAAGTTGAAAATCATTAAAGTTAAACCTTTCTGAAAGACAATCTACCTTGCATGAACTAAACATAAACAATAAATATGTTGAAAGCAATCTTATGAGAAGCCATGTAAGGGTGAGACCGCCTTTGTGCATTGACGATGGCACCCTGAAGGAAGCTCAAATACTTAACATAAGATAGTCAATAATATTCAACAAAACATAATCAATTCCAGTTTTTAACACTTAATGCTGTTTGATTTTGAACAATGATTCAAAAAAAGGTAAAATATGAATACTCTTTGTGAGTTGTACATCTCAAAAATACATTCAACTTTTGCACCATGATAAGAGTTTATACTCGACAGCTAAAAAGTGGCAGAAAATAGAGTTTAACCAAATCATCTTGAAAGAAACAGAAAGAGCTTAGTTAATCAAGCTGCACACTGGAATAATTTATCAAAATGTGATATCCTAGCATTTATCTGAAAAAACTAATTGTCATATACCTAACCCCATTACCAACTAACCAGAAAAATAATTTGACGAACTGACTTTGGAAACATCAGTACATTGTTAAAGACAAGTAGACAGTACACACCATATCATGAGCAAATTAGAAAGGTCAAAGATGGAAATCAAGGTCAAAGGTCAAATGTCATCGCAATACCAGTTGTACCAAACATAATGATTTAATTAAAAACAGTTGATGCTAGACAACATCTTTTTCACGAACCTTCAAGACTTCTCTCTGACAGCCAGACAAATGTTATATACTATGCCTAAAGACTGATACAGGAGGGATACTAACATTTTGAAAGAGTAATGAATTTTGACAATCTTGTTTGAGATCTTTTCCTTTTTAATTTACAAAATGAACAGAAATACTATTTGTAAAACCAATCGATTAAAGAATAGCTCTATTCCTTATTTTGTTCGCATCATAAATGATTATTATTTTAAAAAGTAAGCTTTATGCATTTTGTGTATTTTTATGTATCTAGTATATTTATCCTTTTAACCGTCTTCACATCTACATCTAAGGTATATACTTCTTTGGGTGTGTATAAAGCTGAGCTCCAATTCAGATTCTATGTAGCTTGTACTCGATTCATGACGTATATATTTGTATAAGTATATATATATATATGTATATTTATTTTTTGTATAATGTTTTTCTTTTCCCTTTTACTGTTTCTACCTGCGTTCTTTTTCTTCTTAATGTTAATTACGTACTTGTTTAGGGGTCAACGTTCAGCAAGGCTAAATGCTCTTTTTTTGTTGACCCCTCATTCAACATAAATTTGCTTTCTTAACTAATTTCCTTGTTAACTTTATTGTATTCATATTATCTGTAATGTTACCCTTTTACATTCCATTTCATGGGGCCAAATATTGATAGTCACCAGTATGGGAGCTTGGAAGGCTCCTCTACCACTCACTGCTTAGTTGAGATGATGCATCCATTTTACAAGGGGTCGGATAAGCCCAACTTTGTTGGAAATCTTGTAGTAACAGACTTCTCAAAAGCCTTTGACTCAATTGACCACACCATGGTTGTTACCAAACTTCTAGAAATCGGAGTTCGCCCTGAAATTATCCCATGGATTGGTGATTTTCTGACCAACAGACAACAGAGAGTGAAGTACCAGAATGCCGTTTCTGCCTGGAAGAGTCTAACCTATGGTGTCCCTCAGGGAACAAAAATCGGCCCGCTGGCTTTTCTCGCACTTATCAACGATGCACTAGGATCAACTGAGTTACATACTTGGAAGTATGTGGATGACCTTAGCATCGGAGAGATAATAACGGTGAATGAGCCCTCTTGTCTGCAACAGGTCGTCAATGAGCTTGAACAATATGCCGACCAACACCACCTACACCTGAATGCGGCCAAATGCAAACATCTCCAGATTTGCTTCAAGCGATTACAACCAGAGCCACCTGTCATAACCTTAGGCCCAAATATTTTGGATGTGGTAGCTGAGACAAAGATTCTGGGTGTCTGGATTCAAGATGACCTGAAATGGGGAAAGCAGGTTAAAGAGATGATGTCAAAGAGCAAGCAAAGAGTACACATTTTGAAAAAGTTCAGAATCCCTCATGAAGACGTAGTGTTGTCCCTTGCATCGATCTAGTAATGAGGAAGAGAGCAAAGGTAAGGACCTTTTACTTTTACCGCCATGTGTTTAGCATGTTGTAAGCTAGGGGTTACTCTTTTGATTTGGAATGAAATATGTCTGGAAAGTATACACTGAATGTAAACAATTAACAAAATTTGACTCCTCTATTAGTATAACCTGAAAATTTGTTGAATTGAAAAAAATTAGTGTTGAGAGATGATTATTTTTCAGCGCAAGAATTTCGCTAATCTGGACCACATGCAAAGAAGTATTATGTGTGTTTGTGTGTGTGTATATAATTGGGTTATTACAGTGAGAAATGATGAGGCTATTAAAGGCGTTAATATTGGAGGAATTGAAGTCAAACAAGTTTTATATGCAGATGACATGACAATATTTGTTAGAAATAAAGAACCTGTAGAAAGAGTAAAGGAGATTATACGTTATTTAAGAATATTTAATGATTTATCATGTTCTTTGTATTATTGATCTACATGTATTTATATTCATAATTTATCAATTTCATTGTACTCAATTAAATGTTCATAATCATGTTGAAAATGTTTGTATTATCAATCCAACCCTTTGGTTGCTGTGAATAAATAAACAAATATATATAGGCCTCTCTTATAGCAGTCAATACATCTATAGTATTTACTGTGAAATAGACTTCCGTTATATATAATTCCGTACTATTTTTAATTTCAATTACAGAGATTACCTCAAAGAGGAGTCGAAAGACAAAAAGAAGGAGGAGTTAATTTATAATGGCTGGACCTTCGACTCGGTGAAAGGAAATCCCCAACAGACAAACGCAGCAGATTGTGGGGTATTCGCCCTAAAGACGGCGGAATTCCTTGCAAGGGATGCCCCCCTCTATTTTACACAAGTAAGATATTATGATGATGTAATAACAATGATAATGATCTGTGCTGAATTAGATCATAGAGCATCAGAATGTGACAGTTTATTCACTACATTTTCACTCAAAGTAGGACGCTGAGAAATAAATTTATTCTTGATGATGACGATTTGTTGTACCAGTAACTGTTCATGAATGTATTGTTTAGATGTCAGTGGAAAGAAAGAAATAAATCTTAAGATGGAAGCTGAGATGGAAGCTGAGATGGGACCCAGTTGAAACACTGCCCCTGGTTACCAGAGGGGGATGTAGACCAGAACAAATAATTAACAGAAGATGAGTTATGGTACCCAAGCCACAAAGGACGCTGAGAAATCACCCCTACCATACTTCATCTGAGCCTGCAAGGAATGCCACTGCTCTAGATCTTAAAAAGTGTAGGAACATCAGCCAGGTCCAGAAAGAGGGACGGAGATTGCATATCTCCTCTGTCTTCTGCAGATCACAGGGTGCAAAGTAAAGGAAAACCCAAACAAAAGCATGTGCCGTGGACAGAGGAAGAGAAAGACGCCGTTCTCTGACATTTCCACCAACACATTTTGACCAAAACACTACCTGGCAAAGGAGAGATTGAGAAGTGTCTGCAACAAGAGTGTTGTCTGCATAGAAGAACATGGACAAATGTAAAGGACTATGTAAGAAATAAGAGTAGCAAAACTCAGATAAGAAGTGATAGATGTTACAAATGTTTTAATGCAAAACCTCATGTTGATGGGGCTGGGAAGTAAAAAAATGAACAAATGGACCAACATTGGTGCCCTGCCCCTGGTTGGTGAATGCCCATTATGCATGAAGACCTTCCCCATGCCCCACCCAACAGCAAGGACCATGAGAAATCACCCGTTTATGGCGCCCAAGCCAATGCTGTGTTTATCGATCTGAAAAGGCGTTCGACACTGTGGACGTACAAATACTTGTTAAAAAACTTTCCAGCATTGGTGTTTCGAGGGACACATTACCTTGGTTCGAAAGTTACTTGTATAACTGTAAGATGTGTACCTGTATTGATTCTGCTACATCAAATATTTTAGATATAGATTATGGAATTCCTCAAGGGTCCATACTTGGCCCTATTTTATTTAATATTTATATAAATGATCTGGTGAAACAAGTACAAAATTGTAAATTGCATCTATATGCAGATGATACTGTGCTATATTTTTCTCATAAAAATGTTGATATTGTTGAAAAAAATATTAATTTCAATTTATTTAAAATACATAGCTGGCTTTGCTGTAATAAACTCAGTCTTAACGTTGGCAAAACCATTTGCATGTTATTTGGAACTGGTGCAATGCTATCGAAATGTAATATCTTAAATGTAAATATATGTGGTAAACGTATTGTTCAAAGTAATACTGTGAAATATCTTGGAATGCATCTTGATACCAAGTTAAAACGGGATATTCATATTGACGAAATGTGTAGAAAATGAAGTAAAGTTAAGTTTTTTAGCTCGTCTTCGACATTTTATTTCGGAATCCAATCTGAAGATGGTATATAATTCAATTATTCTTCCACTTTTCGATTATGCAGATATTGTTTATGATTCGGCAAGCAAGAAACACACTGACCGCCTCCAAAAATTACAAAACAGGGCCGGTCGTATCATTTTGAAAATTAATCCTTTTAACCATGTTTCAAATAACGATATTCATGTTAAATTAGGGTGGAAATCTCTCCATTCAAGACGTAAATTGCATTTAAATATAATGGTCTATAAATCCCTGAACAATTTGGCTCCTCCTTATTTAGAGGAGTCTTTCAAATACTGTAACCATCCATGTTCTCTACGTTCACAAGGAAATATTAAAGTCCCCAAACCAAAGAGTGAATGCTGCCGTAAAATGATTGTGTATGAAGGATCACGTGAGTACAATGCCCTACCGTTAACTACCGGTATTAAGCTATCCAACAGTTTAAAAACTTAACAAAAATCTAAATTTAAGAAATCAGTTTTGCTCTGATCTGTAATGGAACATGCTTGGGATGGGGGGGGGGGGGTGTTTATGCTTCTCTGATATGTTTTAGGTTTTATATGTATTTAATTTACATATTTGTTTATGTTGTATTGTATGTTGTATAATAACTGTTGATATCTTAATTCCTGGACCCCAGGGAAGAACAGCTTTTTTATATTAACAAAGCTGAATGGGTTATCCAGCCATTCACTATACTATTGATTTTTACTATGTACATGCATTTTCTTTGTATTGTTTTTAATATTGTGATATGGAAAATAAATACCAATACCAATACTTGCGTGCATGGCGCTTGCATGACATGCCAATAGGCTATGGTTGTGCGTCTCTCTGGAAATGTTTTTTATGATAAACGGCTCCCATAGGAGCCCACGGAGAGGCATGTAAACAAAACCTAAAATGTGTCCCAAATCACACTTTCCCCGCACCGACCAATATTGGACAGTGGCCTTGATGAATTTTATGGGACTTTCACTCCTAATTAGTCTACCTCCGGAATTTCAAAATCAGAGGTAAAAATAACGAAATAATAGCAAATATCTTACCAGAACAATAGAGCTGGCCGGAGTAGAACTCCACATGTACCGTCAAACTAGTAATTTTAAAATGTTGCACTGGTTTGCATCTCCGCAATTATTAGGAGGCCTAATGGCAGAGAGGCCACAGGCCCCTTCAACAAGCATATATTTGGCCTACTGAATGAGGCAGAATCACTACAAATAGCTTCAAGTAATAGAAACATTCATATTGAGAGGCTGCTGGTTAAAGAGATCCAGCGAGTGAGGGTCTGGTCACCATATTCCGGCAGACCCTAAAGAGAAGTGACATACAGATCGACTCTGGAAGGTCTGAACTGGCTAACTTCATGGGGACTTTCAGAATGGAGCTTTATAGCTTTCCTGCGATTGTTGATGAATTTATGCTTGTTGAATATGAATTTGTTGTAACTGTTCATGAATGTATTGTTTACATGAATGACCAGGTATAAACCATCTCGAAATATTGCTCCGATCAAAGTTGAGCATGATTACCGGTACTACTAACTTGTTGTTGTTCCTGTAAAGGTGATTTTCAATGTCTTTATAGCTTTCTTGTTATTGTTCATGGATTTATGCTTGTTGAATATGAATTTGTTGTAACTCTTCATGAATGTATTGTTTAGATGTCAGTGGAAAGAAGCAGGAGTAAAGTTGTGATGGCTGGTCATACTACTCTGGGAAGGGCAATCCCCAGCAGCACAACGAGGCAGATTGTGGGGTATTCTGCCTCAAGATGGCAGAATTTATTTAGAATGTACCAAAGGTAACAAGGACAAGAAGGGATCACCCATATATGGCACCCAGCTAGGACATTGAGGAATCATACTCATCATCTGGCGCACTCGCCAAAAAAAACCAAACCCAGGACGCCGAGAAACCACCCCTACAAAAAATAAAACAGGTTAGTATGTTATCCATCTTTGCTTTGACTTTTGTTTAAATTTTCATTAATCCAATTTGAGTGGATTTGATGAAAAGGGGGATATTTAGATTAGACACTCTTTATCCTCCTTGAAATGCCCAAAATATGGCTATTTTATTAAGAAGTCTCCTTGACATGCTAAACATAATGGTGTTTTTTCATCCACATTTTCCTCGTTAACGTGTTAAATAAGGGGTTATAATTGCATAAATAGGGGGGGGGGATCTAGTTCGAAATTCACAGGGTGAATACGGTACCAGTTATTAATAGATATATAGCTATAACTACACAAAACAAATTGAGCCTTTCTCCATCCTCTACTTATTTTTAGAATCGTAAACTAGTGTGAGAATTACCCCCCCCCCCCTTCATTATTAGTTTTTTTTAATGTTTACTACCTGTGCATGCAGTGGGGTACCGGTAATGAGCGAAAACTTTTGGGGGGTCAGAACAAAATTCATATCACCACCAAGTAGAATAATGCAGGGGCAGCAGAGCGTCTTCCCCAGACGAGCTATCATAAGAATTTTTTCTGGAAATAGAGTACCGGTAAGTTAATGTTTCTCAGATTAACTAATATTAATTATATTACATGTTAAGTATCTATTTTGTATATACCTCTTTTAAATATATATAAATGCATTTTATGAAATATGTTCTTTAGAAATGAAATGTAATTTTCAATTTGATTGTAAATTGTCATGTAATAGGCCTGTTTACTAATGATATGCGAGTGACGTCATAATCCCTCGCACCCTAGCGATTGTTACTACGTAGGGCAAGCTTTGCGTGGTGCGGCACGGTCGCCACATTGTTTTTCCATGCCCGCTACGCTATACACATACAAAGCCATTGCTAGCGACCGCGACGTTTTTTCACCCTAATTTCTACAATGGCATCGCCTTCGACATCGAGTTCTAGTTCTAGTTCCAGCAAGCCGTTTTCGCAGTGGACAGTGAAGGAGCTCACCGATTATTTAAGAAAGAGAGGAGTTACGACATCAGGGTACAACAAACAGAAACTAGTTCAACTTGCGACTGCTGTGGCCGATATCGCTTTGCCCCAAGACCCGGACCTTGCGAGCTTCGACTCCGCACGGTCGCTGCGGGAGAAGTTGGAGCGTGCGGGGTGCTCGTTCGACGACCCAATGAAAATCACCGGCTACACCGAGAACTTTGAAAGTATACCAGATTTCGGATTATACGACATTTTCACCTACAAAATGTTTTGAACAGACGTAGGTATTCCTTGAAATCCTGTCGATTCCAAAGTCCTTTCTTCCACAATTCTTAATCCATATTTTACACTTCTCCAGGTTCGTCTTTGGTTTGGGGAACGGGATGAAAAGCACACCATTCATATGGGGTCTGTCTGCGTACCGTGAATCGCTGTTACACGTGCCGTAACAGCAATGCTTACCTCCCATTTTTGCGATATTTCGTCGGATTTCGGAAAATAAAATCGAAGATTTGTCATGTACAACTGAGAAAAACTATATTTATTTTAATTATATACCCTAAGGTTGGAAAACAAACAGTTTTAAACGAAGTTTATTAGGACGATGATCAGCCTTTTTTTCCTCGCATTCCCCACATCGCCGTATACAAAGTGTGTGTAGCAGGGCCGTAGCAGACACTGCGCTCGGTTTGTTTGCCAGAGCTTACAACCGTGTGCAAATTTAAAGGTCCGTGAATACATTAGTAAACAGGCCTATTCAGCTGTAGCTGCGATATGATAATAAAACAAACTGAACTGAAAAATTCCTTTTCTATTCTATACTTCATCAAGGCAAGAAAGTCAAGGAAGTCAAGATGGCAAGTGAAGGGATTTGGAATGACCATTTCAACCAAAGACTTGGAATCTATAAAGGACGAGAATTGGGTGAATGACCAGGTATGGGAACCATCTCAAAACATTGTTTTAATCACCTTTTAATCACCAAAAATTAAGAATATCAATAAGATGAATGCATAAATTTACATGGGTATAACTGAATGCACTTTTGCACCCAACATACAAATGCAGTTAAAGATAATTGTATTTATTTGATGTGAATACTATGATGGAAGATGAAATAAACACAAAACTCAATCGGAATAGGAGTGAGGGTCTCGTCTCAGGATTTTGTGTATTTTTATGTTTAATGAATGTGCCTATTATGTTCGCATCTTAAATGATTACTTAAAAAAGTACCTGGTATGCTTTATGCATTTTGTGTATTTTTATGTTTAATGAATGTGCCTATTATGTTCGCATCTTAAATGATTATCTATAGTATGTGAAATAGACTTCCGTTATATATAATTCTGTACTATTTCTAATTTCAATTACAGAGATTATCTTAAAGCAGAATGCTTGGATAAGAGGAAGGAGGAATTCAAGGAGGATGGCTGGTCATACTTCTCTGGGAAGGACAATCCCCAGCAGCTCAATTTAGCAGATTGTGGGGTATTCTTTTCCACATTTTCACTGTCTTTATAGCTTTCTTGTTATTGTTCATGAATTTATGCTTGTTGAATATGAATTTGTTGTAACTGTTCATGAATGTATTGTTTAGATGTCAGTGGAAAGAAGGAGGAGTTCAGTTTTGAAGGCTGGACCTACGACTCTGGGAAGGGCAATCCCCAGCAGTTAAACGCAGCAGATTGTGGGGTATTCTGCCTGAATGTTGAAATCAACTTGTAGCAAAGCACAGTGAACAACAAGATCGTAATATCAAATAACCTACCGGTATATGTTGGTTTTCCCCATTACAGAGGTAAAATTCAAAGTTCAAACGAACGTCCACTAGGGGAAAAATTCTGATCCTGTATAGAGCAGGAAACCGATGAGTCTGAATTGCAATTTTGACCAAGAACTCAAATGCTGCAAAGCAATATTGTATATATTTGGGAAACACATAGCATCCTCTGTAGGCTAGGGGCTTATGGATTAGGGGCCATCGCTAGCTGATGGACTGCCCTACAGTTTGGGGGCCCATGAGGGTAGGTAACCCGATAGGGCAGCTATGATGTTGTGATTGTATAGGTCTCTTACAATCCCAAGGCATATAAAGGAATGAATGACCTCCCATTATATTACCGGTACTAGATTACATGAGATGGAATAGAAGAAGAGGTGGAGTAATCGGACAAGATGGAATAACAGAGAGGGCGACAGAGAGAGAGTGAGAGACCAACTTAGAAACTGATGGAGAAAGAGATAACAATGGAAATAACCAATGAAATTGATCAATGGATAGAGGAATATAGAATAAGAAAGAGATCATAGAAAATCTGTTTAAGTGAGAAAGGCAGAATGGGAGGGATGGATGAGAATGAAAGACAAACAAATTAAGAAAGCTGAAACAGAACAATTGATAATCTTAGCAAGAGTACAGGAAAAGAGAAGGAGAGTACGGTAAGTGAGAAGTTAAATTCAACCAAATACAGTTTGTAGAAGCCAACTACACATATGATATGGCAAACATTACGCCAGAGAACACAAGAACATACATCTAAATATAACCAGTATCTTGCTTTTCACACCCCTCATCCCTTTAATGGAACATACTTAGGAAACCAAGCAGACCAGCACTACGCAGGAACATGCCCATCAGCAGGTATACATCCATCAACTCTGAACCTTATGTTTGCACATGGAAAGACATCCCAAGAAAAAAAAGAATCACCAAAGTGCTTGCATTTAGGCTTGCACTTGCACATCCACCCTATAGGAAGAAAAAAAAGCCCAGCACCATTGCATACATGTAGACCTGTGCATTCCGGCATCCTGGGAATGAAAACCAATACCAAGTTAGAATCTCTTCACGCAGTGACGACCCATTGACCTTGGTCACATGACCAGCTTGGAGCGTGATAATGATCAAAGGTCAACTTTTGGAGTTCAAGGGAGGCTGATGACCTACTCCAAGTTGTTTATCTCTTTCATCCTTTCTCTTCGTCAACTCTTGGTAAAAAACTTCCTTAATTTTGCCTTCCTGAGAAAGGTCTCTGGTTTCTCCGCAAGGCTGAACAGACTTCTCATATTGCTTCTGATATCTTCAAACCTTGGTAGAGAAACTGGACCAATCCTTGGGAGTCTCTACAAGCTAAACTCCTGTAACACTCAAATGTTAAGGTCAGGACAAACTTGGGAAAAAAACTGATGAGTTATTAATCAACCTTTACTGATGGGTGGGTCATGTATCAAAGTTCTTTTTAATCTTTTGACTGGATCATGTACCAAGAGCGCCTTACATGTACAGACTTGAGGAAAGGTTCTATATATACATAAACTATGTAACAGTACACAATTCTAGTCAATATGTGGAATAGTGTCAAACTTGAATTTAGACTATTGAAAGTGTTAACTATGAAGAGGTTGGATATAACGCAAGCAGGGAACTCTCCAAACTCTTCCTCACAGACTTCATACACTCAGCCGGGCTGGGCTGGGCTGAATGAAGCTATGAGACGACAAGTTCAAAAGCACGCTGCTGTGGGTTTCCAGCTCCTCTCAAGTAATAACCCTGATAACTTTTGAATAAACCTTCGTATCAATATACCAGAACTCAACTCAGTTTGTGCTTATATCAAGATATCAACTAATTTCTGACACAGTACTTGTAATCTTTTCAATGAAATACCTTTGCAAACTAATAAATACTCCTCTGAAGAATAACATTTATCAAAACCACATGACTTGTACATCGTGATTGAAATCTCTGTATCGATCATAACATTTTACCTCTTACTAAAACCCTATGCTACCCATCTATTCATCATTGACAAAAGGTCTATTCATATTAAAAGTAAACCACAGGTTAAATATCATATCAATTCCTCTACTGATCTCTAGGTCGTGTTGGTATAGATAAACAGAACATAATTCCTAAAAACGAAAGAGGAAGAACAACCTAATCACAGACTATATGCATAGATATATTGACCCTGGCGGGTTGACCTTTTTATGGTTTCATAGTTAAATTCTTCCTGTTTAACTTCCCATCTACTCATCCTATGTTTTCTCTGTATACTCATTAATCAGAAATAATGATTTTCTTTTGTACAAAGAAATCAAATATTACACATTTGTTCAGTGTACAAAGAAAAGGGAAAGAAAAGAGAGAGCAAAGGTTATCACTGCCATATTTGTACACATACAGACCTAGAAGACACATTAAAAAGTTAGGTTAGGAAAATTGAATTGTCTTTTTTGATGGTTAAGTCTGTACAGTGTATTTTTGTAAAGCTTTTAATATCTCCCAAAATTGATCTCCAAAAGACAGCTCAGTTGATTCATCTTTAATATGCAAGAAGCCAATGTCTCTATGTTACAGGTTTTAAATAATGATTTTCTTTCTTACTTTGACAATACTGGATTGTGTAACATATTTATCACCCCATAAGTTGATCATGCAATTTAATTTTTGTTTTACTCTTTCTACTGGCTAATCATTGTTGGTCAGTTTCATGCTTGGGGTGATCAGGCTTTCTAAGCCATGGGTCTGAAACTCTGGAATGAACTCCCTCTACAAATACGTTAACTGTCGTCAACAGAAACGTTCAATCACAACTGTAATTATTGCAAACTTCTAATTTACTATGTCTAGGAGAATTTAGTTTCGTTTTTTCTTTCTTATGTTGTTACATGTATTTTTCTCTAAGCACCTTGAGCACCAAAAGGTGGACCTCTGTGCTATATAAGTAGCCACTACTATTATTATTATTATTATTATTATTATTATAAAAAGGTAAACGAGAGAGAAGTATACAATATTTCAGATTAAATCAAGAAGTCTACCAAGAGTTGAGCAAGGATCTAAATGAAAAGTCCAGAGGGTTATCTCTAATCTGGATAACAAACCCAAACATCTCAGAGTCAACATGGTGATCAAAACTAATCCCGATTTTCCATCTAAACAAACCACACTAAGAATAGACCAAGAGGAAGTGAAACCTTCAGTCCTTACTTCTTCCCCTTCTATCTGTATTTGGCCCCCTACCCTACAGCAACATGCTAACGGTGAGGGTCACACAATAAGCAGGTAACTTTAAGTTTGGGTCATGGCTTTTAATTTTGAAGATATCTTGTATTTTACAGTTACTGTGAAGACACACTCTTGCTTACAATGCTTTAAGTTAACTCAAAGTTTCAAACCACGGCAGATTCGTCAGTTAAGCACGATTACTACCAACAGAGGGGGGGCTCCGATCAAAGTTCTGCGCCATTTGGACGTAAATAACTTCGAATTTAAGCTAGCTTGAAGATCAAATGAATGCTTTACCCGGCTTGTAGTCAACCTTGAATACTTGTTCGATTTTTCAGTGGATCGCTGTTTATAACTTTGATATTTTAAAAACTAGGAGTCCGATGTGAACAACGCTAACATTGAATGTAGAAGAAGGTCTGTGGATGCTTGGAGTAGGGGTGCACAGCTAGCCAGTCAGATCATTACCAGCTGGTAAGAGCAAGATAGCTCACGTTACTCTCAGCTTTAATAAAACATTCATGTCATTCATTCATTGACCATCAACAATACAAGGGCCAAGACTTCTTCAAAGTGAAAATTGGTTTTGACTTGATTTAGTGTGGATTCAAATGAACTGTACATGTGGTTATTGTATGTGTAGTGTATGTTCAGAGCCTGTTTGTAGTAATCTAAATAAAGGGAGTATATATGGAAGAGTATTTTCTGAACTATAAAAAGGCAATGTAAAAGCTAGGGCAAGAAACACACAGAAAGCTATACAGACATTAAAATAATTCCTGTCTACGTATGGTAGATTGAACTTTTAACCGGAGGTTAAGTGTTCGATAATGATGCCACAACATAGTCTAAGTCTGTTGACCTGAAATAACCTTTGACCTTGATTTCGTGACCTGAAATTCTGCTCACATGATTGGGAATACTTGATAACCCTTTGGTCCAAGTTTCATTGAATGAGAACTTATACTTTTAAAATTATACTAAAACTTAATCTTAGGTTAGTTTTTGATGTTGACGTCGCTGCCGTCATCGGAGACAAAAATAAAGTTTCATCATGAACATTACTTTAAAAATCTGCATATCAAGCTAAGACATTTTACTTTAAAAAGCTGAATGAAAGTGGCAGTGACATTGAGAAGTCATCTTTAAAAAGTGTTTATGGAAAGCTCTGTCATATCATATTGAAATTAATAAAAATACTGATTTGTGCACTTTAGAACAATTTAAAATTTTAAAAGAAAAAAACAGAAGAAAAATGCCTTTTGTCATGACCTCTATTCAAACAAAACAATTATCCTCAACATTTGAAGTAACATAGCAGTAACAATTAAACACAATGGCAGACTGCTATAAGGATAATAACAACATTTCTTTCATGTATCACCTATATCACATACAATGTGTCTTATGTTAAGGATGAAAATGAACAGTATGAAAACTGACTTGGCTTGCAACTCATCAAAAGCCTTCATTTTAGTATTTTGTTTAGAAACTGGTTAGGACAGGTGTCTGTAGTTATACATACGGTTGTTTCTACTTGTAAGGTAGGTAATCAGACTGAATACACTCAGTCCCAAGCATCAGCAGCATAGTCCATGTCAGGTCCATCATGGGCTTCATGTTTAGGTGACATCTTCTGTATTGAGTGTTTGACCGAGTCCAGGATGGAATGGATACTACCCTCTGACCTACTGACCGTCATGGCCCTTCGTGCCGGGCTGCCTTTCTTACCAACGTCCCTTGCTTCCTCCAAGCTGGCCACAGCTGACTCTCGCTTGTCACCCTGCTTTCCTCGATCTCTAATGGCAGCCATGAGGTCCGTACGGTTGAGATCAGTATCTGACCAGGAATGCTTGGGGATGCGTCTCACGGTAGAGTCTTCATCACGTTTCTTGGTTGATTCTACCAGGGTTGCTGGAGTGGGATTAACTTTTGCAGTATCAGGAGTAGGTTTGTACTTGGGGATATCAGTGGAAGGAACTCCTTCCATGGACCCACTATGGATGGAATTTTCCTCTCTATGGTTGTTATTGTTATTACTGGATAATGTTTCTGGTGCACCTCTTACTTCACAACCGTTCTTACAATGATCATCTGCACCTGTGTCCAAACTTGGTGTAACAGGTGGATGATTTGCATCAGTCTCTTTTGTAATTCTTGCATCACTTTCTGGTGAGTCATCTGCACCATTTATTACAGTTTCCCTGATTGGAAGTGATGACATTTCTGGTATGGCAGTCACTGTTGCACAACTTGATTTGTTCACAATCTCATGCTTTTCTCTGGCTTCCTCCACGTTCACCATCCTAACATTGCCCCTTGCTGATGCCATCGCATTCTTTAAGTCACTAACAGTCACTATCTTCCTTTCTGGGACAGGGCTTTCTGTAGAATGTCTATCATCTTCAGCCTTCTTGGCTTCATCTTCCTCCTGCAAGATACCGCGATACAAAAGCTCTGCATTCCTTGGACCTTTGACACTACTCCTAACATTCAGTGCATAACATGCAGACACTGTCCTTGAACCTATAGGTGTCGACTGCTGCTGCAAGAGGGCTTTAAAGTCAGTCATATTAGTCCTTGGTTTCCCGGAAACTAGACATACACGAACGGGAGTGTTTTCAACAATTACCGTCTCAGAGAAGCGAATAGTTCTACTATTAGAAGGAACATTGTCATAAGGAGAATCAGCAGCCATCATTTGACCAATAGTTGTGTCTGCAAATGGGTCCGTAGAGATATTCAACTTTTTCTTTGATTTGTGAATCTTAGCATGTAGATTGTCTTTCTTGTTGCTACCTTTTAATATAGAACTTCCTGGTTGTCGTTTTGGATCAAAGACATATGGCGTGTGTTCCTCCAATTCTTCCACAGCATCTAATGTTACACTTTTGGGAGTTGTTGGACGTCCTGCAATGTCATCTGATTCAGCACTCCGGTCCGTGTGCTCAACTTCCCCTTGTTCAGTGTCTGGTTCACTTCGGTTGTCTTCCATTCTCTTTGCTGCTTGGATGATGGCTTTGTCCGGATCAAGGTTCTGTGCAGCTATACCTTCTTTGTATGAAGTCCTGAAGGAAGTGGTCCTTGCTTCCTCCTTGTTCAGTGGTGACTCAGAAGCACAAGACATTGCCAACATAGCTGACACATTGGTAGTAGTGGGTATGACTGGTGGAGATGTGGGAGTAGTAGGAGGTGTAGCCATACTGCTGTTGCGCCCACCAGACTTTGACTTTCGCATCTGCTCCAGTATCTCTGCTCTCTGCTCCCTGGACATAGCTTTGGTTCTTTCCTCACCCGCCTTGAGCTGGCTCAGAGCATCATAAGCCTGTGGTGCTTGTACCTGCAAGTCAGACACATAACGATTGAATTTCTGCTTCCTATCTAAAGAGTTTGTAGGTGAGATCACATCTGCTGGTTTATTGATAAGACTAGCACTCATTCCATTAGAGTAGACGGTGTAGGTACTGTCCTTTGACTTCTTTCTTATAACATTGTAACTCCCAGGGTACATTCCAAAGAACGTATTGTTTGAATCTGTAGGAGTCCTTGGACTTGTGACTGGTGTCACAGTATCTGTGTCCGATTCTGTGATTGTCTGACTGGTTTGTTGCTCAGGTTTGGGTGATGGTTTGTAGCCATAAAAACGTTCCCTTGCTTTCATCATGGCTCCTGGTATAGGTGTGGCCCAGAAGTCTGAAGCCTGGCTACCAGAAGAAGTCGCAGAGGAAGCTATAGGAAAGTGATTCTGCAGACCAAGAGACCCCATGTTCTGTCCACTCATCTGCTGAGAGCTAGTGGCTGCAGTTGATGTCTCAGTAGACCTACCAACACCGTTGATCAAGGACTGGGTGTACTGCAATCCATTGGAGGAGATGTTGGTGGCCATACTGAGGGCACTGATTGGAGTCTGTCTGCTGCTGGTGGATTGTGGCCCTCCAGGCATTCCTCCAGGCATTCCTCCAGGCATTCCTCCAGGCATTCCTCCAGGCATTCCTCCAGGCATTCCTCCAGGCATTCCTCCAGCCTTACTTACTCCTCCATAGCATATGCTGTACATCTTAGGATCATTAGGGCTGCACAGTGGAGGTGGAAGATCATAGCTGGCACTGCTCACATCCGACATGTCGCTTGGAGCTGGTGTTACACTCCTACTTCCATCAGAGTCGTTGGTGAGGGTCTGGTTAGAAGGTGACGAGGAATCCATAGATATGGGACTTCCATCTGTAATGGAAAAAAAGAGAAAAGTATTGATTAGAAATTGTTTACATTAGTGGCAAGTTTGCACAAATTAAAAGCATGGAAATGGGACCACTACCTGAGAAACCTAGAAAAGATGTACAAACAAAGGTACTTTGTATATTAGAAAGGATTTTACAATGGTGTCAGGTGAAAATACAAATGTTTGAATGGTTTTCCATTTGACCTCTATGTCAGTTTGTGGAAGTTACAATTAAATGGGATTTAATTATTATCTGCTTTGTAATCTACTACATAATATAAAATAGAGCATTGCAATCCTGATTTCCTAAACAAAAAGAGAACTAGTTCAATTTACTTAAAGAGATCTGGTAACTTTGTCTCAGATTCTGAAAAAAAATCCTGGATTTAGCTCATGCTGCAATGATAATTATAAACCTTTAGGTCAGTCAAGAACCCCATGATTTTTACAAGCCGTTCGCCTGTCTGATTATGAAGATATTTATTATTGGAAATTTCGTGTTTGCCTAACGGTTTTCCTAACACTACAGTCTATTGGGGAAAACGAGTATGGTAAAAACCGGTCACTCAAAGATTTTTACTTTTTTGAAGCACTTCTTGATCATTTAGAAGCGTTTTTGTTTGTTTAGGGCTTCAATATTACCGGTTCACCATATCACAGGCACTGATACGGTAGGGCCATGCATTTCAGATTTAACATTGTTAAACGATCCCTTTAAAGGGAGAGTGTGTTTGAATAACATTTAAAAAATAGAATTTAGTTCATTCTCTGAGGATATGAAATATTTGGGGGCTCAAAATGTCTGAGAATCTTATTACCCACATAACCATGGCTAGTTTGGGGCTGCTGAAGTTATTAGCTCTTAATCATGTCAAGATAATCTGACAGAATGAGGCCATATTGAGGAAGTAATAACAAAACTCTCCTCATTTTAGAATGTGCAAAATCCATGAATAAATTAAGGAAATAGGGTTTTAAAAAATGCTTATTTTGGAACCAAGACAAGTTCAGAGACAATAAAGGCAATGAGGATAGTATTAAGTGATGGGCACTCACTTTAATATAATCCCCCTTCAAAGCATGTTATGACTGTGCTCATGAAGATGGATTACAAGATTCAGTATGATTTCTTATTAAGGTAATACAAAGTTTTGGTAAATATTGAAAATTGGGTGGAAAGTGGTTCTTTACAATTTTGATATATTTGGATGCCCCTATGGATATATTATAAGCACTAGAAAATTTAGACCCTAAAACGCTTCTGCTTTCGAGAAAAATTTAATACAACAATTTACCAGTGCTCCCAGTAAATTTTGATAAATTTGAAATAGCGCCTACGGCCGTATAATGGTAGCTGCGACCATAAAAATATCAGAATGTGTAGTTGTGATATATAATTGCCAAACTGGAATGGTTAATCTGTCGATTGTAGTCAAGAAAAATTGTTGTATAGCTTAATTAATATCTTGACCTTGAGAGGGAGCTATACAACATAAAGAGGTTATTATTTACAATTTCATAACTTTAGACTCGATTACAACCGCCACAACAATAACTGAATATTGTAGGATGGTATATGCTTCCAATTTATTCATTTGAACCAAATTCATATGTCAGATATAACATGATATCAATTTTATTATGAAACTTCTCCAATGACATTTCAAGGGTCAGAAAGAAAAAATCTAAGACATTTCTTTGTTACTATTCAAAACTGCTAGAGGGTAGATAGCTACTATATTCACCTGTGAAATCTTCTTGAAAAGGAAGATTATTGAGTCTATTAATAGTAAAGGGGAAGGGTAACTATCGGCCAGCTGGGAAATGGTCTTCAGACACATTCCCCTTGGGCAACAATACAGGTGCCATTGCTGAAGGGGAAGTTGTGAGTATGGTGGTCGGGGGGGGGGGGGGGCACCTGTGGTACAGTGTATTTGTCTGGACAAAAGTTGAAAACATTTATCAACCTGTACACATACTATGTGCTTCCCCTCACATAAATATTTGTGTCGTATATGACAGGTATCACTTAATTGTCTTCCCTTCTCTTCTAACTGTGTTAGAATAAAATGTGTTCTCTGAAACCAGTATCACATTTGAAATGTTAATAAATAATGTGATGCCAATATGCCAGCAGAGTGTGATGGCATTGGAATGAATTTTATTTGAGCTTGTTATTGTCAATAGAAAACGTGGGATATCATTGAGTTTGACATTGTAGAAACAGAATATGAGACAACATTGGCATCATGATGAAAAACAAGCCTCTGGGACATCATTGATTATATCATTGAAAGTCAGGTCAGGTAGTCTTTCATGTTCTTCAAGATACTCCATAGGGAGTTTGACACATATACATACAAAATACACTGGCATGAACATGTATCTTAGAATGGAGTACATGACTAGCCTACCAAAATGTTCTTGTTCACATTGAATATTTAACCCATTGCTTTTAACTACGCTCATGTGAAGGGACATTCTATAGCAAGAGAAAATTCTGTTTTGGAACTGGACCTCATTTGTGACATTGTAGAATTCTGAAAGTGCTCACCGCATATTGTTTTCTATAATATCTTATCTAATAATTGAATACATTAGCTACCTAATCTAGATATTGTTGGGTGTAGGTTAGAGGTTAAATTGACATTAATGGCATAGCATTACATGTCAAATTTGGGGGTCAATTTGATTTTTGTTGCTTAAAAAACAGGGTGAAGATCTGGAGCTCTCTATTCCTGTTTTGATTATGAAACGAGATTTCCTTTTAACAATCATCCTGATACCCTTTTTGAGGAATGATGCACATCTACTTACAGCGCAGTGTATAGTGTGTTATGCCAAATGTGTTGATTGACATCAGCCTTACAAAGTAAAGCAACTCAAACCTACGATGTCAGAATATCTTCTGATAAAACCTATATGATAGATTACTTAACCCATAGATTGATTAGATTCTAATAGGGCATGGAGGTATTGAATCTTTAGGGGGGTCCTACTAGTCTTGAAATCAACCAAAGATATTCTTATAGGGCCAGTGGGGTGTTTCACAAAGATCAAGTCTAACTTAACTCTAAGTTGGACTTAAAAATTATGGAGAGCCATCTGTAGCCTAATTAATTCAAAAGTACAAATTCAATTATTTTAGAATTTTTATCAATTCCACATCAAGAACATGAAATCTCCTTGATAATAGAAAATATGAATGATTTGAATCAAAATGTTATGCTTTTTAAAATAACTTTTACAAAATACTTTCATAGATGCTAATGGCTTTCCATAATTGTTAAGTCCAACTTAAAGATAAGTTCAACTTAGGATCTTTGTGAAACACCCCCCTGGAGTTCATGAATCTTTGGGAGTCCTACTAGCCCTGAAAGATATTCTTACCTAAATGAGGCTGAAGTTGTAGATTGCTGAGATGTGCATCTAATGAGAAGGAGTCATCCCTCTTGGGCAGCGCTGGAGCAGCTTGCCGATTGGAATCCTTTGAGACCTTGTTCTTAGGTGTGATGAACCCTCTGCGACTGTCCTTACCCTTATAGTGAGCTGCAATGTCATAGTCATAGCCAACGCACTGAGGGTGCTCGGGGATTGTTGGGTGTTTGGCGTGCTTCGGGGAGAGTCCGCAGTCTGAGTGCATCGAGGTCCAGTAACCTTCTTGATCAACAGAGAATGCCGATAGGCTGTCTGTATCAGGGAACTCCTCGGCCGAGTCTCCAAAGTAAGCATCAAGGTCTAGGGAGGTGTTGTCAGAGACGATACTTGCTGCATTCTCAACCGAAGACTCTGAGGAAGAATCGCCAAAGGAGAGCTGAGGTTTGAGTGGTCCTTTAACAGAAGGAGCAGTATTACCAAGCTCTGGCTTACTGTGTATAGAAACAGAGGCAGACCCTTGGGAGGCACCTACACTCTTCAACCATGTCTCAGTGTCCAATCTGGTAAAGGTTCCACCAGCTGCTTCTAGTTCATTGGTTGGGGTTGGACTCCCGCTAGAGGAACTATGAGAGGACTTCTGAACAGGAAGGAAGCAGGGACGAGACCCATCCCCATTGATTAACCCAGGGAATGAAGAATTGGCGCAGGGAGCGACTGGCGTTCCCTGAGAACATTCTATCTCATTGGACAACGACACTGCAGAATCTGAAGGAGATGCATCCATGTTGGCTGGAGGAGTCACTTGACTGTCCTGTTCTGAGCACACTGATGTTCTTGTGCTGTCAGTTCCACTCCAGTTCCCTGAACTGGATCTCCTATCCTCTTTCCTTATGCTAGACTTCTGCATCCTTAACCTGACTGAAGCTGCGAGTTCTGCAGGATCTGGACGAAGATGTTGCTGATGAGGTTTCGGATGTTGGATATCACCCTTTGACGCGACTGTCGTGTCAGTAGGGATAGGGTTCAAGTAAGACTGGGTGGAGATCACTGCATTTGGTAGATGAGACATCTGGGGCAGGAAGAGTTTAGGCTTTCCATTCCGATAGTGACCAGATGGGTGCTTACGTGATTCCGCATGTTCATTGAGTCTGTTGACTGCTGCTGTCTGCCATATCCTCTCCATTGAGCTGTCAGCAGAAGAACCTGGATAACAAGAATAAGAAAGAGGTGAAAACAAAATGATGGCATAAAGGTAGAATCAACTGCCTAGCTAACTCAATCCACTATTCACCCCCCCCCCCCCCAAAAAAAAAAAAAAAACTAACAACAACAACAACAGCAGACAGAGACACAGAGAGAAGGAAAAAACTGACATTAAAAAAATGTAAATAAATGTTGAGAACTAGAGTAAAGTCCTCAAAGTTAACCTTACTTCAATAGGTATCCAAGCATAAAATCTTTAATTAAAGTTGTAAATGGTATTTTGCTAATTGAAACACAGTTCATGAACCTACCTGAGAATTGAACAGTTCCCATAGCACTTCCTGGAGGTACTGAGTTTGGTCTTAGGAGTCCCATACCTCTGGGAAGCGATGCAGACCCATTGAGGTTCAGAGCCTTCTCTAGCTTACTGGAATCTCCTAGAGAGTGACGGTTTCTTCTCCTGTTTCTTAGAGGAGCAACCACTGCGATGCTTGGCTTCCCGACCTTGCCGGCAGCCTTCCTTGCTTCGTAAGCCTTGTTATACTCCCTCACAGAATACTTGAGCTTTCTATCCAGACTCTGCGTCCGGATCTCCTCAAAATCAGCGCTGGAGCTACTGGTGTATTCACTGCCAGAGTTGGAGCGAGCACGCCCCATCTTGAGTTCCTCTTCAACTTCTCGAGGGATCCCCGACACAGTTCTCCTCCAGGCCTTCTTCTCCCTGCGTTCCTTCCTCCCCCTGGAGGACATCCTGAATGTGAGTGTGAGTGAGCGTCGGATGTTAGCCATACGCTCAAACCCTGACCCTGAGGTGTCCACAGTAACCATTGATGATGGTCCCACATGTTGCCTGACAGCTTCTTCAGGAGTTGGGAGTGGACTCTGGAGACGTTGGAGGTAGCTTTCTGATAGGATGTCACCATCTGATAGAGGGCGCTGTGTACGTTTGGGGTTTGGCAGGTTCTCTATCTTCTGATCAGGTGATGGTAGAATGATGTCACGCTGTATGGTAGAAGAGACAAACACAAGGTACACATTACTTTAAATGGCACTTCCAAATGTAAATATACCACAATCTTCTCTTTTTAATGTAGAAAATGTTGATAATATGCAATGCCAAATTTTATAAATATTGGAATAAAGTATGCTGATTTTTGGAATGACAGGTAAAAAAAAACATGGCTCACAAGAAATGATTTAATGAAAATAATAAATGAAAATAATTTGTTATTCTGACTAGAGTCTACCTACAGTATGATTTCATCAAATCACTTGAAGAAATTGTAGAATATCAAAGGAAAAACTGACAACAAAATGATAAAGAGGGGGAAAAAGGCTGCAAAACAAACGACTCAAATAAAAAGCTTCTTGTGGGAATAATACATTTTGATTCATATCAACTTACAATTGAAAGATGGTCTTACACTATGACAGTAATCTCTGACAATCGAAACCACTTTACGCATCTAATCCTACAGTCATTTGCTTTCCTCATCAATTCCCTCCAGAACAATTTCTTTCATTCTTTCTTCTTCTTTTCAATGCCCCCCCCCCCCCTCTTTCTCTCTTAGTATGCATTTCTCATCATAATTGGATTTGTTGTCATATCAAATTCTACTATTCTTACATGAAACTTACTATTCTCTTCTTCGGCGGTTGATATGTCCAAGACTTCTATTCATATTTTGGGGTTGAATTTACTATTTTCCATTTCTACATATACGTTTACATTTTAATTGGCTTTTACTTGGCCAATTGTATATTTCCTTTTCCTACATGTTTATGGAAAATAATAATTTCTTTCCATATTACTGTGCATCTTTCTCTGTTTGCATTCTGCAATTCTTAACCCACTCCCCCCCCCCCCCCCCCTCCCTACGCAAATCTACTGTCTCTCTCTCTATCTATCTATTCACTCCCTGCAGGCTGTTTGCATAAAAGCTTTCTCAGCTAAAAAGTAGGATTGTGTTTCAGACGACCTCCAAATCATTTGTGAATATGCTCCCCAATTTGCGGGCTTTATTGAAGCGTCCAATCGCATTAAGTCTTTGTGACCATCAAAGGAGATCCATTACTCTTCAAGACTACAATTCTCTAGGCTCTCTCTAGACTTCCATCCAGCTACTAATGGTTGGTTCTGAGATTTAATCTGGATATTTATCAATTCATCAGGACATTTCAATGGCAGACGATTGCTTCAAAGGAGTAAATCAAACTCATCATTATCCTAGAGAGCTGCAATCAGAAAGTGATGGATAGAGCTAAAGTACAGGCAATCTATGGATAAATCTTTATATTCAAAATGACAATTCTCTTGCAAAATGGCTCTGACACTTGTGGGCTTTGCACATGACCATCACAAGTAAAAGATATTAAGTAATGGATCTGAATAGCTTATATCATCTGAAGGCTACTGAACACTTCAATTTCCTCTAGTATTTCAAGAGGATTCAATGCTATTGGTCTCAGGCATGCATCCATTGAAGATATTGTCACCTGCAACAAATGCTTTAAAGGTAATACAAAGTTTTGGGAAATTTGGAAAATTGGGTGGATAGTGATTCTTTACAATGTTGATATATTGGGATGCCCCTATGAATGTATTTTATAAGCACTAGAAAAGTTAGTCCCTGAAACACTTCCACTTTCGAGAAAAATTGAATTTTAAAAAATTTACCTGTGCCCCTGTTAAATGTTGATAAATTCCAAATAGCGCCTACGGCCGAACAATGGTAGCTGCGACCATGAAAATCTCAAAATATGTAGTTGTGATATATAATTTCCAAACGGGAATAGCTAATTGGTCAATTTTAGTCTAGAAACATTGTTTCGTAGCTTAATCAATATCTTGATCTTGAGAGGGAGCTAAACATAAAGAGTATTACTTACAATTTCATAACTTTAGACTTGATTTCAACCGAGACAGCGATCACTGAATATTGTAGGATCGCATATGCTTCCAATGTGTTAATTTGAACCAAATTCATGACCCCATACCAAAACTTTGTATTACCTTTAAGATTTAACTAAGAAAAGAGCATCATCTGGTAATCTTCTGGCTGATTGAGTAGAAGAATAAAATGAAGAAAAAAAAAATAATCAACTCAAGACCTGGTTACTGACTAACATTATACTATTATTGTTGGTCAGACCATCAAAACTTTAGTGAAACAAATATATTTGTAGCCTCCATGCATATCCATCAATCACCAGTCAAACTAAATTACTTCCTACATCAATCACATCATGAGTTAAGTCAACAATTACAATGATGGCTAATTCCATCATAATTCCTTTTCAAAGAGGTTGAATTTAATTACAAACAAGCAGTTGAAGATGCATTAGAGAGGACTATTAAAGGTAATACAAAGTTTTGGTATGGGGTTGTGAATTTGGTTCAAATGAACATATTGGAAGCATATGCGATCCTACAATATGCAGTGATCAATGTCGCGGTTCAACTCTAAGTCTAAAGTTATGAAATTGTAAATAAACTCTTAAAGTTGTATAGCTCCCTCTCAAGGTCAAGATATTAATTAAGCTATAAAACAATGTTTCTCAACCAAAATTGATCGATTAGCTATTCCCGTTTGGAAATTATATATCATATCTACATATTCTGAGATTTTCATGGTCGCAGGTACTATTATACGGCTGTAGGGACTATTTGAAATTTATCACAATTTATCGGGAGCACCAGTAAATTTTAATATTCAATTTTTCTCGAAAGCAGAAGTGTTTTAGGAGCTAAATTTTCTAGTGCTTATAATACATCCATAGGAGCATCCAAATATATCAAAATTGTAAAGAATCACCATCCACCCAATTTTCAAAATTTCCCAAAACTTTGCATTACCTTTAATGACTGTTACCAGGAAGGGGGAAATATCACTTGTGGTAAAGGGGAGTGTTCCACAAATCAAAGATTATTCACAATTTCCTCTTTGAATCATATTGCGCTGATCCTCAGGCGCGCTAAAAAACAGAAGGGTGATTAGGGTAAGTCTCAATTGATTTTAATTGAAGGAGGTATTTCCTGTGGAGAGTTTGAGGTATGTCTTGAGGGGAGGTCTCTACTCAACCCATACTCTATCTCGCACTAATTGTTATGTCCTTTGTTTACTATATACACTAAACTACTCCACCCTCTCTCATCTAAACCACACCACAAACTTCCCTAATGTTCCCCTTTTCTACAAAGACTTGTTTTACAGCCTTTGTGCATGTGAATAATCAAGAAAGTCCATACATAGTCACAATAACCTATTCAAAGTTCTTAATTTGCAGGTTTTATTAATTTAAATTTCCTATTTGATTTTCAATTCCCTATCAATTTCCAATAGTTGAGATCTGATTGTAAATATGAGGAACTGGAATACTTTTCATCCTCTCCATTCTTATCACAAATGTATCTTTCAAAAAGTTATCCTGCTGTATGACACAAGAAAAAAGATTGTTTGTTTATAGTATAACTGCATGGTATTTCCATGAGTAGCTTCCTATTGAAAATTCATATCCCACACATCCCTTATTATATATAGTACATGTAGGGCCGGCCCGTGCCGTTTCAGGTGCTCTTAATCCATACAATTAATTCTCAATCTAACACAGGGGGGTAGAGGGGAGGGGCGGAGAGGGGAGGGGCGGAGAATTAATCAGAAAAGGTTGATCATCTAGCATATAAGAATTTGTGTGTATTGCAAGGTTCTGGAATCATCAAAATGATAAGAAATTTGGTAAAGTTACAAACACTGTACACAGAAAGATGTATATGGGACTACACGAACGCAAGGATTTTACAGGTCCCTGTGTCTCTTATAACAGCAGGGTAAAAAGAAGCGCGTGTGCGTGAAGATAACGACCGTATCATCATTACATGAATTTAATGAGGATCTGAGATTGCAGTCTCTAACTTCATGCACATGCGCGGCCGCACTGGCACCTATGCAATTGTATTGTTCAGCGGTTTGCCATGAAACCTGAGAATATGTACCGTTTATCATAATGTCTTCGGTTTTAGGAAAAATACTCCAAAAAAGATCAGAAACTTCACACAAAACAGGTAAGAAAGATTACGTCTTTTAAATCATGACCATTATTTGAACAATTGAGGAAGATTTAGTTCATTACCACTAAATTTGCTTCTGCTGGCCGAAAGTGCCCGAAAGTGCCCACACAACGACCGCCAGGGCCAGCCCTGTAGCGACCAGCAACAGCAGCGCTTGAGCAATTTCGCTCACTCACTCTACTGTATACGTCTCGCACAATGCATTTAGTCTTATCATCTAGGGCTGATTGTCAACGAACGGAGTTAAGTCTTTTGTTAATTCCGTTTGTTGCTACAGCAGACAGCCAGTGAAAACGAATTTGTTTGATAAAATTATGGAAATGCAAGCACTACTTTAAAGTAGACACACCAAGAATCAAAAGTGTTTTAAATTGATGCAAAATTCATATCATTGCGAAGGGGAAGCCTTACTGATCAGATACAACAACTCTCCTATTCAAAATATGTTTGGGGCCCGCAGTAATCAACTCTCAAAAATGTTAGTTTCGAGATCCAGATTTTCTGCCTTCAGCGGTCCTTTGTAGAGCGTCAATATTTGTGACGTCACGCACGGGACACAGCTGGCTAACTGCAGAATACACGCGCGACTCCGGTAGGCGGCCAGTACTGAGCCGTTTGTCCAGTGTCTGATGTCACTATTCAGAGCTCGCTACGCTCGTGTGTTTGGCTTAAGTTCAGGGGCGTTCGGGGGTCTAAGAAGGGTCTTGAAAAATTGCATTATACGCCTTTTCATGATATCTATATGATTTCTCAGCAAATTATTCGTGTTTTTCAAGAGAAAATCTTTCCATCCATATTGTTCCAATTATCAGTTGTAGTGAATTTTTCTTTGTGTAGCTCCTTTAAACAAACAGAACTTTGTCATTCCTTGCTCATTTTTCCCGATTGAGGGGTCATATGAAAGGGCAGAGACTCAACTTTCTAGAAATGTTATTTTCTCTTTGAAATTCAGATACCGTCCGCCAAATGACTTTTTGGTTTCCTCTCTTCAAATTCATTTTAATCACTCATGCGTGAAAAATGCATCACATAAATGGCATCACATGAAAGAGGAGGATCTAAGCTTTCCAAACATGGGTCATTTATTACTTATAAATGTGAATAAGTTATAATAAATAACATAAATAACATCGATAATTCTCGGTTTCGTTTTTCTGGGACGCACTGTATAGGGATTTGAGGTATGAATTCCAAACAATAAAGATAATAACATTAGCTCACCAAATTAAAACTCCTTTTGTATCTCCAATAAATAGTTGGCAGCACCAAATTAAAACTCTCTTTTGGCGAACACAAGCAAAGGAAAGTTTAGAACGTGTGATGATATCCAAATGAAGTTAAGCTATATGACAAGTCCTCTTGATGATAAGTGCAGCTGAATAAACCTAATGTAGTGCAGAAAATATCTTGCTTCCAAACTCAAGTCCTTCTACTAAGATGAATGCACATGGAAATACATCTACTAAATTGTGTCTTGATCTTTCTCCAGACTGTCTCTTGATTGGCCAGTTGTTGCCATGGCACAAAAACATCTACTAGGGTACAGTAGTGAAGGTATTTAAACAACAGGTGAGCTTGCCTGATATATATTCTATTGAGTCACAATGTTGAATAGGCTGACCAGCAGTGAACAAAAGAGATGATATCAAAAGGAATACTGGTCTGTTGATTATGCATATGAAAAGCAATTAATGGTTGTAACATCAGCTGACAATAGGCTATTTTCGTAATGTAACCAAATTTAATTCAAACGTTTTTGTAAGTGCCTCGATCCAAACTATTTCATTCACCTGATAAGAATAACAGTATTTCAATAGACAGAATCTGAACTGCATGTATTAGTTGTTGCCAGGTAGGACAAACATTATGGCTTGCCCTACCTAGCAACACTTAAAGATGAAGTTGAGTTCTGGTCATGCGATTGCATTGTGAAAGAAACGGTGTGGAACCGACCAGAAAAGGTTGATCATCTAGCATATACGAATTTGTGTGTATTGCAAGGTTCTGGAATCATCAGAATGATAAGAAATTTGGCCAAGTCTTGGTAAAGTTACAAACACTTGCACAGAAAGATGTATATGGGACTACACAAACACGTGGCGTAAAAAGCCGGCCCCCCAATGTTTACGATGTTACATGCATATTTAGAATATGAAGGCATTTGAAGAGCCATCCTTTTCAGGGAACATGTCTTATCTAATGTTCTTCCACACTTGCATAATAAGAATGAGTAATGCTCACAAATTATTTTTCACCTCTTCCCAGAACTCAACCTTCTCTTTAATACATGCAGTTTGCATTCTGACTATTGAAATACTATTATTCTTATCAGGTGAATGAAATAATTTGTATTGAGGCACTTCACAAAGACATGTATTAGATTTGGTTACATCAGGAAGCTGTAATTAATGGAGATCCCGTCCAAGAGGGCCCTTTGAAGTCATCCGTGGCACCGCGCGTCTTTTGTTTCCCCTACCGTAATCCCCTTAATCCCCCTCCGAAACCGTACAGCTCCCTAGTAGCACTAAGTCCTCCCTTTCCATACACAGCCCAGCCCAGCGAGCACGGCGGCTTTTGCTTTGCCGGCCCGTACTTGGGGTGAATAGTGGTGATAACTTGACAACTTCTAGCCCTAAATCCATAAATGCGCAAACATATAACAAAATTTCATGTAGTTCTTTAGGAAGATAAACCTTTGGACTACCTTTCTAGCTATGTACAAATTTCGGAAATTTTCGGAAAATAGCAATAATTAGATGAGAAAATCATGATGATGAAAACCTTTCATTCGCTCTAACTCATGATTTCCTTGGTAGATTTCGCTGGTTGAAATGGCCATGTCTTCAGTAGAGCTATCCGAGAACGGAAAAATCATTTGATGACTAAAAGAAAGTTGCATTGCTCATATGTTGTGAATTCTGTATTTTATATGTTATAGCTAAATACATCTTCACTGAACATGACTTAATTTTTCGGTGCCACGCATGGCTTCAAAGCTTGATGCTTGCATATTTTTTGCAAAAGATTGAATAGAGAACTTAGGGAAGCAGATTGCGTTGCGTAACATTTCGTACTATTTGAAATGCCAGAGAGGGACTGTGCATTGATATGGACAGCTGTTTATGGAAATGGTGGCTGGAGAGGGTTACATTTCTTTTTGTTAAAGAGAAGGTTGAGTTCTGGGAAGAGGTAAAAGATAATTTGTAAGCGTTATCATTGTTGTTATGCAAGGGTGGAAGAACCTCAGATTAAACATGTTCCCTGAAAAGCATGGCTATTCAAATGCCTTTATATTTTAAATATGACATGAAACATCGTAAAAATCGGGGGGTAGGTTTTTTTCGCCATGTGCTCGTGTAGTCCCATATACATCATTTTGTGTACAGTGCTTGTAACTTTGCCAAGATTTGGCCAAATTTCTTATCATTTTGATGATTCCAGAACCTTGCAATACACACGAATACTTATATACTAGATGATCAACCTTTTCTGATAGAATCCACACCGTTTCTTTCACAATGCAATCGCATGACCAGAACACAACTTTATCTTTAAGTCAGGTTAATCTTGAATATTTTTCCCTCAGAAAATTCTTTCGAGACGGTATCTCCATTCATTACAGCTGCCTGGTTACATTACGAAAATAACCTATTGTAAACAAACTGTGATGAAGTGCAAATGTTTTTAGAATTGCTGATAAAATCCACTACACCTCCATGCTTGACCCCATGCAAATTCCATCGATCATCATCTTACAAATCGCATCGGCAATAGACAACTAATTCTGTGAATCTCATGGAGGAAATTGGGATTTATGTGATACATCTTTCACTCATCGAGGCTAGCATCTCTTTTTTCTTGAAGTTTGGGAGGAATCTTTTACTAGTAAATGGAGTAAAACCAGTACAGATTTAGTAAGTTTTTGTGTACTATGACATTGCGTACACATTGCACGGTAAATTGCAATAACATTAGGTCGAGTACGCAAGATGACGTAGTATGCCAAAATTTGCATATAGAGGTCACTTTGATCGTTTCACGAAGGGGCTGGAGAAACGAATTGGGTAGTGTAAGAAACCAAATTATAAACTCAAATTAAACAGACTTCCCGATTTAATTTTTTGGAATTTCAAAAAGTATAATGATATTAATTTGGAACACACATTTCAAGATTATTATAAAATGAAAACCATAATTTTTTTTACAAATCACTCAGCTCTTTAAGAAATAAAGAGATACAAAGAGGGCTGGATCAGGATACACAAAGATAATGGTTGGAAAGAAATACAAATAAATCCAAATATATCCACATATGAATGTGAGAAAAGAGAAGGGGAGGAGAGAGAGACACATAATCATACAGGTGTATTCCAGGAGGGAGGGATGGTGAGAGGGGGATGGGTGAGGGGGAGAGGGGGTTGGGTCAGAAAGAGAGGGAGAGAGGGAGATAAAGAGAGATAGAGAAAGAGAGAGAGATAGAGGAAGAGAGAGAGATAGAGGAAGAGAGAGAGATAGAGGAAGAGAGGGAGAAAGAGAAAGAGATTATGCATCTGTGTCATAAGTTTTGATTGGCAAATCATGAGTTTGATGAATAATAATATTAGAATAAAAGGAAATCAAACAGTAACTCCACAAATAGAAAGAAAAAGAGACAGAATTAGAAAATGATAAGATGCTACATCTTAAGATAGTACCTGAGATAATACAAAGATAGAGACAGGATGTCAGACAACAGCTGTCTGAAGATTACAAAATACTTCTTTAAAATGATAGTCACACCACCAAGACAAATGAAACTGCCGCGATGCTAAGATAAAAGAGCTGTGGAGTTCACTTTCATTCATTCTTCACCGGCCTCCCCAAATGAAATCCATTCATAATGAAGAGAATTTAGATTGCTTTCAGTCACAGGAGGAGCTGAATCATATGCATGTATGGGCGTGTTTATGCTTCGCTTTTTCTGGCAAGAATCAGGCATCTACGCGTTACGCCGATCGTAAACTCACAAAAAGATGCGTTTACAATTTGTAAACGCGTTTAAATGGGGTCAACGTAGCATGCACAGTGAAGGTTTGCGAATCCAGCTGGAAGACCAATTAAGGCCACACAGGGAGAATTGCCTGGATAAGCCAGAGAAGTAAGCATAAACAGTACACCGTGGAACTGCGATTACGATGAGCGTTTACGATGAGCGTTACAAATCGCTCATTCTGCCTTAAAATTTAAGCTTAAACGCACCCTATGTCAGCTTCCTCATTCATTACACCATGCACTCCTAATTTATCACTGTGAACACCAAGTTGTGTCGGTTGTTTTGAAGTAGGTTGCTGTGTGAATGGAGTGAGGAGGGATGGGGTAATGGTTTATGTCATGGCAGCATGCATGCATTGTTTATGACCTACCATCTGCCTTTAAATTATTTTGAACCATTTTAGAAATACGAAAGACAGTTTTGATAATTAATGTAAAGTAGGATAATTTGTCCAAACATAAAACCTAATTCTTCGCTAGACTGGTGTTTTCTCATACCCCTTCTGCAACAATTGATATACTTAGAAACAAAGAAAGCTATGGGTGGGGCCAGGTTGAAGAGCTTGAAGATCTTTGAAGTTGAACAGGATGGGCTTCTCAATAGTTGAACATATTACTACACAAATCAATAGCAATGAGTATTGAATACATGCTAGCATGGGTGTAATCAACTCCAGTAAACTCTTTGAAACTGAAGTGGAAGATAGATATCGATCACAATGAATTTTGCTTTTCACACCATCAAACTATCAATTTAATTCAATAAATGCAATTAAGATATCAAATATCAAGAGACATTATGATACCATAGGGAATCTATGGAAGACTTTGTCATACATCATTTAATAAAATATTGAACGTAGATGTACTGATGTATTCTTTTTCACTATTAATGATAATAAAAATAATAATAACAACATTTATGGATCTATGATAGCTTCATGTACTTCTCTCATATGAACAATCCTTTTCAAAAAAGCAAACGGCAGATTGTATTAATTGTGCACTTAAAGAAATCAAGTCATCTGTGTTAAAGGATATGAGTTAATGCCCTTCTGGCTTCCAGCAGATGAAATAATGTATACATAGCAAATACAATGTGAATCATGCTGGCATAGAAAAAAGTAGAATGTAACCAGCTTCCTTTAGCAACCAAAATGCTTAAAATATTTTCTATTCTTCAGATCACATTGAATACATTGTACACAGACAAGCTTTGTGTGTACAATGTATTTAGAAAGAGTCATGACGTCTGCAGACATTTACAAAGTAAACATCATAATTTTGCTCAAATTAATGCACACAAAAATCTAGATAAATATCAAATGGATGGTACACATCAATACTGGAGACTCGCTGTCAATAGGATGGATACAGAAAATAACTTCTTTTTTTGTGGATGAAAATATTCATGATTATTATTAAATGAACACACTTTGCAACTTTTATGGAATACATGCATGCATGAACGATATATAATATACATGCGATGGAATTGAATGCATGTACAGTAAACACATATTTATAAAAAGGATGATGAAATTTAAATAATACCTACCATGCAGGTTTGAGGCAGGTGGGCAGGCGGGCGGGCGGGCGGGTGGGCGGGGGAGGGGTGCAAATACAGCCACCAGGGGGGCGATGATGAAGATGGTAGGCAGGCAGGGTGGGGTTAAGTCAACCATGCAAACAAAAATATGAAAATCAAGAAAACCAACAAATGAGAATAAATAATGAAAAAACGGAATGGACCCAAACAACCCATAATTCATAAATAAGGAGAAGTAAAGATGATTTTGAAATGCTGTTAATAGCTTCCAAATTAGTAGAAATGCTTTCCATTTGAGGACCAGAGACTGGCAGCTTTGTATGCTCATCTATCTTCAATATGATAGAATATGAGCTGTACTTGTATGCAACTATCTTCTGCCTGCTAGAATAGAAAGCTTTTCTTCTCCTCATTACATGCAAAACATAGAATGAATACAAAATGAAATGTCACAAAAATGAGAAATAAAAGAAATATCAAGACTATTTAGGTATGATATTAAGCAAATATCCCCTATTTCCCATGAAAATACAAAAAGCAAAAAAGAGATAAAAATATCCATTTATATCGTTTTAAACTTCCATCATGCAATCTATACCTTGCAAGAAAACGAGTGAAAATGCACATCCCTCTTTTACCAGATCTATGTAATGCTGTGAAACAATACCTCAGTCCCATCTATGGCAGTTTGCGCGGGGTATAAAGGTGGAAAAAGCACCCAGGGGAAATAGAACATGGCCGGGTACAATCAAGAGAAAGCAAGACAACCGCTCGGATCGTTCTAGTGATTGAAAAATCAATACGTGACTCCATTCTAGCTTGAATTCAGCAAACACTACACTATATTAGCATTATTTGAGTTTATGTTTGCATTTTCCCTCCGTGATATTGGAAGATTTGATTATCAATGTGTACTCGTTCAGTTTCAATCAAAAGGACCGCTATAGGGCTTTGCATGCAGCCATGAATGATTACTGATGCCTGCGGCTGAAACGCTAAACTTGAAATTATAGTTTGTGAAAATATGTACACAGTATAAAACATACAAATACACGTCTTTCATGAGGTCACATTCTCTTTACATTTGCACAATCATGCCATTTTCTGGCTCAATATCTCCTAACTAATTGATATAGCAAAGTTTCTATTGAAACACTCTACATATATATTTTTTGCCTCTTATATTTATTCAAATTTCAAAGAAAATATAGGCTTCTCGCTACTCTCCTGTTCTTTAGAACATTAATTTATCATTTGTTTTACTTTTAATTCCCCCTATTCCATCTCCAACACTCTACAATATCTATTGAGCTCTCCTTCATCTATCTCTCTATCTATCTCTCATCATTCTTTCTTTTTCTGTTTATACCTTTAAATCCGTCGTCTGGTTGCCTACTTACAAGCATTTATGCTTTCTTAGCAGTCAGGTAAAATAACCACCAACCAAATCCATTTTTATATCCAAAATTAATATAATGAATTAAAATTAATTAATTTTCAATCAACCCCTTCTACCTCTTTCATCTCTCTCTCTCACTCTCTCTCTCTCTCTCTCTCATCCCCTCCACCTCCCTCTCCCTCTCTCATCCCCTCTCTCTCTCTCTTTCATCCCTGCCCCCTCCTTTTCTCTCTCTCTCTCTCTCCTCACCCCCCCCCCCCCCCCCCACCCATGATGATGAAGCACTGGTAACCCTACAAAACAAAACAGAGATATCTATCCTTTCATATGCTTCACTGATAATATATACGGCACATCCTTTGTGAAACCCGTTATTTGCATAAAATATATGCCATACCTCTCTTCTATACATGTTTCTTCAAAATATATGCTGGGCGTAATAATATATGGCGGCCTACCGATAGTGTCTGATACAGCTACACAGAACTGCATTAATCTCAAGCTTCAATCAATTCTGAACATTTTTCCAGGCCACTCTAGTTTTCCTTCCATTTCTCCTGATTAGAGGGGATGAGTCAGAGTTGATTGACCTTTGTATCTATATATATACAGGTACATGTAGCTTCTCTGAATTTAGCCTACAACGTTCACACTGCCAGATCATATCATTGCTGAGTTCATATAGCAGCCATCTTTTTGTATGATCGTGTAAATAAACAGATCATTCTTTATGGTTTAATATTTTAAACAAAGGAATAAAAACTTCCATAAACTGTTACATGCCAACGCAAATGGGGCTCACTGTGAGATTTTGCTTTATAAAAACAATTTTCAATTTCCTAGATTATGAAAATATTAAAATCATTTAATCTTTCTGAGTGGCTTTTTTTCATATTGTATTATCACTTCAACAACATTTGAAGAAATTGAATTACCGGTATTGATGCGGTCATGATATGGAATGTCACAATTCCATTATTATGTGCTCCTAAATCACACAAAGAATCAACAACAATAACATTCCTTACAGCAATCAGAGCATAATGTGATAATGGTCATATAATGTAGAAAAGTAACTTTATAAAATTGCATAAATATGGGTGCCGTTTTTCAAATTGTATAATGAATTCGGGTAAAACTGCTCAGTGCGCCTGCCAGGAAAAAAACACTCTCATTTTGTTTGGGCTAAATTCACACTACTGTAGTTCTCTCAAAAAAACCTCTCTCTTTGCCTTGGAGGCATGGGCTCAGACAGAGTGCCTGGTGAGGTAGAGTGTAACAACACAACATGATGTCCTATTACTGGGACTACATAGGCAAACAACATGTAAATGCCCAGCATGATATCCTATATCTAGGACTAAAGATGTCAAGTGAGACAAAAAGGAGAATATCATGAGTGGAGCTGGTCAATAGTCTTGTTTTTCATTAGGCTAGGGTGAGGAGTGATGGCCTTGCGGCTCATGCACCTCTGAAAAGGCACAGGAGCAAAATTTCCCCCTATTATCGCCCTCTGTTTTCATAAATCCCCATGACCCAAATAGTACAGTCAGGGCATATGTGTGGGATTAAGGGCAAAGTGCTGATCTCATGAGGGAGGGGATGAGAGAGAGGGGGATCGAGGGGAGGCGTAGCTGAGACCTCATTCACATGATAGTGCTGGTTGGATCTAAACCGAACCACAGAGTATCAACAAAAAACATTCATCATACTCAACTGTTATGGTCTCCAAAAAAAATACTAGAACTCTGAGTGCAACTGGACTCTCACACAAACGGGCGAGCTCAGATATATACATACATGTATGATCTGTCAAAATTCTAATAAAAATCAGTTCATCTCATGTACAGAGCTGCCAACCTCCAGAACAGAAAATCAGTAATCATGAGGCTCAAAATGAGTAATTTGGGGAATAAATCAGTAATTTCCTATGCGGCGCCATGAATCTAAAAAGAATGGTAAGCGGATGCATGCGCGTATGATAATATCTGAATTTTTTTGTTATTTTATTCCCACAAAGTTGCTAAATATTGATTTTCAGTTCATCACAACACATAAGTTTTCAATGAAAAATTGGCTTCTATTAAGAGAATACTTGATACTTTTCAATCTTTCTCATGCAGCGAGTGTTGGATGGCCACCATACTGCACAGCACTTGCTACGATAGATCCCTATGCGCAAAAAAAAAAAAAAAAAAAAAAAAAAAAAAAATCATTTTTTTTTTTTTTGTAATCCGTAATTTTTAGACAACATTCCGTACTGCCGTAATGGTAGTTAATTTCCATACCAATTACGGGAAATTCGTACTAGTTGGCAGCTCTGCATGTACCCATTATGGTACCGAATCATTATCAGTAATCCCCCCCCCCCAAAAAAAAAAAAAAAAAAAAAAAAATGGTAGGCCCTATCAACTTTTTGTGAATAAATGGTTTGATGTGCACAGAGGATCGATCTGTCCCGCCTTGTTCATGTGAAGAGGGTTTGTGATATGGTCCTTGGGATATCTTGAGGTGAGAGCTTTGCTTTAGCATCTTGACTGCTAGGTTTATATCAGCCATTCTGAAATGGATACCACCATTAGGTCAATTTCAATCATCTCAGATAAGTCCTTCCTCTCAATCATCCAATTAGTATCATATGTAACATGATCATCAGAGCATCTAACCACACAGGTTTTATGTTTACTCCACCTTTTGTTTTCAACAACACTTTAAAAAAAGCTACAGGCTTCACAACAAAGCAATAAAAAATCAATCTAACATCAGACAAAAGCTAGTAATGACTAACAGGTATACACTATTATACAGTTTGTGCAAAAGTTCCCAAAATTGTACAAACATGATTTTTGTGTGTGTGTGTGTGTGTGTGTGTGTGTGTAATTCTTGTTTTAGCAGATCTTGTGACTGGTCTATTTTTATTTGTTTTCTGGACTTTGATAATCAGTGCACAGACCTAGATCCAATCATCAGACACCACACACGGGACTAAGCAGCTGGTCATTGCTTCAAGCTAAACAATCATATTAACCTTTAAGATCTTTGCAAGAAAATAGGACTTAAACTATTATAAACAACTACCAGCGCCATTCACATGCAAAGATTGGTGTCTCTGAATTAACTTCCAAAACACTTCTAAATTCTTATAAATCCTTAAAATGGATTAGAAACATCATATCGTGTTGCTTCTATTTCTATCTTCCTGCGCCTGCTGTGCTGTACATTGAATTATTGTTTCCTTTTGTCAATAAAAGAAAAGAATCATGTGCAATCATCACATGATGCTAGGTCATTGCCACAAAAATACTGATTGATTTAATCTTTTATTGGAATACCTAGAAAACAACTTTCTCTTTTCCTTCTCTATCCCACATGATCCCTAAGTTTAGGTAGGTACCTCTTTGTTCTAGCGTTTAAAAAGTCATTGAAGTTGTGGCATGGCAATGACCTTTGCAGGGGGTATAGTGGCTGGGATTATATCAGATGGATGAAATTCAATATGCACATTTGTGAACGAATATGTAGTTAGGGAGTCTTAAATCAAATTTTAAAATAGCAAGCATAATGCACCATTTACCAATCTTAAACAATTGATCAGTTGATGTAAAGAAGTGATGAGAACTATCAAAAGAAACCTGTGAGCTAGGTAGAATGATAGGATGATGATCTTGATCCCCCCCCCCCTCTTTCTTTCCAACATGTCACATGGCAGCTTGGGAGGGTAGAATCATTTTAAAACAACAGCTGCTAGAACATTTTCTTCAAAACTAAAGAAGGTAATAAAGTAAACAGTGCTAAAAGAATGTCTTTGTCTCAGCCTCCTCCACCATGTAGTCCCATAAGGAATATAGTCATCATGTGATGGGGTATCGTGATGGGGTGGATGGGGGTCAGATCATGATTTCATATCTCATGACCTCAAGGTTCGCTATAATGTTTAAGCACATTCACATGATGGAATCATTTTCCATTCCATATTTGGTAAGAATGGTAGATTTACTGGCATTAACTGTGGCACCTGAATATGATATATGTGACGATGAATCCATAAAAACCACTCATGGTATCTCTTTTGAGACATGGACAACTTCCACAATTAAGGACGGCGAGGCAAATACTTCTTTCTCAGACTCAGACATTTTTTTATTTTTTTTAAATATATAATTTGGTCTTAAAGAAAAGGAAGAGACAGGATTTCCAACAAATATGTAGATGTGAATGCTCGGGAAGGGAGGGGGGATTTGTTGAGCTTTGGAATGAAGGGGGGAGGGGGATATGTAAGTTTGTATGTGTGTCTGAGTATGTGAGCGTGTGTGGTGTGTCTGTCTGTCTGTAGGTAACTCTTTGATTTATAATATTTGTTAAGTATAATTAATTTGAATATCTTATGTATTTTTTGAGAGATGTACAATTTTCTTTATATTTTGATATGATATGTAAATCAATGAAGCTGTATGTTTGTTTGTTATAAAAAAAATTAAAAAAACATGAATACTGAATGTTCACCTAAGATAGCACAATGCTACATTGTACATCTAAATAAATATACAACTTTCAAAAAACTTGTTACACTTAACAATAATTGTATTCTTGTGCACAAAATCATGAAGTTAAATATAAAATGTCCATGTTATGTTTTCACTTTCAATGTTTTCTCATTTATGCTTCCTCTGTATATCTCTCTTCCTCTGAATCTAATCATTCTCCCCTCTCATTTCCCTCCCATCTCCCTCTGCCTCTCACTCCCCTCCTCTCTTGCTCCCTCTCCCCTCGTCTCTCTCCCCCCCCCCCCATATCTCTACCTCTCTCTCCCTCTCTTTCCTTACTCATCCTTCGTCAAGCAATCATATAAATTTGAACGAATCCAGCAACATGCTACAGGCTCATTTTCTCTCGTAATGTCTCCCTGCTGGTAATTTGTTCATTTAGTGCTACCATATCTGCTGTACATGCAGAACATAGCATGCCTGCTTATCAGATCATTGATTGCTCACTCATGCAACCGCTGTGACAAATTAATTGCCATCAAGGCAAGCTGTGAACAGCTAGCTCCCTATGGGAATTCATCACTACCCACCCTATGCAAGCTATTTCACAAAATATGAATTGTAAGTGTACTGGTATCATTCAAAGAAATGAAAACCAGACTGATAACGTCAGGTCCTTCATGACGGCCCAGTTGGTCTGTTTATGGTATATTCAATTTAAACTGGAATAAAAGGGTGTTATCTATAAAGTGTGCATACTTGTTTTGACAATCGGCAGCCATTGTTTTCCACCTCTATTATTCAATAAAGAGAAAAACAATTTTCACGGTTGATGACTTGTTTGCACAATTACACTTCCATTTTTCACAAGAACAACTAACTCATTTGTGATTGCTATTCATATCATATTTGTCATACATGGAGCAATGTATAAGCCTTTCTAGTTGTCTAAGCCTCTGTCTGTAGAATAATAATAGCAAAGCAATGACCACTGCAAAGTGCGTACATAATATTTGAACAGATAAGAAGATAAAAGACATTTGGCCCAAAAACGTATGGAAATTATATGGATTAATAATGCCATTAAAGAGGCTCTTCTGCAGAAATAAAACCTTTCAACTATACCTCTGTGACGTCAAAAGATCCACTTATATTCCTAAATATATACCAATGACGATGACCTTTCAAACGGCCGTATATGTATGCACATGGATGCATAGATCTATGTACTGCTTTATAGCATCATGCTTTCACAATATGGTTAGGCTGAGCTCGGCTTCATCAATATATATGTAAATGAAGAGGAGTATCAAGACGATATTGAGTACTGGTCAGGACGGTATAGAAGATAGGTAGCCAGGACACTCTGAATGAAGAGGAGTATCAAGACAATATTGAGTATTGGTCAGGACGGTATAGAAGATAGCTAGCCAGGACACTCTGATACTGTTTTCACACTGGCAATATTTTGCTTAACCCCGTACTATAGGTGGGGTTAAGGGGGGGGGGGGGTCTTAGCCCCACCTATAGTACGGGGTTAAGCCTATTCCACTTTCTGTTCAGACTGGTTTTTACCAAAGTGGGCTAAAGTTGGCTAACCCCACCTATAGTACTGGGTTAACTAACCCTGCAAAATAGCAGGGCTAACTCCGCAATTGTGGTGCTAACTCCTGCTAACCCCGCAATTGCGGTGCTAAGCAAACAAATGAGAACAGAAACGAAAAATAGTCCGGTACTACGCAATGGAGCGTATCGCAGCTGGCCAGATGCGAAGTATGTCCAATGATAACATTCACGATATCCGGGGTTAACGAAATGCAGTGAGAACAGCGGGAATTTTCTTATTCCGGAATAGGCGCTAGTACGGGACTAAAAACAGCGTGTGTGAAAAGCCAAAAAAAATAGTCCGGGGTTAAGGATAGTACGGGGCTAAGCAAAGTACGGGGTTAAGCAAAACCAGTGTGAAAAGAGTATGAATCAGGGAATGTAGCAATACTACTACATGTCTGCTCAGAGCTAGAAGGGAGCTAACTCATTATGAGATAATCTGTCTTTTACATACATGAATATCATACCCTAGTTATAAAGAAAACCTGTATTCAGTTGATTCAGATTCAAGTTTAATAGGAAGGCAAGAACTACATGTTATATACTTTTACATACAATTAATGCTCTTCTGACTCTAAGTAGACTGTTCTCATGTACAACAAGAAATATGAATGCTTGGTAAACAAAGCTACATACGGTCAGTTGGGCTGAATCAACATAAGACGTGGGTGTCAAGGAGATACTAAAATAGAATACTTGAGTTGGCAATTGGTCAGAAAAATTAAACCGTTGTGCAAACCGTTGCAAACAGGTGATCGTAAGTAGCCTCTGGCAATGTCATATGAAGATTAGTGCATACAGCATTGAAAGATAAGATAAGATGCATGTACACAGGTAGAAAGGTAGAAAGGTATACAGATACGAGGGCCATTTACACAGTCAAAAAAAAATTGGGAAAAACATCTATGTTTTTGGACTGAATATGGAGAATGGAACATATTTTCACTGTCCAGAGTCAATAATAGTAACAAAATAGAAACAAAATGTTTATGATTTAATAACAAAATAAAGCTAAGCAGTTTAAATTTTACCACTTAGCTTAATAATAAATCACTTTATTGATTTTCATAGGTGAACATATTCTTCACAGATACTAGAGGTACCTTAAAAAATAAAATAAAGCATTTCTAATATTTTTACTCAACCCTTTTAGAGAAAACCTTCATCATAGAAAGACAAATTTGAGGAAGATATTAAAAAAGAGACCTAAGGCTAAAATAATTTTATATTCATAAATATACAAGATATACAATACAACACATGCACATCATTTCAAAAGTTTTCAGATACTTCCTAATCAAAATATTCAAAGAGTAATCCTTCTTTCCTCTAATCTAAATCCTAGTACTAAAGGCACTGTAGAAGAATTATTGATCCATGCTCAGTCAAGGTTGGTACAACTTTCTCGAGATACATGGGGTAGGATTCACACCACAAGGTGTCAATCAGTGTGTACAGTGGCTCAAACCAATGGCAGAGAGCTGACCAACAAAAACACTGGCATTATCATGTAACATAGCATACCAACATGGTAGGATACCGATAGAAACACTAGCCCACTCCATCTCAATTCTAACACCAGTGTAGAGCAAGATTTCCTCACTGTGGTTCTTTTCAATCATTCTCGGCCTTCAGAATTATTTTTTGAGGGTGTTGTTGGTAATCAAAGTATTATCAATAATTCTTGAGGAGATAGACCAGACATGTATTACCACTTTTATTCTTGATGCCTATCAGATGAGTGAATAAAAAAATTCTTGTTTAATTTGGGTCACAAACATTGTTGATATATATCAATAAGTACCTTATTAAACTATCTTTATGCAACAAATTTGGGGTAACTTTACATTCTTATAAACATTCTATAATAAATGAATGTTGGGAACATTTTGCAACTTTTGTTTTATGTGTTGGTGATGATGGAAATGATGGAAATGATGGAAATGATGGAAATGATGATGGTGAAGATGATAATGGTGATGAGTATGATGATGATGATGATGATGGTGTTAGTGGTGGTGGGGGTGGTAATGATGATGCTGATATCTTGAGTTATCTTAATTATACCAAATTTGAAAAATAAAATATTAACTGCATTGTGTATGAAACATTTTCCAGTCAATTCAAGATAATACTACTGAAAATTTCCATGACAATTTAATTAAAATCATTAAAAAAATCAATATACAATGAAAGTGCCATGAGCATATTTATATGTCTGACACTATATTAAAGCTAATTGCACTCATTATTTATCCATGGTGCCACAAATTACAGGCATCGTGTCAAGTTTAGGATTGAAGCGCCGCCTTACATCAACAAATTAAATTGCCATTTTACTCCCATCAGGCCATTCTGAATGATTATCCTCTAAATCCCTTTCCAAGGCCCTCAGACTGGCCAGGCCAGGCCAGGCCAGGTTATAAGGCTTTAATACACTGCCCTTCTGGGAGGAGGATGGATATCAAATGGATATCAAATGGACATCAGTGTGTCCTGAAATGGACATCAGTGTGTCCTGAAATGGACATCAGTCTGCCTCTACACACAAACTGTATCAAACTTGATATCAATTGCAATATTTCATATTCAAATTCAGACTTAATGTGTGAATTTTGAAGGTCATAGCAATTATAGTTTCATATATATCTCATTTCAAATCCGATATCAATTTTACGCATCAAAATCACTCTTAATTGTAATTTGATATTTGTATCATATCTATTTTCCCGCTTGAAATTGCATATCAGTTTTGAATATTGTCGCTTAGATTGGGAATGTACATGTATATAAGCAAGTAAATGTTATGCTCCATGTTATCTTTTTATTTGATGAATGAAAAACACAAACTGATATTGTTCAACAGAAGATAATTTGAGAAGTAATGACAGATCTATCAATCAATAAACAATTAATTGTTAACAAAAAGCATTTATCTATCAACAAAAGGCTTCATTCTGACAACAATAAAAACATTTGTATATTTATCGTACATAAGCCAAACTGAGCTTGCAATGAAGTTGATCAACTGTAATTTGTTGAACCATTGCATTAAACATATAATTTGTCACAATTGGAACAAATAACAATGAGCCGAGGCACCCCCGCTTGCCCCCCCCCCCCCCCAAAAAAAAAAAAAGGATAATGAAAATAAGTGATCTTTAGAAAGTGAACTGAAAAACTTGACACAGAAAACACTTTCAAATTATTACTAAAAGTTTAATAAATAATTGATTTATCAGGTTTGAGTAAAGCAGAACCTCACAGCATCAAGAGGCCACTCCGCACACTTAAAAAATGGCCAGTTCATAAAATTTACAAGATAATCGCTTTCCCATTGGCTCATTAAAATTTGACTGATTTACACATCAAAATTAGCAATCCCCACATGACTTGAGCTGAAGAACTCCTGGTATAATAATCACTACTCAAGGATATTATATAGCATATAAAACAGACTCATGGCAGGAATGAACCAATCTAGGGGAAAATTCACTTAACCGAAGCTGCTGCCATGCCCCCCCCCTTCTTTTCTCTCTCTCTCTCTCTCTGCCTCCCTCTTTGAGCTCAATCATGTCACATTATGCTGATAGGGATTCTAAGACTGAAAAATTACTACTACTTCTAATTCTGTTATTAACCATTACAATTAAAATTACATAATTTCTACATTCTAAGACTGAAAAACTACTACTTCTACTTCTACTTCTACTTCTACTTCTACTTCTACTTCTACTTCTACTTCTACTTCTACTTCAACTTCAACTTCAACTTCAACTTCAACTTCAACTTCAACTTCAACTTCAACTTCAACTTCAACTTCTACTTCTACTTCTACTTCTACTTCTACTTCTACTTCTACTTCTACTTCTACTTCTACTTCTACTTCTACTTCTACTTCTACTACTCTTGCTGCTACTACAACTAGTACTCTTGTTACTACTTCTACTACTTATTCCCATCACCATCATTTCTACGAAAACAACTAATGATTCTACTACTTGAAATACTACCTCCTTTTTTCTATCTCTTCATGCACTTTTACTACTACAAATGTCTTACTACTTGTTTGCTACTCATAACTTCTAATGCTGTTATTACCATTACAATTGAAATTATATATTTCTACATCTGTAATTACTGATTCTAAACAATAACACCACAACAAGTATAGGTATAAGTCCCACCACCATGGTAAAAAGATCTAACAAAGAATAACACCTACAATTTGCAATTTTTTCTTAATTCTATGATATTTCGTCCTTGTTTTCACGAAGTGACGGTAGTGAGGAAAATCGTCATGCAAAGTGAATGCAATTTTTTTTCACTACCGTCACTTCTAAGTTCGTGAAAACAGCGACGATTTTCCCAGAGCAGATTGTAAATATCACGGAGAATGCTTCTACTGAAAATCAAATATTCCTAAAATGGTGCAAGCTGCTTCGAATGACTGACAAAATGGTAATTGATAAATGAAAAGATGACAAGAAGAGCTACAATAAAAAGGTTTTAAAAGATTTTTGATATAAGTCTGAAAATAGTTGAGCTGCTTATCACTTGGTCTAGTTGTGAACGCACCATGTTTAAGCATCCCTAAGAGCTTTAAAGCAAAATGATTCATGTTTGGTTATGAAAAAGAGGATGAAAAATTCTGCAGATTTTCAGTAAGCTTTTAATTTGTACAAAGGCAAAAAAATGATCAAAATCATTGTTACTTTAAAACTTATATCAAAGAAATTACATGACATTCTCGTCCTTTACAATTCTGCTTCTCATGATCTTTTAGACTTGTAGTTTGTGGATGTATTTCCTGGTATAACCTACAACATTGCTCTGTAATATCCATATTATCTATGACTCATCTCTCTGTTATGCTCCTTAACAAACGGATACCCCCTTTTTTCAATTACCGTACATTCTGCTCACTTTTCATTATTACTAAAAATGTGATATTCATCCCATATACCCCCAATTACACTGACTCATCATCATGATCCCATGAGAAACAGAGAGCCTTTAATCATGATCACATGAGAAACAGAGAGCCTTTAATCATGCTCAGTATTAGTAAACAATTAGAGCTTCTATGAAAACACTACTTGAAACGATCATGGGTGCCAAACATTATCATTACACACTAAATTAACAAAATGACTAATTTCAAATTTGTTGTTTAGAACTAAAAGGGCCTTAAATGTTTCATAGTTTATACCCTTCTGGCTCTCAGCAAACAAATTCATTTTTGAAAACAAATATTTCTAGACATTTGCAGTCTATTTTATGCAAATACTGTATAAATATTTTGTTGATTTGAAGTCATTAGAAATCATTGGCTGAAAGCAGTGTGAAGTGAATTTGAGAGTACTGTCTACAATTTGAAGCAAGGTGCAAGTAATGTTATAATTTACCATTATAGTCATGCCATTCCACATGTTAATCTGAATATTGAGGATAGAGACATCAAAAGTAAACAATTAATGGTATTTCTATAATCAAGCATACACTGTAGAGTGTCACACTCACTGAAATAACATGCACCGTTTACAAAAATGCCAACTCCAATTGGTTATCACTGGTATTACAGACATTCCTTAAAAATATCACAATATATATGTAGTATTATTGCACAAAAATCATGTTTGAGACTTGAGATATGAGAGAAGCAAGACAATTATGAATTAAGATGAGCTCAAGTGAGATCATGTAAAATGGCTGTAGTGTAAGACTGCACAGAATCATGCACAATGAGGCACAATCTGCAAAGAAGGATCAACCTTGCAAGAAAAACTATCATACTTCAATTTAGTAAGAACCATTGCCTTGGCAACTATATCGATGTATATCTTTTTGCTGATCCATCTTCATAACGATATCTTCAATGTGTGATGTATGAAGGATGTATAGATGATGACAATCAAGATATCTGGTAGCCTTATATCAAGGATAGATGATGACATGTTGTTGTTGTTGTTTTAGTTTTAAGGGCGTGTGTCATTCAATTATGAATATTTACGCCGAATGTTGTTGTTGTTGTTTTAGTTTTAAGGGCGTGTGTCATTCAATTGTGAATATTTACGCCGAATTCAATTTTTTTAAATAATTTAAATGGAAACAAACAAAAAAGGAGGGGAAAAAAAATTCAAGAGATGTGTTAGCCTTGTATCAAGGATAAATAGATGGCTATTTTCTCTTTCAAGGATACTAACTGCAATGCATTCTACTCCAGTATTTTACTTCCATTGGATATCAAGTGAAGCTTATAATCATCGAAGGGCACATACTGTTTCAAAATTGAAAGTAGACTTGAAAGAGCAAAAACATGGCCCCTTACATGTATGTATACGTCATTGCTCTTCCGGTTATATATTTTGCCATTTAACAATTATATTTGTTTCTTGAGGGATCAACAGATTTTTTAAAAATATTTTAACACACCAGTATTAATACAACATCTACCAAGTAGACAATATTTTGAAACTCTATTTCTGTCTAGTTCATCATGAGGCATGAACCATGAACATTGGTAAACACTGAAAAAGCAATTAATTTGTTTGGAGAATGATAAACTTACGTTCCAGCTCGTTAAATGATGAGAAACAGAACTAGTATTGAATAGTTTAATATTAACATTATGCTGCAGGCAATATTCAGCTTGCTACCTCACACTGTGTATTCAATAGGATGCTCTCATTAATGTGGCCTAGTGAAAACATGCTCACCCCTTCTCACCCACAGAGTTCCATACGCTGTGGTTCAATCCTAACTTCACTATGGATGGTCTAGTGTGAACAGGGTTGATCTCTAATCAATTTTCAGGTCTATCTCCCTCCCGCCCATATCATCAAGTTAAGGTCAGGTAGGAGGGTTTGATGACAGATACAATGTGACAAGCTAAATACATGTCTACTGCCTACTACCTACTCTTATTGATACCACCATTGCTGACTCAGGTGCAGCTCAATAATCTACAACAAGGGATACAGGACTCTCAGTTTTCAAATTGGACATCTCTGATCCTTGGGTGGAGATCGTACATACATGTACATGTACAGGTAAAGGATTGCCAACAGCTTAGGTAAAGACATGACAATTTCATAACAGTTTGTTAAAAAATAGAATGTTTATAAAGGATTGATTTTCTTCAAGTGGTGCAAACATCGTCCAACACCCCTATTCCCATTTCAAAAAGTCTAATGATATCCTGTTGATACAATCTATGTATCCACTTAGTCTCAGTTCTCACCAATGCCAGAGTATGGGATAATTCCACATCTTAAGTAGATATAGATGTCTTCATAAAGGGCTAACTGCAAGTCAAAGAGAGCCTTTGTCATGTACTCGGCAGAATTGGCACACAAAATGATAGTGATCATGATTTAGCATCCCTAGCTCTTAACCCAAATCAGCCTATATAACAGACACATAGTCTGCCAAGGTATTCTGTTTCCAGTTTCCATCCCCCTGCAAATTATAGAGCTATCAGCACCGATACTTGTGCAGATGAAAATCCCCCCATGCTGCCAGTTTGTATGTAACTTGAACTTAACAGTAACAGTTAAATCTTACTGTACCAAAGGTGAAATTCATAAACAAACAGACAAGAATGATGTACTACAGCCATGAATCAACAGTTTCACAGATAGTTACAACTCATATTACACAGTACTGCTAAAGTTATAACCTATCTTTCACATTATCTATCGATCCCATTCCTGATTTAAAAGTTCATGCAAGAAATTCAAAGCCTGCATCTCCTTGGTCCTTTTTCATTTCATCATGGCAAAGTCTATATTATATGTTTGGAACCAGAAGGGTCTTCACTCATATACTTAACACAATGTGAGCGTCCTTCTGGCTCTGAACAGACCATATGCACTCAGTACAGGTCATGAACTGTCATATCTACGCTACCTACCAGTACTCATGTAGGTTTCCTACGTATATGTGCTTCGATTGTGCCTGGTGGTACTAAAGCTGAGAAAATAAATCTTGTTTTGATTTAGCCACATTAGCTTGGATTATCTAGCATTACCACCTCCCCTTGGACATTCACGGTGGATCAACCAGAAGCTAAAAGCGTGATGAAATAGCACAGGAATTTGATGTTAACGTGCGATATCTACTGCATCAGTCTGCTATCCAGTTTATATGAAGGTCTATTGATTTCCTTGCCATTCTTTTCATTGTGTCCTAATGATTTACCGGTACATGTACATTAAAGTTACTATATCCCATTTGCAGGCCCAAAAAATGAAAAAGTTAAATTCCAAATGCATTTGAAAGATAATACTAATTTAGAACTTCCCTAAAAAAGGTGGGGCTTGAAAATGTCTTCAAGTGGGAAAATAACGACTATTAGTTGTCAAATCGACTTTAGGGCTATAGAGCCCAAAAGTAATAGTCTTGATTTTCAGACAATTATTGTACCGAATGGTCATACCTTTTATGCTGCGCAAAGATTCAATCAGTTTAATCTTGGCCATCACAAGTGGGTTATTAATGTAGACAAATGCTCATGTACCCTTTACAACTCTTTTCATGTATGTTATTACCAAAGAAGAAAAAAAGCCAGTCAGTCACTCAATAGCGTCTGACAGTGAAGTCTAGCAAGTAAACGGGTTTCCTTGCATAATTTGAATATGAGGACACTGCTAACGTTTAAATTTCACAGATAGGACATACATGACATATTCATAATTCCTGCAAAGTTCTACAGCATTTGAGGTTGGCTGCAAAAGGGACATAGTACCTTTAATGTACTTCTCTATCGCCATTTATCCCTCATCTTTCTTGTTGTCTTTCTTTCTATTTCTCTTTCTTTCTATAGATCTTCCTTTCATCGACTCTACCCTTACAGAAACTTAAGCTTGCGGCAAGCTTGTTACAAGCTTGTTAGAAGCTTGCGGCAAGCTTAATAAGATTGCATTACAAATTTAAGCTTGCAAAACTTGCGCGCAATCTTACAGCAATCTTGCTGCAAGCTTGCAGGCAAAGAGAGATATTCATGCAAGCTTGCTGCAAGCTTGCAGGCCAAGAAGATATCCCTGCAAGCTTGCAGGGGTGCAATCTAAAGCCCTTGCAATCTTACAGGCCGACAGTGTATGCCCTGCAAGCTTGCAGCAAGCTTGAGGACATTGCAGGGGCGCAAACTAAAGCTCTTGCAAGCTTGCAGACAAAGAGGATATCCCTGCAAGCTTGCAGGAGCGCAATCTAAAGCCCTGGCAATCTTACAGGCCGACAGTGTATGCCCTGCAAGCTTGCAGCAAACTTGCGGACATTGCAGGGGCGCAAACTAAAGCTCTTGCAAGCTTGCAGACAAAGAGGATATCCCTGCAAGCTTGCAGGGGCGCAATCTAAAGCCCTGGCAATCTTACAGGCCGACAGTGTATGCTCTGCAAGCTTGCAGCAAGCTTGCGGACATTGCAGGGGCGCAAACTAAAGCTCTTGCAAGCTTGCAGACAAAGAGGATATCCCTGCAAGCTTGCAGGAGCGCAATCTAAAGCCCTGGCAATCTTGCAGGCCGACAGTGTATGCCCTGCAAGCTTGTAGCAAGCTTGCGGAGCTTGCTGGGTGCAATCTAAAGCCCTGCCAAGCTTGCCGCAAACTTATGTCAGACTGCTATGGACAAACCCCATCTATGACCAAATTATTGTCACTGTAAACATACAGCACAAAAGTTTATATGCACAATTAAATTGTTCAATAATTATCTCAAAACCTTTGATTCTTTGCTAATGAGGTATAAAATAGGGGATCTTTATACACATATAATAATAATAGTACAGTTCTTATAGCGCATTATACCTTTGAAAAAGGATTAAAGATGGATGATCATAAAACAAACATTAAATATCGCATCATGACTCACTTTTCACTGTACAAAAAGGTACACCATCCAACACTCTAAAAATGATTTTCTTTTTCACTGTGATTTACGAGAGACCAGGCAAGAGTCAACAAAAATGGTTGAAACAAAATATATAATTTAAATGAGCGTTTAATCAAACCTTGCTAAAAATCTAGCCGGAAAACGATTTGATTCAAAAACTATATTCTTAAACAAAAGCAAAACTAATAGTCCAATAGCCTGCTTGAATTTCTTTAATTGACAAAAAAGACCAAGTGTTTTGTTTTAATTTTTGGATAAAACATCCTAAGACATGTCTAAAAAGTGATGTCTTGTGTGTTGTGGGTGGTGGTGGAGCCTGATTTCAGAGGTCAATGACCTTTATTTGACCCTGATTTCGCCTAACAGTTGTTTTTTACATGTCATTTGTTAAAAAGAGCCTCAATTTTAATGAATATTGTGTCTAATGAAAGATAATGAAATTATCTATCACATGATATGAATATTTATAATATTTGATGATATTTTGAACCTTTTTTAGGGTTTAAAATGTAATTTTTTGACTTTTTTCACTAAAATCATAATTTATCACTTTTTGTTGGTATCTGTAAAAAAAGAGGAAACAATGAAAATCCTAAAGAATTACTGTAAAAAATGCATTTATATTCATTTATTACACTGTGAAAATGTTATATTTATTACTTCTCTTACTAAAAAGTTATTGACTTCCAAAGATAACACTCCCAGTGCCAACAAGATCCTAATCAGAAAAATGTCACGCGCCCTCTATTGGCCATTCCAAGTAATTCATTTTTTGTGGTTGGTTCAAAGTTTTGTTGACCATTTTGTGAACTGGTCAAGTGTGAATCAACTTCAAAATGGTAAGTACTTGTGAGATATTGCACTTACATTATAATAATTCACAACAACATTTAACATATAAATCTCTGGAAAGCAATATTAAAATGAAAATAAAACAGGAAAATTGTAATAATTTGATAATTTTTCATGAAATAATGTAAAACTCAGACTCAGTCCCACATCACCAAAAAAATGTTAGTTAAACTAGCTAGACTAGGTAGTACTAGTAGGTAGCCTAGTCTACTTGGTACTTGGTCGGTTGGTCCTCCAAGATACTCGTCTGAGTTTTAACTTAACGGGTAGGGTGTATATTAGTTTGTAGATGTGGGGACGTCAGGGCAATTTTGAATTTGACAGGGTCAGTGTGGGCGATAGTCTCTGGTTTAAGCTGGTCTAGGTCTAGACCAGGACTAGGTCTAGACTAGTTATAGGCCCATAACTTCCAATTCTAGATCTAGTATAATCTGAAACGGCTCTGGACGCAATTTCTCAGTCTATCTCTCTACCTCTTTGTTTGTATATGTGTGTGTGTTTTAGTTTTTACCCTGATTCTAAGGGTTTGTGTGTGTGTGAGGGTGTGTGTGTGTGTGTGCGGTAAACAGGTAACAAAGGTAAAGTGGGAGAGAAAAAAATGATTCAACAAAATCCATTAATTATCTGCATTTTGTTCAACCCCGTTTGTGTCTCTGAGTGTGTGTGTTTGTGTTGACGTGCGTGCGTGTAATTTTTTACATCAATTGTGAAATGTTATAGAGTAAAGTACCCGGTTTTCGGCCACTTAAGACAAAATCCTATTTATTGGACTCTTTACTTCCTATTTATTATCATTTCTTGTTCAAATCATGAAGCAAATATTATTATTATTTAAACAAAAAAAGAATCCCCAAAAAAAATCACGAATTGCCATGACAATATTCATTTCAATTTTCACTGTTTTGGAGCCGGTTATCGGCCGAGCGTTTCAGTTTACGGCCGCATGTACAAAGTCAATAGGAAGCGCTCGCGCGCGCGTGCGTTTCTGCGCTGATGTATAGCACAAGCGGGCGGAGCAGGTATCCCACGCCGGAGCTCCCGGGTGCTCGCCTGGCCGAATACAGGCACAGCGGTGATCGGAAGTTGGAATCTGAATTAGACGGACATATCGTGTGTGCGTCGCGGTGTGCGGCTGCATTGATTTAATACATGCGATGAGATACTTTTGAGCTTGCGACCAGCACAAAATCGGGCTCTATATCTGAAAAATACTTGAAATAAAGCTCATTTTATGGTACCCATATTTCTTACATACACGCGTAAGAAACTCGATTTTTCAGATTTGGGTAGCGGGACCGCCGATTACATCGCTAAAATGTGATATTTTAGGATATATTTTTCATTGCAAATGTGGTTCTTCAGTGACACTGGCATGGTATGGTATGTGTGGGATATGTGTTATGCTATTATGCGATGTATTTTAAAGTGATTTTACCATGTATCCAACCAGTTGGCCGAAAACCGGAGCTGACCGATTACCGGGTACTTTACTCTAGGTTTTATACTATGTAGACTAGACTAGACTAGACCTAGATCTATGTGTTTTTTTCCCCCAAAAAAGATGGCACCCACAGGTCTTTCGGGAACAAATTTTCTCCACTTCTATGTATTCAATTTGTGCCAGACTTGCCATGGCAATACCTTTCATTTTCTTTCATTTTTGAGAGGGAATTTTTTTTTATAGAGATATCAAAAGTGTGAATAATATTTTGTCAATGTTTTCAGACAGTCGTTATTACATGTACAAGTATTCAGAAGTCTAGCTGCAGCACTACAATGTCATTGAAATGTACTTAAAACTCAGGTAACATTAAAACCAGTTGATACATATATGATGTATCTTTTGTAGATCTCTGTCAATGTTATTGTCCATACTGTTACTATTATTCCATTTAATTTGTAGCAAGCTTGCGACGAGCTAACATCAAGCTTGCATATTTTGTAATTGGCTGAGGGTACCATTTGGATTTTTTACCACGCAAGCTTGCAAAAGCATGCAAGCTCGCTGCAAGATTGCACGCTTCTCTTTTTTTACCAGCTTGGGAGCTTGCGCAAGCTTGCAGATTTTTAGACCTGCAAATATAATTCAATATCTGCAAGCTTGCTGTGTGAGCTTGTTTCAAGCTTGCCGCGAGCTTGTTTCAAGCTCGTTACTAGCTTGCAGGGTTCCAAAAATGCAAATGAGTTTATCTGTCAGCCAATCAAAACAGAGGAAATATATTTTCAGATCTAACAATCTGCAAGCTTGCAAGCTCGCAACAAGCTTGCTGCAAGCTTACATGCAAGCTCGCAGCAAGCTTGCAACAAGCTCGCAGGCAAGCTTGGGAGCTTGCAGATTTTAAGACCTGCAAATATAATTCAATATCAGCAAGCTTGCTGTGTGAGCTTGTTTCAAGCTTGCCGCGAGCTTGTTTCAAGCTCGTTACTAGCTTGCAGGGTTCCAAAAATGCAAATGAGTTTATCTGTTAGCCAATCAAAACAGAGGAAATATATTTTCAGATCTAACAATCTGCAAGCTTGCAAGCTCGCAACAAGCTTGCTGCAAGCTTACATGCAAGCTTGCAACAAGCTCGCAGGCAAGCTTGCAAGCTTGCAGATTGTTAGACCTGAAAATATATTTCCTCTGTTTTGATTGGCTGACAGATATAACTCATTTGCATTTTTGGAACCCTGCAAGCTAGTAACGAGCTTGAAACAAGCTCGCAGATCAAGCTTGCTGCAAGCTTGCACTGCAAGCTCGCGGCAAGCTTGCACCAATTTCCATAAGGGTATCTCCTTCATCCTTTGTCATAAAATCTTTCTTCAGTATGTCTGTTCATTTATGTATTCATCTTCTTTTTTCTCTTCTCCACTAAGTCTGCCTTCAACTAAATTGTATTCGATATCCCCGATATATCATCATCTGATCAATTCTCTCCCCTCCCCCCTTCTCTCTCTCTCTCTCTTCTCTCTCCTCCTCCCTCTCTCGCTCTCTTTCATTAATTCTTTATCTCTCTTTTTCTCCTTGTAATTTGGTATATCCAGCAACATGTTTTAAATCTATCACTGTACAGACTATCCTTCCACGTTCCATTCATTTGAGACCTAATCTTCAGAACCTTCTTCCTTTGACGAATATCTTCCCATCTTCTCTTTCTTTATTTCTATTTAATCTTTTCTCACTATCTCTCTCCCTCTCTCTCTGTCACTCTCAAAGTCTTCTCAATGTTCCCTACCACCGCTCTCTGAATTCCCTAGCAGGTTGTGCCTGTTCTTTTCATGATGGCTTCTGCCCACATACTTGGTTGTAGTAGCTGATATCATGGGACCTTCTCCCTTCTCCCCATATCAACATCCAATCAAAACAATATATCATAGGGAGAAGTCACAAGGGGATGCAATGTCAACAGCTATATGGGAACCACTGCAATACTTAAGGCACAGTCCCATACATAGTGTGTGGTGCGGGAGTGTCGGTGTCTCTTAGTATGGATAGTGGTTGCTTACTGATGAAGATGTGGATGTACTATGATCTGCCTTGCTCTCAAACACAGATATAAGATGATAGGGGGCCTCTTGGAAGGGGCATGGACGGCGGCTAAAGTTGAGGTGAGTGCCCATCGTTTCAATTGACGTCTAGTCTGAACAATAATCCATCTTAGTCAAACTCCCTCTGTCGGCTCTCTTCTCTCTCTCTCTCTCTATCTCTCTCTCTCTCTCTCTCTCTCCATCTATCCATCCATCAATCTCTTTCTCTCTCTCTCTCTCTCTATCTCCATCCATCCATCCATCTCTCTCTCTCTCTCTCCATCTATCCATCCATCCATCCATCCATCTCTCTCTCTCTCTCTCTTTCTCTCTCTCTCTCTTTCTCTCTCTCTCTCTCTTTCTCTCTATCTTATGTCTCTCTTTCTCATCCCTGTTGACCATCACACATACTTTCAAGCCAACACGATGCTTTGAACAAGATGAAAGAACTTGCCCTCTTCCCTCGATCCCTTCACAAATCCTGAGATATAAACACAGTGTAATCCTAGCTGGCACCCATCCATCATGACTAATGTACATACACAAGTTCACTTTCATAACAGGATAGTTTCTTCACCACTGCATATCCATGTTACTATCACAGAATTCCCAAAGCCAAGATAATGAAGATTTATAATATAATACAATTTGTATATTTATCTATTTATGTACATGTACATGGTTTTGTGACCTACACAGAAGCACAATTTGCCCAATATATGAATTTCGGGAAACAGATGTTTTAAGTAAATGCAGAACAATTTTATTTGAGAAAGGCTCATTTGTCAAAATTGTCCTCTTGCACTCAGCAGACGATATCAGTTAAGAACCAGAAGATAGTTCACACTGTGATAAATCATGTATCTATGCCCTTCTTGTTCTAAGCATATCATTTACAGTATATATTTCACTGGAGATTATAACAACCCAACGATGAGGACTCTAATCCAGGAAGATATATATGGAGCATTTGAAAATGACCTGTTGAAATATAAGGGTAAAACAAATTTATGTGCAGGGTCGGCTTGACAACAGAGGCAATAAATCAACCTGTGCGTTAAAACGATCCATCTATCCTGCAATGGTAGTTGCATAAACCAATCTGATATGAGTGAAACAGTCCCCCAGCTACTTGGGTCTCATGCCACAGCTTCTAGTAGTTGATATCTTAATGCAATAAGAGAAATAGAGGGAGAAGGGGTGAGAGAGGGGTGGAAGAGAACTAGTGAGTGAGAGGGGGAGAGGAACAGGGAGAGGAAAAGGGAGGGGGGGAAAGTGAGGGGGGGGGGAAGTGAGAAGTGAGAGGTGAGGAGATGGAGAGAAAAGTGAAATAGAGACAGAAGAAAGAGAAGAGTTATATATGACTGGAAGAGAGACAGATATAAAAAGAGAGGAGAAAGTACCTAAGAAAAGGGAGAAATGTGTAGACATTGAAACAGTTTGAGATAGAGGAAGAGAATTTAGGAAGGCAAGGGGCAGCTTTGCTCATGAAAGTTGGATTTCAGAAAAGACAGAGAAGTGTACATTGTGGATATTTGTACAGAGAAAGGTAGGGATGAGTAAAGGGAAAGAAAGACATGCATGTACACATATCGGAGAAAGGAGAAAAACAAATAAATTGAGAGAATATGAGGTACGGCAGAGAGAGAAAGACTGAGAAGCGAAAGGTGATATTCGACACTTGTTATTTCTCCAAGCAATGTTTATATTATTGAACCCTACACCCTAGAATATAATTCATATCTCCTCTCACTACAGACTACAGTGAACCTCAACCACATCCATAGTCTCCTTTTTTCAGTACCGATAGACACTATTATGTTTAGAAATGGATTGCGTTATGTTCAGCTTTTCTCATTGGACAAGATATTATCCTCATTTATGTAATTTAATATGTAAAACAATATATCCGTTATGCTTTTCCTAATAGCCCATTCATACTCTGCACTCATTCATTCCTAACCCTACACATGTCACCTTACCTAAGTTACAATTTGAATGGAGACTAGAATATTCACATTATATTCCATCTATGTATTCATATCTGAGTTCATTGCCCGTTTATTATCAATAAAACTTGCTTTCATCTGCCACAAAATGCGATTGATTTCCAGGAAAATATTGAATTGTGAATGAGACAATGGGGAATTCATCCCTGAGCTTCATACACAACACAAATATATGTGAGAATAATCTTGTCACTTTTGACTTTCTTTCGCAGGAGCAAATTATGTGGAGTAGCCCTAAGGGATGCATGCACTGGCTGTGATGCAGAATGAATGCAGAAGTAAATGTACCACTTTCTGTATTCTGAGGAGGAGGAGACACAAGAAGCTAGAGCTGTTTTGTGGAGGATGAATTTGTCCTAATCATTGAGGCGTGAATGCGAAGACTTGAGGCATTAAATCTGAATTGATGTATTCAAATGTCAAAGCAGCCTCTGTATAGAGTAGTCTCAAACACAAGCTTGTGCTTTCATTTCACCCACCCTGGCATAAGCACACATATCTTATCCACATGTACAAATCTAAAGGAAGATTAAGGCTCACATAGTCCCCTCTTTCTATTGATTCCAAATGACATTTAAACATTCATGAAATCTTTCATCTACTGCTCTCATTTTGAAGTTATACTTCACATGACATAAAGATTTGCCAGATGCACTCATGCTTTTCTAGGTGTAAGGACAATATACGTGTAAGCTATAGAAATGTTAAACACAAATTTGACCTCAAATATTGAAGTTTGAAATGATTGTTTCATATCTGAACTTTAATCAATAGTTTCAGCACTAATGTGCATGTGACTCTCCGCATCTGACTACAGCAAAAAAAGCATCAAAGGTAAACAAATTCATTCCTTTTGGGACCTAATTATTAATCAGGAGAGGAAATGACATTATGAGAGACCTCAAAGCAAGTGTAAAATGAGAGACTAAACACTGTCAAGTTTATCACATCACCACTTAATGTGTGTAATCATTGTGTGAAATGAGTTTGTTGTGAAGAGCAGCTGCACTTTCTTTTGCCCACATCTTGTCTGACGATGAAAAATCGAATCTGATTCCCTCTTTTCCTGCACACCTTCCTACATGTAGTTGGTTTAGCCTGATTTAGAACAGCAATCCATGTCTGGTGGATATTCAGCTGAATATGACGTCTTCAATAATGAATGATTAGTTTAATATCCTCATGCATAGCAACTCTGAAATGTTCAATATCCAACAAGCTTTCTTTGATTAGCATCTGTCAACATAAGGCTTCCATATAGTCATTGAAAGGGGAGGGAAAAAACATTTTGCCCAAGGTGTTCTCTTTTTATGACATCTTAGTTTAGTTTTCTTTTTCTTTTTAATACAGGCCTAAACACATGTTTGATTTCTGCAAAGAGAAACTACTGATTTACTCAGAGAATACATTCTTAACATAGAGAAGGTTTCCTACACATGTAAGAAAATTTACTCTTGAAAATGCAACTTTAGCTCGATGCTCCATGTAAATCGAGAAGTTATGAATTTTTATCACTATGAGTAGAGACATTTTATATTCACATCATGACCTCCCATCTCCTATGTTACAACCCCATTAGCCATTCTCAAATGTCTTCTTATGTTCCAACTGCTAGCAGACAGACAGTCTACCTTCCTACATGTTGTGCACAACCCCTGCACAGGTCTCCTCTCTACACATTAGACTGCAAGATATGTGTGAAGCTTGCACAACTCATAAAGCCTCCAGGCAATGAGGGTGCAACATTGGTATCAGTTTGAACGGACATCAAAATATGGATTTATGGCTGATGCAGTCATTATTAGAGTTTGAATGGGCTTGAAAGCAACTAATGATCATTCAAACTACAGTACCATCACCAGAGAACATGAAGTAACTATATAAATATGGGAGAGGTATATATCATGTACAGGTATGTCTAAAATTCACTTATGTCATTCCTTTCACCAGTGAAATATGTCACATCTCCTATGACCTACAAGAAGAACATGAATGACGTATTAAGGTATACATCCGCAAATCTGAAGTGAGTTTTTTTTTTTAATTACATGTACCTCCAACAAGATTGCAAAGACAATTCAAGTTATCACCCAAAGGCATTGTTAATAGCCCTGTTAATCAATCCCCTTTAGAAATGTGTGAGCCTTACAATGACATTTTTTATTTCAAGATGATTTCTATAAGCAAAACAATAGAACCAATCTGCCAAATGGTCTCCCTCCCCCTGTTTTTTAAATAAATATGAAAGGAAAAGAGCCTGCACTTAATTCCAGATTATCTCCTCTTGCTGTCTCGAACTCGAGGCAAATAAATGAAGATACTGTACAATAAAAAACATGAACTTATGGAAACTGTGAACAAGGGCCATGTTGACAGCAAAAAACTATCGTGAAATGCCCTCTAGACCTGGTCAAAGTCATAATCAATAAGAATTTTTATGCAAAGACGAATCAAACCTACGGAATCATAATCGGACTACATAGTATGTCATGGTAATCTTCATACATTTCCATAGGTGAAGACACAGAGCTACTGAAACTGCGTTTGGTTGCTTCTCTGAGAGTCTGTGCGATCATATAAGAGAGGGGGAGAACTCATCACGCTTAGATGCTAGGCTACACTGCTCTCATGATGAAGAGAGAAGGAAGAGATGATGAATAAACCAGCTGGATGGTGGTAACACAGGCTACTGGAATGCATCATTAGAGGGTGCATTATGAACCATTAGTGCCTGGTCCGGTGACTGATGCAACGTCTACGCTAGCTAGCTTAACTATTACTACTGCTTGTGAATGGATTGCTTGCGTTTCTCAGAGTGTTCTTGAAGTGTTAGGTTTAATACTGCTTGGACACCATGAACATGAAGTGTTAGGTTTAATACTGCTTGGACACCATGAACATGCAGTGTTAGGTTTAATACTGCTTGGACACCATGGACATACAGTGTTAGGTTTAATACTGCTTGGACACCATGAACATACAGTGTTAGGTTTAATACTGCTTGGACACCATGGACATGCAGTGTTAGGTTTAATACTGCTTGGACACCATGAACATACAAGATCTTGACAGCTCCTGAATCAATTGAATACATGACATGACCTAAAGAGATTTGTTATGGGGAACTCTATACTGTAACCATGTTGTAATAACTCATATACATATATGCAAACAATCTAAGCCTATCCTAAATAAAACTATGAGAATTGTTTTAACAATATTGCCCTTTTTTCTTTCTTCACCTTAATAAAATCAAATTTCTCTGATATTTGAACTTTATGTCTGTTTCGAACAGCAAGAAGAAATTCATGCTTTACTTTGTCCCGATATAACCGACATGATATCAACATTTGGGTATTTTACAAATTCCATGGCAATAAACCTGGAACATACTGTTGATATATTCAGAATATAATCCTTTAATCTATGTACGAACAGAAATCCTCTGCTAAAAAATTCTCTTACAGCATGCCTTACTGAAAATTCTCACTTTCCGATGATTCTCTCAACTAAGTATGCTACATTAATAAGTCTTGTCGCCGGACCACAAACTTAATTACGCATGGCTCATAAGACTTTGTTTGCACACACACATTCACATTGAATTGATCAAACAACGTCCCATCTGTTACATACTATTAAAAGGCCAATGTGCCTATAATGATGTCACAACAAAAACTACAGAAAAAAATCTGATGTTCCAAATAGTTTATCACTCTTTGATGTCTACAGGAAGATATGCTCATGTTGTTCAACTATCTAAAGAAGATGTAGAACTACATCATCATAATTTATAAGTTTATATTATTACCGACATAAGAATATTGTGATGTTTAATTTTTTTTCCCTCTTTAATTTTATGAGTAGCTGTTTTATCTTCCCAAACAAATCTGCTTCCCAGTCATAAACTCCTCAGTTGATCTAGACTAGTGTAACTCTTGTTAGGGAATGTGTAAACAAAAATTGTATTTGCTTATTTCTGATTATAATTACGAAACAAAATGAAATCATAATAATGTTTGGTAATTCTATACTGCTGTCTTCATAAGATGTGAAACTCTTCTTCCAGAATATTACTTGAAAAAAAAAAAATACAAACATTCCTCAAGACAGCCCTTGCTTTTAATAATATTGACATATATATTTTGATGACGATGCTGCCATCCCGCCCCTATTTTTCCCTTTAATTTGATTCTATTTTAAAGTGAATTCTTTGCATTTGTTTCCCCAAGTGCAACAGTTTAGTGTTGCATAAAGCAATGCTCATAGAACCAAGATATTGAAGTGAGACATACATTTTGAAACTGGGAGAGCTTCAATCCCAAAGCTCTGGGTTAGCTCTTCAGCAAAATTAGTGAGCTTTGTTTACCTTTACACCTTGGGGGAGAGTGAGGTTTTTTAACCCATCTTTCAAATTGTAAAGTATCTGGATTTGGTCAATGACGAGATTGATAAAAACAACATCACTTCCAAGTAAGAAAGACACATTATACAGTGGTGCGCGAATGAATAGCCTATGAGAAGGAGCATTCATGTATTGTTTGCATTCAGTGTATACATAACAGTTGTATCTCCATTGTATATATGCAGAGCTCACATTTGATTTAGCAATGGGTTTCTATGCTTAGACCGCCCAGGGCCTTATTCTGTGGTTGGAGCCAGCGTTTTATCAGTCGTTGAACCTCATCAATTTCCACTCAACCTTCCCTCTACGTGATCACTCATAAGCAGGCAATACGGGAGGGAGAGAATCGTTACATCTTATACGCAAGGGGAGGGGGGTAAGAGGAATGGATAAGCAAAATACATTTTTTTGAAGGGACAAACTGAAATGGGGAGAAGCCGCAAGACGTTGACTAGAGGCATAAAGCAGAGACAGTGCATCTAACAAAAACAAAATATTGGTTAACTTCAGGACAGATACATGAACATGTAGGTCCCCTCTTTCCCTCCTTCCTTCCTTCCCTCCCTCTCAATCTCACTCCCCACCTCTTTCTTTTTTTCTTTCCTTATTTCAAAATCTCTCTGCTGGTCATTTCATTTAGGAGCTCATTTCAGGACTGAGTGGCTAAGGACTTAAGAGCCCTTCAGCCAAACAGCTGGTTTGACCAAAGAGACAGATGTTTCTATTTTGATGCTTTTTAATTGACTGTTCCAATTCAAAGACTGGCTTGAAATCTCTTTTAATTCCCTATCATTGACATAGAACACAGATTGATAAACCATATCATCTGGAAAAATTGTTCTTCCTCTAATTCAACTTTTATCAGTCACACAGCTCATGTATTTCCTGTATTGAGGGCCATGTACATGAACATTGAGGGACTTGTACATTTGTATCAAAAGTAGGAAATTTGTATCAAAAGTAGGAAAATAAATTCTACTTTCAAGATTGTTTGACCCGGAGCATACCTAGCATCCCAGCATTCTTTTCTTCTGTAAGCCATCACATGATTAAACACAAGCATGGGTCAATATAATGAAATTAAGGCATATTCAAACTATTGTTATTCACATCATACAAACTACTACAGTACTGATACCCCATGCATATCACAGAACACACATTGAAATTGTAATCATATAAGTCAGGAAAAACATTTGAGTAAAATTTGTTTCAAAACTGTGGATGAAAATCGCAGTTTCAATACAGACCAAAACATTGTAAAGACTATTTCCAAATGCATACAGGCATGCATGTGTACACTGATATTCATGGAGCACCGTGTACTGATACATGGTAATGACCTTCATGCTTGAAGAGTTTCTATGAATGAATAATAATATTGTTTTTCTTTGTTGGATATATACAAAAAGTACACAAAGTGTAACAAAATATTGGTCTAAGATCTTTGCTTTCTTCTTTTGTTTCCATCCTCTTTTTCTTTTTTTTCAACTGAAATATAGGTTAAATAAAAAGTGGACAATTTTCAGAAAAATAGAGTTTGTGGACTTGAATATAACGAAGGGCAAGCTGCAGAGAGTGACAGCTAGACTTCAATCCAGGGTGTGATAATGGTATTGTTCTGTTAAAAAGTGTCCTTGGGATGTGCCAGAGGGGAGGAACAGGCTGGGATGTAAGGCTATCTTAACACACAAGCATTTCAGTACCCACACACAACACACTTGTGCCATCATTCAATCCTCATCTATTCATTGCCAATTTGTAGCACTGTAGGCGCCTATTAGCTGGGTTCATATACTGCACAAACAAATCTTTCACTGCTTGAATCTCAATAACTCTCACGCCATCTGTATATATATATTGGAGGTTGCCTGCAAGAAGGCCATTAATGCCATTGACAAGACATAGCTCTTAGTCTCTAACGCCCTTCTTGGTGACAGTGCATTGAAAATGAGTGTATCAACAACGGTGATATTTAAAATCTATAACATAATAGCTTTCTTCAAACCCAGTCTGAGCCTGAACTCAATCCCCTTTGGCAATGATCTTGAAGGAGTCCGAGAGCACATCCCTCTAACATTCAAATCGGACACCCATCTATTTTACTAAGATACAGGGACACAGAATATCACCAAGATTGGGCTGGTGCGCAAGGCTAGCATCTGATAGCATCTAATCAGTAATAATTTGCGGCACGTTTACAGCGAGGAATATCTTTTGCTGGATACCTCTCATCCATCAAGTTTCAACTGCTAGGAATGCATTCTGGATTCTAAATCAAAGACATTACCTTTTAAAGGGATGTTCTGGACTGACAAAAGAAAAGGTGTGAAGGATGTATCTCTTTTTTTGCAAAATGGAAGAACATTATCTACTGGTATTTTAAAAGTAACCTGAGAATAATTTTGCATAAAATGTTTGTTTACATTTCCTTGAGCAGGTCTGGATACTGCCTTTTGTGTCTCAGACATGAATACCAATATATGCGTGCTATGCTGTTTCAATTATTTCTTCAAATCTAAAGAGATTTTGGAATGTGTTTGATGAGTCTAAAACTTAAAACCCCATACATCTATTCGTCTTTCCTACATAATAAAATAAAATATCTTTTATACAATTGATTTCAAATGTAACTCTACCACCAGAGGTCAGTATCACCTTTAATCCCCATGGCTTGAATGCATCGTATTTACACTTATACCGGTAGATGGAATATGAAGAGATTGATCCCAAGCTCACGTTCTTATATTGACCTACTATGTCGGCTTACATCCGCCCAATACAGGAGAGGGGGTGTGGTGCCTTCACGATGGAGAGGGGGTGTGGTGTCTTCACGATGGGGTGGATGGGCAATAACTCCATCATGTTCTACTGATCTTTGTGGTTTAATTTACCAAGTACAGTTGAACAAATAGAAACATCAATCTATCAACAAATGTTTGTTTGTAGTTCTGTTCAAGTAGGATTTTGTTTAAAGTCTTCTTGTCATCCTTACTGAAATATCTATTAAAACTTAGCTGGGTGGTGGACTAGTCGTATTAGAAGATGGGGTACAAGAAAGTACCCATGTCATCTCAAACTAAAGCCAAAATGTGGAAGATATCCTTGATCTAAATGTAGATGTACATACAGTAATCTTGTTTTTATTCGCATGAGAAGATACTTTTTGTACCAAAGATTACCACTCTGAACCTTGAGTAGTAACCATTTGATTCTATGGTATCTTGGACTAGTCTCTGTCCTATCCTCATACCATACAAACAATGCTGGTAAGGTACGTACTTCACACAATAGACAGCTATTTATCCCATTTCCCATCAACAAACCTCTGTATATGATGTGAGATTGCTTCTGATTAAAATCACAAGATAATAAAGGAGAGAACCAATTATATTCAAGCACTCTAATCATACCCAATGCTTGGAAGATTGTTCGATTTATTCACCAATAATGACAGTTCCCAGTCGAAAGTATTGAGACCTATTTATAGACCAGCATCCAAAAAGATGGCAATGCAAATCTAAACAATTGAAGTTCACAAGGAGTGCACTATTTACTCAGAGAATTTTGATGCATTTTTGTTCATTTGTTGTCTGCATGCAGACTTTGTATTGCCATCATGGAGCCCAACCTTTCTCATTGGAGAGACATGAAGCGCCCACAGGTCTATTCTGCACTCAATTGTCGATTTCCTTGCATGCACACAATGATTTCCGTTTTCAAAGCGGCCTTCGGTCGTAGTCAAAATGACACAAAAGTTCAAAGAACAGGGTTTCTAAGCTTGCACATGTTTGTATTTCAGAGGCGAATGCAGATCTGAACATCCAAGTGATATGAATGTAGAGTTTTCTTCAAAGCATTCATAACACACAGCTAAATATTAAAAGAGAATGTTTGTTTTTCCTTGAATGAAATGGCAGCTGCTTCAGTCTAAGCGATGAAGAGACTTTTTTTTCAATGTAAAATACTTTTATTCTGAATTGCCAAATAAGCTTCTTCATAAACTCCTACAATAATATTGATTATTAAATATCAAAATAGATAAGGACTTCATTATTTAATTCTTCACATTTCTTTGGTTAAATTCCTGTTTCCGAAGCAAGTTTCCTTGCTCCCTCCATAGTATATATGTACACATGTTCATAGTTCAAACCACGCCTACGATTTGAGCAATACCCAACGGACAATGAGAAGCCAAATGTCAAGATGGCTTCCAGTACTCTCATTGTATCTACACAGACTGTATCAGATCAGCCACAAAATGGAGGCGCTCAAGGCAATCCTCAAAGAAATTGACATCTTTTTAGAATTTTAGAATCCTTTTAATATGGAAAGACCCCTAATCTACCCTCTCTCTGCACAAAATATTTGTCTACGGTTGCATCGATGGTTGCATGTAGCAAATATGTGGATGGTTATTTTGGCCTCTAGCACTGTGTATCTGCTCTCATACAAACAGGCCCAATGTATGCACAGCAGTTTCTTATACCACGTCCCCACTGAGCCTCAAAGGCTGCGGGGTCTCTTATGAAGTGGTGCGCAGCCCCTACGGGATATCAGTCAGTTGCATGATTGTGTGAAAATATGTCCATTTGCGTGACTATATAGGAGAGCTCATGTATGCACAGCAGGCTTGTACAAATGTTCCCACTTTCAGAGACAGGTATTTCCTTAAACCCCGATAAATAAAATTATGTCTGGTGAATGATTGGCACAATCTTGAATGCTTACCAAACATGACGAATTGACGATGATGACAAGGAATTCACATTACCAAAATTGAACCAAACCATGAACATGTGTCTTGTATTGTCATAAATCTGATTGATTGTAATAGAAAATAACAATCCATATTGTCTGTTCACATGACCGAGCTCATTCAATGTACAATGTACCTGTACTTAAACAGCTTCATTTTCTCTCTCTCTCTCTTTATCTCTTTCTTTATCTCTCTCGCTCTCTCTCTCTTTCTCTCTCTCTCTCGTCCTCTCTTTATCTCTTTCTTTATCTGTTTCTTTATCTCTTTCTTTATCTCTCTCTTTATCCCTCTCTCTTTATCTCTCTCTCTTTATCTCTCTCTCTTTATCTCTCTCTTTATCTTCCTCTCTCTCTCTCTCTTCCTCTCTCTCTCTCTCTATCTCTCTCTTCCTCTCTCTCTTCCTCTCTTTATCTTTCTGTCATCTCTTGCTTCTTTTTATGTGTCTCCCTGTCTCTGTCTTTTGCTCGCTCCCTCTCTCTCTTTTGTCCTCCCTTCTTCTTCCCTACTCTCTCACTCTCTCAATTATCACTTGTTTGTAGGAACACGCCCCATCTCCTCTCTGACAATCATTCTTCTCCAGATAGTACATCAATGATCCAAACAGACAGACAAACATCAAATTTCACGCAAGAATGCATTCTGTTTGTCAAATAATGCATGCATTTGTTATAAATGCATTATGCTCTTCAAGAAAGGTACATGTAAATAAAATTCAAAAGACCTGAATGAGGATATAAATCTTTGAAAAATAACTTTGTGGTTGTCATAGCAAAAACCTCAATATTCTGTTGGAACCTCAATAGAGTGGCGGCTTTCAATATCAAAATACCACATTTGAATTACTTGTGCAGTGTCTGGTAAAAGAGGGTTGGCTTTTGATATTAAAATGTTGTCGCTGTGATGAGCATAGAATCAGATAAAATGTTGGAATGAAAAGTTCAGTTTACCTCCCTTGCTCTCTTTATATCAAGACTCGTGCCTGCATATTTCACATTAGTTATTTCTACTTATCAAACAGGAGGCCTACCATTTCATAACAGCATTACCAAAACTGACACCAACAAATCTGCCTTGAAGTCTGACTAAAGAAAATTGAAACTTGACATAATGTGAATAAGAAACAGTTGAGTGTTTGATATATCATCTGTTGGGAACGAGAAGGACATTAGTTCACTGTTACAGTATGACTTGATGCCCTTCTGGATCTCAACAGATGATATACAAAACAACAAATTTAGATAATATATACATTTCATGAAAAGTTGGAATAAATATTCAAAATGGAATGAACAAGCACCAATGAAACCCAACCGACAAGAGCAATAAGATGGTTGATATACCAGGCATGTACTCACCCTAGGGAAGACGATATTATACTCTGACTGTGCTTTGTACTCCGCTGCTAACAAGCTACTAGCTTGCATGCTAATCACTGTCACCTCATCTTCATGGTATTCTTTGAACTTGGCGTATATATCCTGCAAAGAGAATGGAGAAACATAGTATCAATATATTCTGCAAAGAGAGTACAGAAACAGAGAAACATAGTATGAACTTGGCGTATATATCCTGCAAAGAGAGTGGAGAAACATAGTATCAATATATTCTGCAAAGGGAGTAGAGAAACAGAGGAACATAGTATCATCATCTTAGATACACAGCAATCAAATAGGAATAGAGAGTAGAGAAACAGAGGAACATAGTATCATCATCTTAGATACACAGCAATAAAATAGGAATAGAGAGTAGAGAAACAGAGAAACATAATACCGTAACTAACGGTGTATAAATCGCCCTCGTGTATTAACCGCACCCCTCTTTTTCGCCCTTATTTATTTTTTTTTTTTTGCCGACTCTGTCGGCAGCAAGCCAGGTCCATGTTAAAAAACCCATGCGGGAAGGCCTTTCATTTAAGTGCGAGGTGCAGCTGAATGTGTAAGATCATTAATGTAAATTTAAAAAACAGTAGAGGACCTAGGATAGAACCTTGTGGTACACCGTGTAGTAGAAGAAAAATTGGAGGAATTATTATTTTAAACTACAGATTGAGATCTATCAGAAAGATTACTTTCAAACCAAGATGACAGAAAAATTTGAGTGTTGTTCTAGTTTCCGAGTGGTGAGTCAACACACCGATTACTGAGCTGTGAGACATTGCCAGGCATAGCGCCAGATGGAGGGGCATAAATTGAAACTTTAATTTTTTTTGTTTTTGTTTTTGTTTTGGTGTACCGTGTATAAGCCGCACCCCCGACTTTGAATTTTTCTTGGCGGCAAAAAAGTGTGGTTAATACACCATTAATTACGGTGTCATCATCTCAGATACATTTCCTAAAATAGGAGGTGTGGTGTTAGGTTTGTAATTTCTTCATGAAAAAAAGGTTCCCATATATGCTAATAGTAAATAATCATATGGTATAGAAACACTCCCATAGAAGTGGAGAAGGTGTTGTTCATACAGGGAGCCAATGATCACGGATCAAAATCACTGTAAAAATCTTTACAGAAAAAATGGTATTGGTTTTACAATATATAAACAAAATCAGGAACTGCAGAGTTGTAGTGCAATTATTTTCAACCAGTGCTAGCATGCAGGCATCAAATAAAAAATATGATATTTGATTCCTTTCTCAGACTGAAACTGTCATATTTCCCATCCCCAAGAGAGGGGGGAAAAGAGAAGCAAGTTTCAAACCAAACTATTTCTGTTTTGACTGAAATCTAGAATCTGGATGCACTTTTCAACCTCTACAGTTCAGAAGTAACAACAGAAATATAATCAGGTTTGGATGGTGAATTCTTGCCCAGGATTCACCTCAGTTCTCTATAATCACCCAACAAGCCGCTGATGGTAAAGTCATATGCCCAATGTCCACGCTTAAATTGAACTTTAGATGCGCGGTCACGATCTATTACGAGCCTCAGCACTTTACCAAGGCAACGTATGATTGTACCCATCTCTATGACATGTACAGAAGTACAGACTTGGTCCTCCCAAGAGAAAATCAGACAAACTATTGTGTTGAGGTGAAGGTTGTTCATGTCGAAGCTTTCTACTCTAGGGTTATGAAAACTTGAATATATAATAAGCTGCAGGATGATGTAGATTATCCTACGCTCTACAATGGTCATCAACCAATGAAATCATGTTTCTTAAAGTACATCATTTCTTATATGAACTATATGTACTTCGATGAGAAAGGCATTGTCTTTTTAATTTTATTTTGTTCATATTATTTTATTTTATTTTTTCAATTTTAAGCTAGAATTAAACAGGTTTTGTTTTCAAGTCAGTAGGTCATCCCAACAATGGTTTATATTTATAAACATTAATACACATGACCATCATCTTTTGGGAGGGGGATACCAACACATTTTTAAAGAATCATTCCGCAGATTATTAGGGTGAAAAGGTATTTTTTAAATGAAAGAAAAAAGTGGGGGAGTTGGGGTAGGGCTTATAAGAATGAATCTTATTTTCTTAAACAGACACTATACAAAGGCACAAAAAGAAATTTTTCTGAACTGCAAAATTCCAATATTATGATTCATTAATTAAATCTAGACCTCTCATAAAATTTGCAAAAGTTTGTTCACAACATTTTCTGGTTTAAATTGGTGTTCAGAGCTGGTTACAGATTAACAGAGGGTAATTTTGCAGTACAGTCCTGGTTTTGGAAATAAATCTGCCAAGACATGGTCCTACCTGTTTCTACATGTAAGAAGGAATGAGGATGAAGCAAAGAGTGGTTCAAGATCAAGAATGATGAGGTGTTTATGACTTGCCTGACATACAATGTGAATATTTATCATCCCCTTTGATTGAAAGCTTCACATCCATAGGCAGATCCAATCTCTTTCCAATTTAAATTCCAATGCATCATTGCCAATTCACCTGCCACTTATATTCCAATCTTTCCCACTTCATCCCCCCTCTCTCACTCTCTCCCACTCTCTCCCGGTCTAATTGCTGGGGTAGACCTCGTCTCCTTTCATCACCCTTTCATCTTATTCCTCTTCCCTCGCCCTTATATCTTATTCCTCTTCCCTCGCCCTTATATCTTATTCCTCTTCCCCTCACCCTTTCATCTTATTCCTCTTCCCTCGCCCTTATATCTTATTCCTCTTCCCTCGCTCTTTCATCTTATTCCTCTTCCCTCGCCCTTTCATCTTATTCCTCTTCCCTCGCCCTTATATCTTATTCCTCTTCCCTCGCCCTTATATCTTATTCCTCTTCCCCTCACCCTTTCATCTTATTCCTCTTCCCTCGCCCTTATATCTTATTCCTCTTCCCTCGCCCTTATATCTTATTCCTCTTCCCCTCACCCTTTCATCTTATTCCTCTTCCCTCGCCCTTTCATCTTATTCCTCTTCCCTCGCCCTTTCATCTTATTCATCTTCCCTCGCCCTTATATCTTATTCCTCTTCCCTCGCCCTTATATCTTATTCCTCTTCCCCTCACCCTTTCATCTTATTCCTCTTCCCTCGCCCTTATATCTTATTCCTCTTCCCTCGCCCTTATATCTTATTCCTCTTCCCCTCACCCTTTCATCTTATTCCTCTTCCCTCGCCCTTTCATCTTATTCCTCTTCCCTCGCCCTTTCATCTTATTCATCTTCCCTCGCCCTTATATCTTATTCCTCTTCCCTCGCCCTTATATCTTATTCCTCTTCCCCTCACCCTTTCATCTTATTCCTCTTCCCTCGCCCTTATATCTTATTCCTCTTCCCTCGCCCTTATATCTTATTCCTCTTCCCCTCACCCTTTCATCTTATTCCTCTTCCCTCGCCCTTTCATCTTATTCCTCTTCCCTCGCCCTTTCATCTTATTCATCTTCCCTCGCCCTTATATCTTATTCCTCTTCCCTCGCCCTTATATCTTATTCCTCTTCCCCTCACCCTTTCATCTTATTCCTCTTCCCTCGCCCTTTCATCTTATTCCTCTTCCCTCGCCCTTTCATCTTATTCATCTTCCCTCGCCCTTATATCTTATTCCTCTTCCCTCGCCCTTATATCTTATTCCTCTTCCCTCGCCCTTATATCTTATTCCTCTTCCCTCACCCTTTCATCTTATTCCTCATCCCTCGCCCTTATATTATCTTCATATTTTTCCTTCCAATCCATAAAGCCCCCATTCTTATTGTCCCTTCCCTCCTTAAAGATAAACTTGAGTTCTGGTAAAAAGAGAAAATGAATTCTCACAGACTCAAACAAAACTTACACTGAATGTTCAAGATTACAAACAAATAAATGTCACATGCCAAACAATTTTGGAAGAAAATGTATACTGGCTGAGTAATGAGCAGAGAAAGATAAGGAAATCAAGGTATAGTAGCCCTGACACCATTTGTGTAGTCCCATATACATCTTTCTGTGTACAGTGCTTGTTACTCTACCAAGACTGGGCCAAATTTATTATGAATTTGATGACTCCAGAACCTTGCAGTACACACCACTACTTACATGCTACAGGATCAACTTTTTCTGATCCATTCCACACCTTTTCTTTCACAATGCAATCGCATTACCAGAACTCACCTTTATCTTTAACAATCTTGTTCATGTACATGAGGGCTCTTTCTTTATGTAGCTTTACATATGTACATTCTCTGCACAACTCATTCTGTACTTGAAACCATCTCCACAGCAAAAGTAAATTCTCAAACAAAAACTGACACTGTCATCATATTTTCAATAGTATGCTAAAAATGTGAAAAACATATGTAATGTAAACATATATATTACTTTAAAATGAGGAAAAATTGGCATCACCGTCACTTACACCACCACCACCACCACCACCACCACCACCACCACCAGGCCCTAACCATTACCACACCTACCATCACCAGTCACCACCACCACCACCCCTATCATCCATCGCAATCATCATCATCTTCATTTCAATCATCATATTCACAACTGTTTCTACCTAGCTTATGCCGTACTATTCCCATAAAAACACTCATCAGCTGTGACTATAAATATCTCTCTTCTCCTCCATCTCATTCTTCATACCCTCTACATACTTCTGCACTTGACCATTTCATTATCAAAGTAGCCTGGCCATCCCAATCACAGAGCCAATCTCAGTTCCCGGTCACTCTATTAAATTTACCCCAAAAATACTGATCACCTCCCCAGTCGCCACAATTTCTAATATTTTCATCCTCGCATTGCATATTATCCATCTCTGATTAATAATGGACATATCGTCGCCTGGCTGGCACTAAATCGCCTCAAACTTTTATAAAACTGACTATTTCCAAAAGAAAAATTGTGGCTGTGTTCTACTATAACATTTCTATTAGTCTTTTAAGTTTCAAACCAATTTTGGGGTCGGAAAGCAGTTTAAATATAAAACAAATCTTTAAATGCAAATAATTTGAAAAGTAGTTTTCGAGTCTGCCAGCTGGCCGACGATATGCGCAGTGCCCATTCCTCATCCTGTATAGGAAAACATGTACCATGTATTTAATGATATTGGATTAACAGCATGTTGGAAAACTGTTTAAAGGGATCGTTTAACAATGTTTAATCTGAGATGCACAGCCCTATCAGTGTCTGTGTTATTGTGTTACATGTATATTGAAGCCCTAACAAAAATTTGCGCTTCAAAATGATCAAGAAGTGCCTCAAAAAAGTAAAAACCTTTGAGTGACCGGTTTTACCATACTCGTTTTACCCAGTAGTATTAAGAAAACCATTTGGCAAACGCAAAATTTGATTTTGATTTTCAATCATAAATATCTTGATAATCAGACAGGCGTTCGGCTTGTAAAAGTCATGGGGTTCCTGACTGCCCTAAAGGTTTATAATTATCATTGCAGCATGAGCAAAATCAAGGATTTTAAAAAAAAAATCTTAGACAAAGTTACCGGATCCCTTTAACTAGTGTACTTGGGATGAAAGCCCATACTTTCCCTTGTACAATTGATGATTGGAAAGGAATCCATCAGTTATAATGCCTGATCAAAATGATTCAATTCAAGTTCCTGACAAATAAAAAGTGACCATATTCCATAATTCATGACATGTGTTAAATCATTTCCTGTTGTTTATTCCTCATAGTGTAAACTTGGATAACATCCCAGTTCCTTCTTGGATCTTTCCCCCAACTGAAAGATCAGGCAGTATGCCTAATAAGTGTCACCATTTTTGTTCTCCAAAGTCAATACCTTTGCCTGAATTTATATTTATATTTTAGTTATAATGTGTGAGTCTCGTCAAAAGGTTTTACCCTTCTTTGATGTAAGCATGCAGAACAGATCGTCAGGAAGTAAAAGTCAATAATCTCTTGCTTTTTCTCATTAACTTTAATAATTATAATACTCAGTTTTTATATAGCTCTTAAATTAGAATCACTAAGCGCTTCAAAACTTGGAGATTATTACCCTGGCTTTAGCTGTGCTGCCATTGCGGCGCTCTGGCATTTCAAAAAATTAATTCCTGCCAGGTAACTGTAGCTTATGTTTCCAATTATCAACCATGTTTAAGATTGCTTGACTTCTACTTAGATGAGATTGTGATGCCTGACCATCCATTTTGATTGCCGAGGAACAGAGATAAACAGAGAACAGACAAGTGAACTCACCTTAAGGTCTGTACTAGCTCTATCATACACAGCTGTCAGGCACCCAGGTCTTGTGTCTTGGACGAATAAATCGTTATCCACATATTGAGATGCCTTGTAGTGGTCTGTAGTGTTCTTAAACTCCTCCAAGGATGACACCGCTGTAGGAGAGAAGAAAGAAATAAGATACAGTTGATGAGAATACATAGTAGAAGATATTGATGGTTACCCATGATAGCAAAAGCCTAGGCCTAGGGGTGATATAAGAGGAGCACTGACCGCTAAGTGGACATCCTTTTTAATGCAGTGAAAATACATGTCAATCATGATTAGGGCAGAAATCTATATAACACCATCAGTGAGTGAAAAGTTAATTGCAAATCCATTTCATTTAAGTGGATGATGAATGCAAATGATTTCTCTAAATCCCATTTCTCACAGTCATATGAGATAGGTAGTGGGAGATGGTACATACTCTTAACACAGTGGAACCTATTGAGAGGGGGAATACTTAGGTCTGGTAACCAGACTAGCAAATATCTGTGTGCCTGGCAGAAGGGCGTTAGAGCAGGGACAATCTATGAAATTTGGTTGAATAGGATTTGCCGTGCTAGGTTCAATTACATATATGCCCTGGCTACAATTACTCCACAGTCATGTATACACAATCAAATTAACTTAAACCTCAACCCTGTGTAAAGCCTTATCATAGCTCTAACCTCAACCCTAGATCCTTCACAAAACAAATCCCCAGAAAGTATTGCCAGAGTAGGTATCAGATCATCCCCTATGCTTGTGCCCTTCTGTTAGTCACTTGATTTCTAGCCTGCCTGGATCTCTAGGCCTCTCAGAGAGCAGGGTTTCAAATCAAGCTTTCAAAACGTTCAAAACGTTATCACTTTAGCAATGTTGGACTTTTATCTTGCCGAGTGCAAGATGTGCTTGAAAGCGGGAGGAACTAGTTAAACATGCCTATTGCCATTTCCTCTGTGAGATCCCAATGAAGGCCATGCATGAGTAAGGAGCTTTGGCCTCACGCTCACTGGAGATGGGATATGAAAAGTGACAACATGAACGGTGAATTTCAAAAGAAAGAAGTAAGAGTTTGACGGAAGGCTGGGTGACTGTCTCAGGAAGAGACGGACTGACAAAACATCCATCCAGAGTTGAATAGATTACTCATCATGTTCTAGTTGAATGTCACTGCCATACACTCCTCAATCTAGTTACTTAAAAACCTAGGCCTTGAAAACTTAGGTTTACAAGGCTACGCAGGACTACAACACCACTACAACAGAAAAGAGATGTTCCCATGCACACACCCTCACTCAATAGAATTAGAAGAGGGGGTTCTTTGCAAGAATTTTTTTGACTATAATATATATTTGACGTCAAGCAGATGCAATTCATGTCTACAGGAAGGCAATACATATCTTCAATGAATGTCAAGTGATTTGTAAGAATAAATGAAGTCATTATTCATCAAACCTGTTGTTTATGTAAATGCTAGAGACCAGACTGCATTTAACAGTGCTTTAAAGGTGCATACCCATAGCACCTGGGTTGGGAGTGTTAAATGTGGATGAATTTCTTGCCAAAGGAAATTTGAACCCTAAACTCTTGGATTGAGAGTCAAGTGAATGAACCACTACACCGTAACACCTCCAATGTCCAGAAAACTTCCAATTTGTGATGTTAAGCTTATTCATCCTGGTAAAATGCATAAATACAAAGACTGAATGCTTTCAGCCTCAGGTTTAGAAAGGACATTTATAAGTAAAAGAAGATGTACATCCATATCTTATGTTTGGGAATGAAAAGACTGGGATTGAGAGCAATAATTCAGCCCTAGAAACATCCAAAAGAGTTCTCAAAATATATTTTTTTGATAAGAGCTCCAGGAAGAAATATAAGGCCAACAAATCTAAAAGATGGCTCTTCATAAAATCAAATTGTACTTTTTTTCCAAAGAAATCCTATAAGATCTTCTCAGTATAAAAAGAAGTAACCTAGCCAATTTGAGGAAAGATAAGTCTAGAATATAACCAGTGAGCAAATAAAAAGTAGAATAAAATAGAAATCAGAGGATAGTTAGAAGAGGAGATGGGAGAAGGAAGAGGGGTGGGTGAGTGTGTAGGGCAGGATATAGCATTAGGCCTGTAGGGACTCTAGAAATGAAAAGGGAAATTGGCACTGCACCCTCCATTAGATCGGATCAAACAAAAATCAAATCTGTTTGCTCACATGCGTCAGCATAATGCATTCTCTTTCAATCTCATTCATTTCAGTAGGCATTATCCCCTAATATATTCATCAGATATTCCAACACGAAGAGTAAAGAAAATGGGTCCCCAACGGGCAAGCTGGAAAATAAAATTGGTTCCCCCGTTTCCTCCGATATGTATCTCATATGTCACATAGTTTTCCTTTTGCGTCATAGCGATTAAATCCTAACAATTGCATCACATCTAGAGGGGTGGATAGTTGCACCTATTCATCTGAAAGGGTTGATAAAGAGGATTATATCAGTGCAGAGCCTTGGAGTATTGTTTGGTAACACTAACAACTTACGGATATGAGCTAGAAGGCATTCAATCACAGGATTCCGTCTACCGGTAGTCTAATGTACACCATGTGCTATATTGTATGCACAGTAGACTGTGGTTCTCTGTCTTGTGAACTGCACTTTATCAGCTCAGTTTGCACATTGACAATGAGCCTTGGTAGAAATACACTCCAAAATAGACGAGGCTGGTATTTCACAACCATTTGAAAAAATTGTACTTCAGTTTCTAACATGAATGTTACTACCCAGTTTGGCGGAGTAATGACTATGGACACTGTAAAGTAATGCAGCATACAAAGACAGATAAAAGATATTTTAATTTATAATACAGCAATACAAATCAAATAATGTTTGTTACTATGCTTCATCTCAGAAGTGCGATTGTATAAAGGATGAGCATATGACTTAACTTTGAAATAGATTGGAACTATATATCATGTCTGGATATGTTATAAGAATTATTTTCCAACTAATTGTCCAAATCAACTCAATTTACTCTGAAAATAATTAACATTGAATATTGTACTGAGTCCCTGAGTGTCATCAAATCCTAGAAATTGTGTTTTCGTGGTGGAATTTGGTATAAATCTATATGTACATGTAGGCTTATTATGCTACATCATATTAGCTTGTGTTAGCTTAGCTGTGAGTACAGAACAAAAGTACATTCACTTATTATTTGAGGGTGTGTAATGTCATCACATTCACTGGCTTACTAAATATATTGATCTACGGTAAGTAAGCCAGGTTTATACAGCTGTGCATGCTATCCCAATCATTATGCATGATGGTGGATAGACATCTATTTATCTTTAAGTCTGCTTTCAAGATTGAGGAAAAATTGACTGCCATTCATTATACTGATGAGAAAGTCCTCAAAAAATGTTATTACTTTGGGTAATTAAAAAAAAAACTTTATGTTTTAATATATCAAAAGAAACAACTTTAATTGTGTAAACTGAACTACATGTAAATGTCCAGGTGATATCAACGAATGATACTTTATTTTGTAATCCTACAATCCTGCATATAGTATCTTCTGCTACTCTGCTACGAGCCAGAACGGTGTTAAATAAAAGCACTTAACAATTCAACATAGAAATAATACTTGTCTAGTTAGCAACAAATGATACAGTGAAATGCACTTTCCAGCTTCAGACTTCACTGTTTACATCTGTCTTCCATCAATTGCATGTTACGTGTACAGTAGGTGACAAAGCAAATAAAAGACTAGACTGTTGCACTGCCTTTAACTCTCCGGTACACTGTATGCATTGGTATGACTAGCTATTAGGACTGACTGCAGAGGAGATGGGTCTCATTTGGCCACCTGTCTATCATGACAGTGTAATTTTGTCTTCCCATTGCCAACTTAATACACTCCCACTGGCCCCTCGACACATTAACGTTTTAATGTGCCACTGTGCTCAAGACGCAAACTTGCACTTTCCTTCTCTGCGCCTCTGCACATCAACTAGTTAACCCAGCCATAGCACTGCTACTGCATGAAGCAGGTATGTTTAGCTAAGGACGAGTATGTCCACAGAACCCTTGCTACTGAAGCAGGTATGTTTAGCTAAGGACGAGTATGTCCACAGAACCCTTGCCAATCCTCAAATTGGTAACTGGAAACCTTCCCATCCATCTAATTCATTCAAATGAAAAGAGTACATCTCAAGCCTAAATGAAGAGTGATGGAGGGTCTCTATCCAGAAGTCAATTAGAGAGCTCTTTGCGATGGAATTCCTTCCGACATCCACACACAGATAGCCATTTTTACCAATAATACCTCTTTTTTCTTCTAGATTTCTCTCAATATTGCTATAGGATATTCCTCTCTGGAAATAATTATTCATCATGCAGGATGGAAATTAGTCATAACTTTGAAGCGGATGGTAATAATTCGAAAGTAATTTGAAAATTGTTATTTTGTTTATTGATGAAACGACCATTTGTTATTCCCGATTGACAGATCTTCAGCATTTTTTCCCTATCAATTCAGCTAGCAATTAAGGGCGATTTGGCATTCATTATTATTGAATTGTCAAATAGAAGGTCATTATGAGTAATATTGTCCTACATCAGGGCTTATCGTAGATAAGGACATATATAGCAGATATCTTTCACCAGTCTATTTCATTTGCTTGGAATTTCTGAAATCTTATCAGGAGAACGGATATATGTCAAAAATATGTTGACGCATAACTTGAGCAAAAGAATATGATTTCAAATAGCCTTATAAGTTCATTGACTTGCTGTAACATTTCAAAAGTTAACTTTAAAAAATGATTATGACCATGTTTACAGAACTAAGCACAAATACAATCAAAGAAGTGGTCTAGGTAAATTTATTTTTCTCTTTAAGTATTCAAAAATCTTGCTACGCTAAAGTTTCAACAACAACAAAAAATGTCTGAGTGGCAAATGAGGATGAGTCATATTTGGAATTGAATTGGTTTTATCTACTTTATCCTTGCAAATTTCAAACAGTATTGAGAATTGAAAAAAACAATGAGAAAACATTGATCGCAGATCTAAGGAATGATAAATGCACTATAGAAGGTGAAAGACCCCATTTCATACTAGTTCAACAATCTATTTGAGGCTCAAAACGGGATAGGGTCATACCATGATAATCAGGGTATACCTGTTAAGAGCAAGGAGGATGTTAGCTCATATTACAATGTACCCTCACATATATAACAGTTAAAGCACTTCTGCCTCTAAACAGACAATGAATCTCTGGACTCTAGACATTCAACAGAATGAGGGGATAACAGAAAAGAAGGGATGAAAAGAAAAAGTAATTCATCAAAATGTCATTTGATCGTCCTATCGGAATCATCCAATTTAGATTCCAACTACTTCCCTCATTTTCTAAATGATTTCTGATCGATTCCTTTCTCCCAGCAGTAAACAAGGCCTTGGTCAGACCAACATTTTGTTCTCCTCAGGCTGGAAATGATTTTGCTAACTTCTTCAAGACATTGTGTATCTGCATCATGCTGATTTGAGTCATTATGTATCTGCATCATGCTGATTTCTAAAGCATGTGTGCAACGATGGCAATTAGGATAGAGCCCCCCCCCCCCCCCCCCCCAGATGATAAAAAGAACTTTCAAAAGAGATCACTCCACTTGCTCTAATACTGTTTATACTACAGTGCATTTATATTTCTTAAGATATTGACAATGACTGTTTTCTGGATTTTACTTGATTTAATTCCAGATGGAAATGTTAAATGTTACAACTACGGATCAAGTCACTTTTTTCTGTTGTTGTTGTTGTTTTGTTTTTCAGAGTCAAGTTTGCTTCTTATCCCATCTTCTACAATTTACAAATCATCCCCAAATTAAATTCAAATTATATTGTCTTTTCTACAGTACTTTTTTCTGTGAAAGGGTTTTTTTTTAATTCAATCGTCTTGTTCTTCTTACAACTCTTCTTCATCTCCTAATTATTTTCCTCCATCTTCCTTTTCCTTCTCTTCGCCCTCTTTTCTTTATATTCTTCGTCTAATTCCCCCATGTCCAATCTTCACCATTTCCCCTATATCTCAACCCAATTATAACACCTATCCTGCGTTTTCTCCATCTTTCATCCCCTGTTATCTTCACGTTTCAGTGACAAGGGAAAACCCCTAATTCAATGGATGCATGTATAGGAATAGAGATGTTTTCATTAGGAGCATTGACATGACAAGCAAAAATCTTGGTTTATCTCATGTTCTGGAGCTCTATCGGAAGTTGCTAGGTAAACCCCCCCCCCCCCTCCTGTATGAACACAACGAAAACCTAATTTAAAAAACCGCCCTCTCAGTATTTTAAACTCCAGCCGAATCTCTCCAAGTTTTTGCAGTGTACATGCTCGCTCGTAAAACACAAGTCAGTTATTCTGGTTTTCGCTCACATGACTCTCTTCAATATTTCGCTATCGCAAGGGAACTCATAAGTCGCACATGGACAAGTTTGAAAAACCAGTATGTTACAATGGAAAGCAAACACGGACAGTTTTCATATGGGTTTTTCTAGTGGTTTAAATGGTTTTTCAAATGGGGGAGGCGGGGGGGGGGGTGTGCAGAATAAACGAGCCTAGTATCTTGTCCACCATCTTCAAGTGGTTTACCAATGGTATGTTATCTTGATGAGAAGCATGGCGACAGTTGGTGAAAAACAAATCTGTTTAATGAAGCATGTGTCCATGACATTTCCTTTACCAGTGGGGCATCAAATAGTTTCATCTCATTCCTTTAACCTACATCTACCAATATCCAACTATAACTACGTCGTCAGGGCATACCCTGTTTATATCCAATAGATATCTATACAAACTAATCCTCAATGATTAGGATTGAGTCAATTATGCAATTTAGAACATGTGTCTTTAATCACCATCAGACTGTTATACATGTACATGATGAAACTATGGGAGAAATTACAAACATGTGAAGAAACAAACATGAAAACCTTCCCAGAAACTCAATCAAACAATTCAAAGCATGCAGAGGCCTACACGTATAGTACATGTAGGCATTCAAGAAATATAATGACGTAACTTGTAAAACGATACATGGACTGCGAAAATTAAACATTTGTCCAAACATCAGAAAATAGATATTGAAACTACCCTGTTATTGTTAAACAATAAACTGAAAAACTTTGTCACAAAATACAGCACTTACAAATCATTGAAAGTTCACTTAAGTCGTAAAAGGGAGAAAAGTCAACCATGTAGGCCTATATTTTTATATTCATCCATAAATAACACAAACACAAATTGTACTTTGAGATTCACAATAAATATAAAAAATGAAATCTGCTTCAATACACCATTACACCACTCCAGATTAATCTCATTTCTTGCTGTTGATAAAGCCATTTAAACCTTTGAACAATAAGACATGAAAGACTGATTTCTTTGCTCATGTATGACAAGACAAGCAATCTGAGAGCAATGTTTTGATAATTGTTGATGTGGAAAGAAACAATCGATCAGAAACCATGAAGCACCTGCACGGTTTCGTCAGGTCAATAACCTACTAGTAAAATTATTCCACCATTGGGAACTGCAATACAGGTGAACTTCCTGGAATAACACTTGCCTGAGCACGAAGATGAAATCATGCGTAAATAAAAAGCCATGACAAAATAGAAGGGTATGATGAATCTAGAAGTGCTCTAGCAAGGTAAAAAAAGCCATGTATTAAAAAAAATTCAAGCAAATCTCAGTTTCACAATGGAAAATCCCAAGAGAGGTCTAGGTAGAATTGTTATGCTGAATAATTTGAACCACTGCTCCAATGCCTATATTGATGTTCTTTAAAGCCCCACTGCACTACTTATAGCTACTTGCGCCCTCTCTATAGCAAACAATGCCTACTCGGTGACCATTGGTCCCCCATGGTCCCCTTTTTCTTATGTTAATTAAGAGCTGATTTGATGAGATAACCACCTGTCAGTGACCATGCAGGGAGGTCTAATCTCTCCGGGCCAAACTAGTGCAGATAGGCTTCAAGATGTCTGAGATATTGCATCAATGATATAATTTTATTCAGATATTGCAATTTTTCCCTTAATGTCTTCTCCTTCCGCCTGTAACCCCTTCCCTCCTCCCATCTCTCCCCCTCCGGGCCCTCCCCATCTTTCTTTCACTCACTCCCTCTCTTTCCCTCTTTCTCTTCTCTTTCCTTCTAATTCCAAGCCCACTCCCCCACTCCCACTCTCCTCTTGATGATTGCATCTCTCATCCTTACCCGAGCTTCTTCACTCTTGACCACCGCATGTTGTTAATGGTAAGGGAGAAGAAATGTCATGTCCTGGTCTTGAGGCACACTTAACCATATCATGCCCCACTACTTCACTCAAAAAGAAACATCATTTATTTTTGCCCTAACCTCCCTCTAACCGATGCACATACCCATGTAGCCTTCCAGGGGAGCAATTTAGATGATGAAAACGAAGGAGGCGGATGGCATCAGGGCAAACTAAATCAACTTTGTTATGCTCAAGAGGCCAGCCCGCAAACTGTATTTACTATTCCGCAAACGATGCCGGCATATTGATAATAGATTCCACCAAGGTAATGGCATGAAATGGAATATACATGTATGGGTCTACAGCAAGGACCCCCCCCCCCCCCCTCTCTCTCTCTCTCTATCTCTCTTTCTGCATTGCTGGATATGTTGAATACTCCTACTTTGCTAAATGAGTGTACCTTTTTCAGCTAGCTGCTTGGGTTTTTCCCCTAGGTTTCCTGATGAAAAGAGCACAAAACTCAGTCAGAGACAAACAAATCTTTTGGGTGTTGTACAATAATGCAATGAAAAAGGAAAATAGTTTTGTTTCTATACTGCACAGTACTAGACGGGGGTATCCAAGTAGGTCTAAAATCTTGTTTCGAAGATACTAATTTTCCTGCGGGTTCTAATAGCAGGAAGCAGACCCGAGTTATTTGCAAATTAACACTTTCCCTTATCACTGTTAAAATGCAATTTCCTGCAAACTTTTAGAAGGATGCCAGCATCTGAAAGTTTATTCATGCTTTTATTATATGACATTATTATGTAGGTGATGGTTAACTATTTTTATCCATACTCCATCTAATAGCTGGTTTCTTGACTTGACTTATTTATCAGTTTGACTTATATCTCCTGTAAATTTATGCATATATACAAGTACCTTGTGAGTTCACAAAACCACAACAGTGTATCTGACCAATCAAAACTACAAAAGCTTGCATTCATCCAGAAATGAACACAACATGTACGTTCACCACTGTCTGCAGTTTAGCCTACATGCACCCCAGTAACCCATTAAACCATTACCCATTAACTCAGTGTCACCCCTATAGCAATGCACCATGCCCAGAGGGAGTGCAGCGAATGACCTTACATGACCTCAATGAACTCTCGTCAGGTCACCCCAGCCTCAGGAGACCATTGTAGCTCTATGATGGTTCAATGGTGGTTCAGTACAGCGGTGTATGGTTAATGCTACCATGTGGTTAAAGGACAAGTCCACTCGAAAAATAAGTTACTTTCAATAAAAGCAGAAAAATCAGACAAACCAATCAAACAAAGTTTGAGCAAAATCGGATAACTAATAAGAAAGTTGTGATTTTTTGAAAAAGTATGTAAAACTATGGAACAATGAGAATCACGACACAAATTGCCAAGATGGTTATCAGTTTGTGACGTTATGTCCTCACAACTCATCAATTGCTTTATATAGTTTAATCCCATAAATTTCCCTTTTTATCCCCCAAAACTTGATTTCCCCATGCCTTTGTCCAGGTTATATGATTTGTATCATATTGCGTGCATGACATTTCCCAACAACTTTTATGAATTTTGAAGAATTGATACTATTTTCTGAATATTGTATTTCATAATTATTGATTTTTATATAAATAGATTATCAAAATTCAATTTTTCATGATTTAACTGGTCATAAATTACTCTTTTATTTGTGCATCCACACATAAAAATATTACTAACAATCTAATTTGGATCCTGGTGTGAAGAAATAAGATTCTTAGGGTGAAAATAGGAAATTTATATTATCAATATAAAGAAAATAATTAGTGGATAGTGAGGACCATACGTCACGGACTCATGAGTGAGTTGCCAATTTGTGTAGTGATTTTCAAAGTTTTTCATGTCATTAAAAATTCATAACTTTCTTATTAGTTATCCGATTTTGCTCAAACCTTTTTTGATTGGTTTGTCTGATTTTTCTGGTTCTATTGAAAGTAAGTTATTTTTGGAGTGGACTTGGGCTTTAACCTCATATAAGGTTTTATTGGTAAGATGATACCATTCATTTGAGGTGATATACATGTATATCTGTATCAAAAAAGTATGATATATATTTGTCTGCTGGAAACAAAAATCAGGTACCGGTAATATAGGGTCTTATTCTATTAAAGAAGTATTATCTGTTTTGTGTGCTGCGAGCCAAAAGGGCATTAACTCAACACTGTGGATATGAGTCCAGTACATCTGGTTCTAAGCAGGCAATGTGCAGTTTCTGCAGACAACAATTATTCCAAAACAGCAGATTTCACTCTGATTCATAATAGAAACTCACATTAATTGTTTTTACTCTTATTGCAATGACGACCTTCGTCATTGCCTTGTTTTCGTTCACATTCTGCCCCATTAATATTCTTCTCCTCCTTAGTGTTTTCCTTATCCTTATCGTCAGGAGTCGCATTCGTTTTGCACGTAGTGTTTGTTATTCCTAGTTAGGTGCTTTCCTCATGTCCTTTTCATTTCAAATTTCATAGGCATAGTCTCTAACATCTCATCAAGGTCACTACATTCTTTGATTTTTGAAATCACTCATGCATAACCATCCAGGCGCCATTTTGTCCGTTTCTGGTCCATTTTAAGGCCTTTCTTTCTTCCTTCCTATCTCCACTATCCTAGATCCTACAAACTTCTAACAAATTCCTCTAGATAGTCTAAGAGATGTTCTTTAATCTGCGACGTATAACCCGCCCTTCAAAATGCCATCTTCGTACTCAAAATTCAAATCTGAAACCGACTCCGTCAAAAATCTCTCAAAGTCTTGAAAAATTGACCCCTAAATAAACTAAAATTGCCATAACTTTCTCATACAAATTCCGTTTGGTATTTAAATCTCACAGTATCTTTATCCCATAATTGCACATAGCCATGCTAAATTTCACGCTCCAATGGCTTTGCAAAACATAAATAGCGCCCTCTAGAGTTCTGGGAATTGGCTTTCTCTCTGTGGCCGTATCTCCATTATGGCTTGGCAGAACCGTACCCTTTCTTGGATTTAGATACTTGAAGATATGCCATTTCCACCCATATACAAAATTATATACCCTATCGCTGACCAAATTTGAGAAAATTGCCCTCCAAATTCGCCATTTTCAAGAAAATTGAGAAATAACTTCAACTTGCTCTAAACCGGCGATCTTTATACCTACATCAATGAAACTTGGCAGACACATGTATCCATATACGTGACAACTGTCTGTTAAGTTTAGTAAATTGTAATGCCCTCTTCGCCAAGTTATCGCCAAAAATGATGAATTTACTATGCTTTACGGAATAGCGTGTTTGATGCGTGCAGTACGTTTTGCGCAGATGACAATGGTTTCAAACTGACCGCACTGAAGTGCCCTTTCGAAAGATACCAAGTATGGTATGTTCACGCAGAAAATTGTGAGTAAATCGCATTTGAACAAGGGTCACTATACGAATTCCGCCGAGTTTCCGCCCTATTATAACACGTTTCGGCCATGACGTCATTTTTTAAGACTGTTATTCGGTTGTGTTAGTATGGGCGGCCGTTCGTGCCAAAGCACGCGTCGCAACATGTTCATCATGCACCAAGTCCTATTGGTTTTGCACGCAGTGCTTGCGAGCCCTTTCTAGATCCTTTCCTCTACTCCAATTCCCTTCAAAATTCGTAGGCGTAGTCTCTAGCATTCCTTCAAGGTCACTGAATTCTTCGTTCTCCGAAAACCCTCATGCGTGACCGTCCAGGCACCATTTGTTCAGTTTCGGGCCGTTTTGGTGACCTTTCTTTCGCCCTAACTATCTCCACTATCACAGAAGCTACATACTTCTTACATATTGCTCTGGATAGTCCGAGAGTAGCTCCTTCGTTTGACACGTAGAAACATGGCGTCATTGCACGCACATCGTTGTGACACGATTGCATTTCTAGTTTTTCTTTCTTCTTCTAGCTTCTTCGTTCTGGAATGAAAGCCATTTTTTATAAATTCAAATTATACAACATATATTTACAAACAAGCCGATATTAGCAACTATACTAAACTACAGTGTTTTTCAATTCTGGATGTCCCTGATTTACTATGAATTATGCATGTACCGTGTTTTGATTGAAAAGTCCAACGGACAGGATATTCCTCAAGTATACAGGAGAAGAAGAACAAACTATGGTTACAGATTACTTGTATGCCCCTTCCCTGACAATGAGTGAGTGATTTTTCTAAGAAAAGGACATGAAAATCAATTTTCCAAGCAAAACAAAAACTGCAATCTTAAATCTGTTCTACATGGATTACTTAGTTCAACGTATTGACTAACGTGTATAGGTCTATGTACATGTCTACACAAGGTAACAAATCAAATGTGCCTGTACTTTCAGAACTCTATACTAATTAGGAACAAGTTTTGAAGCATCTACACATCTGGCACTTCATCTTAATCGCACGCTAAGCACCATGACTATCAAACCTCCTTAACTTGCTTTACTTCACAGTGCATTAATTAGAATAAAAGACGAGAGTCATGTTCTGTAACTTCTCTCACCGATGCAGGAAGTCCAATCAATTGACCAATTTTCCTCTTGATTGGTGAACCATTTCCGCAGTTCATTCAGTTCATACAACTGCAACCTGGCACCTGTCTTACCTAGAGTAATACAATAGTTTCCTTCCTAGCTTGCACACAACATATTTGTTTATTTCTTTTCAGTTTAAAATACAAAGCAAGATTTGAACTGCAAATGAAAGGCCTGTGTATATTCATATGTGCACATATGGTCTACATGTACATGTCCTGCATATTTCTGCTTTACAAGCTAAGCTGTACCTTCAAAGCCTTACTTACCGGGTATGCAGTTTGATAATCTGTTTTTGTTTGATTTCAACATCATTTGACAGCACATTCAAAGAAAGAGCAATCAAGTACAACTCATTGGATTTATTTGAATTGTGGTATTACATATTTTGGTATATCTAGCCAAATTTATTATTTCTTGGTTATCAACAATTTAACCTAATACTGAACAAGAGTATTTCCTACATACAAAATAATGTCAAGATTTCTTTCTCCAGACTTCCATTTTCTATCCCATGTGCTACATGGGATCTGTATCTTGTTATTTTATGATCCACAAGTACAGGTAACCATGGTGATAGAGCATTCACAAGTACTTCAGTTTCTCCCACATCATCTCTTAGGGGAGAATCTTCTAGATAGCATCTCATCGGAAGGGAGCTAGGAGCAGCCGGCTCGCTAGCTAGCTAGGTCTAAACCACCTCTTGAAGTGAGGTGGGATTCATGAGGCTGCATTAATCTGTGAAACACAGAGTGACAGAACTCAGACAAGCTAGAAAGATGTGGTTTGCAAATAGACAAGTTTGGAACATAAAGAAACAAAGAGAATACAGCTTCTCTTGAGTGTACATGTATCATTACCAAGATCCATTACTAAGCACTAGAAGGCTGTGTAAAAAGTGTCAGCTCCCCTCATGTTTTTGTTGTTGTTTTCATTTTTAATCAGAGATTTTCTTAGTTTTCCAGTTTTTGTTTTAACTTTTGAGAGCTAATAAGTGCTCATGTTTACTGTGTATTTTCAAATGCTTTAAGCAACATCATGTGATGTTAACATGTCATTGTTCTTACATAGCTAGACAAATGTATACCGTATATAACGGTGTATAAACCGCACTTTTTTGCCGCCGACAAAATTTCAAAGTCGGGGGTGCGGTTTATACACGGTACACCAAAAAAAAAAAAAAAAAAAAAAATTTAAGTTTCAATTTATGCCCCTCCACCTGGCGCTATGCCTGGCAATGTCTCCCAGCTCGGTAATCGGTGTGTTGACTCACCACTCGGAAACTAGAACAACACTCAAATTTGTCTGTCATCTTGGTTTGAAAGTAATCTTTCTGATAGATCTCAATATGTAGTTTTTAATAATAATTCCTCCAATTTTTCTTCTATTACATGGTGTACCACAAGGTTCTATCCTAGGTCCCTACTGTTTTTTAATTTACAGTACCGTAATGATCTTACACACAATTTTTTTTTTTTTTTTAAGGGCAAAAAAGATATATCACCTCTTTACGCATAATTTCCAAAATGTAATTTACCATTAAGTATTGCTAAATATAGAATGTGATGCTGATGCTGCAGCTCAAAGTGTAGCTTATTTGAGAACTTCTAACACTTTGAAATTTAAAAGTTCTAAACCTGAACCGATGCATTAAACGATGTACAGGCTAGAATGACAGTGAAAGTGAATATTATATTACATTGAAGAGAAGCATGAGGGAAGCATGAGGGATACAGACGTGACATCCTCGCAACTTGGAAGGTACATTACAAAGAATTGCGCTATTAAATTACTCTTCTCCACAGTATAAGGTTTTAAAATATTGCAAATGTTTACACTGAGATGACAGGCCATTTCTAAATTGTTTATGAATGAATCTTTGAAGAAAGAATAGCCACCTGTGGCACTGTGCTCCCTCTATATCTTAATACTGTCTGTTTGAAGTCAGAAGGGCCTTATAACTCGTTAACACAGAGATAATGCCCTTCTGGCTCTCAACAGATGATTTGTCCATTTTTTTGTGAGTTACCAAAGAAGCATAATTGCATATAAAAGATTACTAGACAAACAACTATATATACAAAATAATTGTCAGCATCCAAGCACATCTATGACTGTACAGAATATTCATTCTAAGGAGGTGACGACTGAATTGCTACAAGACTGTCTGATAAGTCAAGACTAGTCCCTTCTGCCAGTGTGAACACCCTATGGCAAGAGACGATCAATGTGTATTTTAACGAAAGGTGGGAGGTACAAGCGTGATGCCCAGATCCATGCCCCCCCCCCCTACCAACTCCCCTATGTGCCTTACCTCATGAACCCCCGTGTAGCCTTCTTGTGTAGTTTAAACACTTATAAATGAGCCCCTTAGAAAAGGGCAGGGCCGGTTTCAGTAACCCCAACTTGGGCCTTCTTAAACTTTCCTCATCATCATTAACATTCTCTGAGGGCATCCTCCTCCTATCCTCCAACACTCTGATCATCATCATCATCATCATCCTCCTCCTCCTCCTCCTCCTCCTAATAAAACACTCCTCATCTCACATCCTACAGAACTAGGCAGACATTTGAACATGCGTGATGCTCCGCTGTTCTTGTGGTATGTCAATTTGAATCTTTCTATGGCATCATGTTTCATTACAAGTTATATATTTCATTATAATGGCATAACCGACACTATTTTCTCACTCTTGTATTTTTTCAAGTTTCTCTCTCTCTTTCTCTCCCTCCTTTTCTGTATCTCTCTCACTTGCATTAGACAATGTGACCTTTCCATTCTCTTCAGGCCTTCATCTTTGCTGCCTTGCAGACATTTCTCTGTTCTTGTTTTCGCCTCTGTATTTTCTCACTTCCGCATAGGAGCTATTCTCATCCTTATTGATATACAGTATTCAGTCATTCCCGCTACGCGGTGCACGCTTCCGAGACATGTCTACCTACCGTCCACTACACGGAGCTGATGCCAAGCGTGCATAACGGTGACTGATTGATGCACGCACCCGTCCATGCAGGCCTAGGTGTGATTACAACCTAGCTAATGATCACCTTAGAGTACGGGGAGATACAGGCGTGGGACTACAGGGACGAGTTGTGTACCCTAGCCTACAATGTACAATGGTATAATATACAGTGTACTACCTGCAGTACGTACTCTTTCAAGTCATGTAGCAGATATGAAGACGGACCCACAGAAGCATTTCCGCCAAAAAATGCATTGTTTTTTTGTTTCCAATCTCACTGAAAATTGTTCATAACCTTCCAAATTCACAGCACAACTTAGTCTTTCTTCTCACAAAAATATTATCCTCCAAAAAATACATCTCAAATACAACTCTTTTCACATCTTCCGTTTTGTGTCTCTTCATACATAAACAGACTGTACATCCTTAATTTATTCCTACCTTCAACTCTACAACTACTGTGTGGTATTTTAAAAGAAGATGTTCACCAACCCAAAAAACAACTTCTAAAGAGCAAACCTAGACTAAATCACAAAGCACCCTCTTTCTCTTTCTCTCTCTAAAGGTCACATTAGTTGGAAGTACAACATAATCTTCAGACTAAAAATGCTTTGAAGGTGTGTTCTCACTATTCCAAATTAGCAAACTAAAACCATCATTATATGACCATTTTCTTTGGAATTTTAACAACAAAATGGAAAATCTTCATTCAGGAAATGTACTTCGAAGTAACAATCAGATTGATTGAAACAAAATCATGCCTTTTCCTTCCTTCTGAATATAGAAGTATGAATACAGACAGGAAAGATTTATCGATTTGTAGAGTATTATCATCAAACTGTGAGCATGCATGTCATGCTATTCACATGGCAGTGGGAACAGAGATAGACATCAAAAACTACATTACCTGTTATGTCTGCAAAACAGAAAAACAAGAGTTAACATGCTGAAGTAAATGTCGTCCTCGCAGTGGAAGGACACTCAAACCCTCGTTCTCATGCTCTATTAAATCCTCTCCTTTTATGCATCAAGGCTTTTCATAGCGAGTTCTCGCCAAGAGGCGCTAGATGGAAGTCCTGCTAATTCTATACTTGAAAACCCTGGCTGCAAGGACATTTGACGTGCTATAGTATCTCCTGATACCATTCCTCAAAGCATCTAGGAATATTAATTTCACTGGTTAATTTGATTGATGATTGTAGTTATCCCATTTACCTAATTATCAAGCCTTTGTCAACCAATAAACATTCACCTTATGAATACATTACTCTATTTTGAAGCAGATTGCAGAATAATCCAGAATCTATGCAAATTTCTTTCTCACACAGTCATTGCTTTCCACTATTGTAATGAATATTTTCCTTAAACTCTTATGGATTATAGTTGGAAGATTCTGTCAGTAACCCAATTCTTGGATTGAACAAGGATAACTCATCGTATAGAGCCTTGTAAATCTCCTGCTATCTCAGTGCACCATGTTCAGAGGGCCCAAAAGGAGGGAAATTAACAAAAGACACAAAGAGAACTGTCTGTATTTATGGTGTATTGAGGTGCTTAGCCAATGTAAAAGTAAAGGTAGGATTGCCAAAAGATATATATTTACTGTAGATATATATATATATATATATATATATTGCTCTTTCTCTGGAACTTCCTACAGCTACATGTACATCACATTTTGCTCCTTTTTATCACAACATTGTCTTACTCAAGAGGATACAACAGAGTTTCAATGGAGGATACAGTATGATGTTATGCATACATGTGTTCAATGATTATAACTCCATTCTATACTGTACATCTTCAAATCTTTTTCAGGCACAGCCATGAATGATATTTACAGTAATACTAGACTCCAAACGTGACTGGTCAGTCAAACTAGAGCATGCTGTTGTTCCCTCTATTCTTGGGTGAGAAGGTGTAAGCCATAAATCATTTTTAATCCATCTATTGATACCAATGGAGTGAGAATAATTAGCTGCTTATGGTCAGCTACAACCCTGACCCTAAACAAACCATAACTCATCCTAAAATAAGCACAGTTCACATGTGAATAGTAAACATACCAATACTTCAAGAGAAAAACAGCACAACAGCTAAGCATTATGCTAAAGCACTGCTTATATTTCAATATTCATCAAGATTAATCAACAAAATCTAAAAATTTCTTAGGATTTACCGAAAACCAATATAGTCTTTAACCTTATAAGTACCAAAATAGTATCTAGCATTCTCAGATGTCAATTCAGCTCCTTCAATTTTTCATGGAGTGGATTAGTTGCGAGTTTCTGAGATCTTGTTATCTGAGCTTCAAGCACCCATCTAATCTTCTTTTACAATCTTGTAAGTATTATATTTTGAGGGCATGCCTGCAATGAATATTAAACATAGGGTTTAGTGAATTGCCCATAAGGCTGGGAAATGATTAAATACTTGACAAGATTACACTATACACGATGTCCTAAAGCAAACAGGAAAAAATTTATATATTCTTGTATGACCAGCTTTAGCATTTTGTTTCAACAGCTAAACACTTTTTTTCTATCTGCAGGTAATCTATTTACCTTATCCAAAAATAAAACTTTCTCAATAAATATCTATTCACACCACACAATTACATCAATAGGTGTGTTCTCATTATTCCATGATAAAGGTGAGACTGTCCCAGTTTCCACTATCCTCACACCCTGAATCAGAGCAAGGTGCATGCTACCAGGGCTGAAGGTACCTCATCATTGTCCCATGGGTACACTATCCTCACACCCTGAATCAGAGCAAGGTGCATGCTACCAGGGCTGAAGGTACCTCATCCTAGTCCCATGGGTACACTATCCTCACACCCTGAATCAGAGCAAGGTGCATGCTACCAGGGCTGAAGGTACCTCATCCTAGTCCCATGGGTACACTATCCTCACACCCTGAATCAGAGCAAGGTGCATGCTACCAGGGCTGAAGGTACCTCATCCTAGTCCCATGGGTACACTATCCTCACACCCTGAATCAGAGCAAGGTGCATGCTACCAGGGCTGAAGGTACCTCATCACAGACCCATGGGTACACTATCCTCACACCCTGAATCAGAGCAAGGTGCATGCTACCAGGGCTGAAGGTACCTCATCACATACCCATGGGTACACTATCCCCACACCCTGAATCAGAGGAAGGTGCATGCTACCAGGGCTGAAGGTACCTCATCACAGACCCATGGGTACACTATCCCCACACCCTGAATCAGAGGAAGGTGCATGCTACCAGGGCTGAAGGTACCTCATCCTAGTCCCATGGGTACACTATCCTCACACCCTGAATCAGAGCAAGGTGCATGCTACCAGGGCTGAAGGTACCTCATCACAGACCCATGGGTACACTATCCCCACACCCTGAATCAGAGGAAGGTGCATGCTACCAGGGCTGAAGGTACCTCATCCTAGTCCCATGGGTACACTATCCTCACACCCTGAATCAGAGCAAGGTGCATGCTACCAGGGCTGAAGGTACCTCATCCTAGTCCCATGGGTACACTATCCTCACACCCTGAATCAGAGCAAGGTGCATGCTACCAGGGCTGAAGGTACCTCATCCTAGTCCCATGGGTACACTATCCACCAACTAAACCTATTTCCCTAATGTTCAATAGTATTGTAAACACTGTTATTTTCGCGTAATTATTTTTTTCGCGATGAGCGACCCAAAACATATTCGCTAATTCTTAAATTTGCGTTGCACACAACTCAGCCCGTTCAAACATGCATAAGAAGTCATGCTTATATTTCCCAATGTTCAATAAAATAATATGTTTGTGAACAATTTCTTTTCATAACATACAAAATCAATTGTTTAATACCCACTTGCATATCTCTTCAGAAGCACATACATGTTTTTCATCTTGATTTGGGGATAGTGGGAACAACCCCTACCTGCATGCTCAGTAGGGCTGGTAGGGGTGACAGCATGTATAATTTCAAGCAATTCACTGCCAATTCTGATTTATTGATGATCCTAATAGATTTATAGATCAAATTACTCTTGGCTTAGATGTTGTGAGTCACAACTGAACTTGGAATGTGATTTAGGAGTAGAATTAAATTGTTAGTCCCTCTGTAACAGAGAACCTCAATAGACATGTAATATTTCTTCCTACCGTAATTATTTCTTCTTACCGTAATTATTCCTTTTGATGGTCAATGCAATGAGATATTGTGACAAGAATGTGTGGCAAATTATTAAAACTTGATGGTCAGTATTAATTTTAGCCTCGATTTCTCTCGAATTCTCATGAATGATCTTTCACTAGAGCATCGTGTCTACTTTCTACATTTTTTTCAGCAGTGCCAGTGCCGGGATTTCATTACAATTTACCATTTATGGTGATTCCTTAATTAGAGTAGAATTAAATTGTTAGTCCCTCTGTAACAGAGATCCTCAATAGATAATATTTTCTTCTTAAACCGTAATTATTTCTCCTCAGAGTAATTATTTCTTTTAATGGTCAATGCAATGAGATATTGTGACAAGAATGTGTGGCAAATTATTAAAACTTGATGGTCAGTATTAATTTTAGCCTCGATTTCTCTCGAATTCTCATGAATGATCTTTCACTAGAGCATCGTGTCTACTTTCTACATTTTTTTCAGCAGTGCCAGTGCTGGGATTTCATTACAATTTACCATTTATGGTGATTCCTTTCCTTTTGTGAGAATCTAAACTGCTTCATATACATCTCACTATGGAAGACCTAGCATTGGGCTTCAGGGTTCTATTCTAAACAGAATAAGCCATTTCATGCCCTTAGAAAGTTAGAATTTTTAATCTTTTTTTTCTTCTTGATTTATGACAACTCTAGATTTAGGACAAATTATTAAAAGGGAAGTCAATCCTGATATCTTTTACTTAAATTGTATCAATCTCATTTTGTTTTGCCTTTATTAAAACCAACTTAATATCACTGTTGGAGTTCCCTTTAAATCTCAGATTATTGGTTATTTTACACACAAGCTTACATAATACATGTAACTTGTGCTACTTGCACTTTCATGAAGCTTTGCCAATAGGTCATGAAAGTTCATGACATTAGTGAGATTCTGTTTACCTTCACCACACTGTCTGTTTACAGCCAAAAGGGCATTAACTCCTAATATTCTAACACAAAGCTAACATCCTTATGGCTCTCAACTAACAATATCAAAAACTAGAATTCATGGACTTTCACACTGGCCATGTATGAGGCCTACCTTTGCATGTACAATGCACAGACAGTATTCGATATATCACTCTTGCTCATGCATAATGCATGTCTACTTTAGAGACAGTTTGGGGATGGGCTACTATGAGCTACTATCAAATATTCTGAATCGTGATGTTTGTGAATCAGCTAAAATACCTAGTGGAATCCTTGGAGGGATTACCCCTGGCAATCTGAGCTGCAAAGTAGCCCTGGAAATTGAACTTATTTCTATGATTTCCTGCCAGATGATGAAACCAACGGACATTACAATGACTTGAAGAATGTAGTGATTAACTCAAACTCAAACTCAACTCAAACTCAAGCAAGGAATACAAATTTAAATTCATTTTTGGTTACTAGACAATGACATTTTACCACACCTTGGAACAATTTTTAATCTTCTCCTTCTCCAACTCCTCCTTCTCCTTCTCCTACTCCTCCTTGTACTTCTACTTCTTCTTCAAATAAACAAATGTTTTCTTTCCATTATATAATATTCTAGTTCTATTGAATAAACATGTTTTAAAAATTACTAATTACATTCCCAACTTGTTGCCCAATTTCATTTCCACTATAGAGCGAGCAAGTGCTTAAAGGCACATGTGCATGAACAGGTACATGTAACATGTTAAGACACCCATTTGTGAAATATGTATCAACAAAAACTTGATTACTATATAAATAAAAAGATGCCCTACTACCTCCAGTAAATAACACACTGACTCCCAGCTATATCATGTAAGGTGCATACAAAGTGCATCTTAATTGGCCTTTAGAAGACAAATTGAGTTGACCGCTCCAAGGACATAGCCATCATATAGATCTACCTTGCCATTTACACCAGTCTCAATGTTTCAGACCTCATCTCTAAGATCCCAAGAGCTAGGCTAATGAATAGCCTAAATCAATGTTCACTTTCATCAACAAGAATGTAATATTATGTATTACTGATGTCACTTTAAAAGAACATCAAAGTTTTCAAAAACCTCTTTCTAAATTATTTCTAAGTATTTCAACCAGTGACATCAGGTCATAACAACTTTATCCAGGCCTAAAGGCGAATTCATGGGTTAAAGGTGAAGACCAGTTCTGGTCAGGCGGTTGCATTGTGAAAGAAACAGTGTGGAATCGATCAGAAAAGGATGATCATCTAGCATATAAGTATTGGTGTGTACTGCAAGGTTCTGAAATCATAAAATTGATAAGAAATTTGGCCCAGTCTTGGTTACAAAGTTACAAGCACTGTACACAGAAGATGTATATGGGACTACGCAACAGATAGATATAATAATTTACCAAATATATCAATTAGTAAGCGGTTTCCCAGGCAAAAATTGTATCATCACGTATTAGTCAAAACATATTCTTTCACATGATTGGTATTAAATAAGAGCTTCCATTTCATTTTTTTGAGAGGGGGGGCGTTTCCAAAACTCTCTCTCTCTCTCTTTCTCTCTCCCTCTTTCTCTCTCCCTCTTTCTATGGCCGTCTCACTGTCCTTTTAACGTTTTCTCTCCTTTTTTATTTCCCTCTACTCCCCCTTCTTAGCGCCCTTCTCTCTGACCTACTAACCGCACTGTTATTCAACGCAATCCTCCCCTAAGCTCTGTACATGTACACTGCTAGGGCCGGGCTAGGGCGATGCTGTACAGCAGCAACCTATTCAATAGCTATGCTACCACACTGATACTAAGTGTAGTGTTGCACTAGATTGGCTGTTTCACATAGGAAACGCTATGTGCCCTTTCACAGCTTGGGTGACAGGTGCATCACCCCTATGCTAGGCATGGCCACTCTCACCTCTAATAACATACCTCTAATATCTCATTACATTAGGCCACGACGCCACGTTCATATACATATCCATGCTAGCAAACCTTATTCTTTACATTTTCACAGCAATTAATGGATGAGAAATGTAGCCTCAATGTTTATGTCTTGTCTGCATTCAGATGTGATCTGCATACAGAGAGCCTGAAAGGCATCAGATCTATGTAAATGAATATCACTTAACACCCTTTTGGTATCCAGTAGACAACGTATTCCATGAATATTTGTTGTCCATGTATTTCATATTTGCTAAATTAAGTATAACACCTATACAATGTACATTTAGTAATGATGGAGGAAATATAAAGTGCCTATGTTTCCTCAAAGAGAGCTTGTACATACAGAGTACATAATACTAAATACAGTGTAGCAAAGAAAATGATACTTTGATCCAGGATTTGATTTATGAATGAAAAGTGCCTCAGGCAGCCTTCCCAATCTTGTAAACAAATTTGGTCAATGCTGAGGTCAAAGATCAAAGCTGGGGTCAAATTCACTGACATACTGTACATGTACGATGATTGAGTCAGAGGTCACAGGTCAAACTCATTGACCTTTAACTATCCAGATAAGAGCTGAAATAGGCAAATAATTATCAACTGTACAGTGGTATCTTTAAAGGGAAAGTGCACCCCCAAAATTAGTTTGTTTCGATAGAGGCAGAATAATAAGAAAATCAGTTGAGTGAAAGTTTGAGCAAATTCTGAATGAAAATAAGAAAGTTATGAATTATTGAAGTTGTGATCAATCAAATACAAATTGGCAACTCTGTGACGTATTATACGAGCTCTCCTTCATTTGCTTTGTGCATAATATTCCATAAAATCATGTTTTCTTCGTTATTGATGACGAAATATATATTTGTTCCTTGCAGGGGGAGCATAGAAACATATTTGCAATTATTATATTTAGGGTGCATGTATGGTTGAAATTGTTCTTGAGGGAAAATGAAAATTTTAGATTTTTTTAGTACTAAGCAAATGGAAGTTGAGCTCGCATTTACGTCATAGAGTTGCCAATTTGTGTTTGATTGATCACAACTTAAAAAATCCTAACTTCCTTATTTTTAATCGGAATTTGCTCAAACTTTCACTGACTTGTTTCTCTCATTTTTCTACTCCTATTAAAACTAACTTAATTTCAGGGTGGACTTCCCCTTTAAATACAAGATATGAAATTATGTTAAATTGTATATGAACTTATATTGATTTCTATAGTGTTTCTATCTTAGCCAAAAATAAGGTTTTTAAATTCTGGTAGCATACTCAGATTTTGATGCCTGATGGGACTGAAATACTTGGTTTACTTCTTGTTAATATAACAAGCATCTACATGTATATGGGACTGTGTTCCACAAAATATGACTGATGGAAGTATTCCAATGCTTAATATCATTTAGACATAACTACAAACTGTTGGTACTCTTACATGACCTTGACATAAAATTGCCCTAACTGTTCAACTAGTTACATTGCTGTCAGCACAATAGGGACTACATGTTGTGATAACCTCACAGTGTTCACAAAAAGTTTATCCTCAATACATGAGAGAAATACATTATAGCAAGGTCTTGCAAACAAAAATAGGGCAAAGGCCAAATTGGCAACATTGTTACCTTGCAAAACATTTGTCTGTTTTCGGCTTTTTCCACATAGCATTGTGCTGTGGAGGAATGTAAATGTGTACTCTTTACAGGCAAGGACTCAGATACTGGAATCATTTGATATGTTCACATGCAAAATATAAACACAATCAGATCATGAAACTTATCATATGGATATGCTTTCAGGTCGACAAATGCCACAACATCCATGTAGTCGAATGCTCGAGTACCCGCACGGTTGACAACTACTCGGGTACGATTTCTCGAACCCGAATATTCGGACGCAAACAAATATTAGAAAAATAAAATAAAAATCTGTCCAGGCCGACGCTTACCCGTGCCTGGGTGAGCGGCGGCCGCTGGCATGGTGCCGTCGGTAAAAATGTTTCTTAACTCCAGCACTGTCAAACTCACCACTCAGAAAATGGGACGAAATGTCTGGATTTCTGTTTGGACTTGTAGGAAAATGGATTATTCTGCCATCTTTGGTTTTTAAAACAGCATAGTTTACTGTTATTATTATTATTAAATCGGCGCCTTCAACTGCAACTCAAAGTAAAATTGCATGCGTTTTCGGCGACAGAACTGGAATACTGCTCCAAAGGTATGGTGGTGGCAAAAAAAAAAAAAAAAAAAAAAATTCAAAAGAATTATAAAACTAGATGGAACTTCAACTGCGCGCAGTCGAAATGATGCCTCCGTCATAGAGCAATTTTACAAACCAAAACAGAAGAAATTTTTCAAATTCAAGTTCAATTGTAATCCATTAATGGGTTCTCAGAATATCGTGATTACAAGCAATTTCTCATGTACATATATGACCCTTTGATCTTTGACCTCATGACCCTAAAATCTACTCAGTTCATTGGCTCTGCAAGATGTCCAGAGTTAAATAGTAATCAATCTGTCAGTTCTAATGAGAATGCGTTCACAAGCTATTTTTGCATACATAATGAGCCCATGACCTTTGACCTATGACCTCATGACCCAAGAATCAACTCAGTTCATTGGCTCTGCAAGATACATACATGATCTAAGTTTGGCAGGAATCCATCAATCTGTTCTAATGATAATGCGATCACAAGCTGTTTTTGCATACATAATGAGCCGCATGAACTTTGACCTTGACCTCATGACCCCAAAATCTAATCAGTTCATCGGCTCTGCAAGTAACATACATGACCTAAGTTTGGCAGGAATCCATCAATCGGTTCTTCAGATAACGCGATCACGAGCTGTTTTTGCATACATAATGAGCCCTGGGACCTTTGACCTTTGACCTCGTGACCCCAAAATCTAATCAGTTCACCGGCTCTGTAAGATACATACATGACCAAAGTTTGGCAGGAATCCATCAATCGGTTCTTCAGATAACGCGATCACGAGAACGGGACGTACGTACGTACGTACGTACGGACGGACGGACAACCCGAAAACATAATGCCTCCGGCTACTTCGTAACGGAGGCATAAAAACATGGCGTCCGAATATTCCAGTATTCGCTTGTAAGCCTGGGAGTGTACTCGGATACCTCATTGCACTGTTGTGCACAGCCTTAACATCCATAGTACATTCTGATTTATTTTTATTCCCACTTTTTATTTAAAAAAACAGTAGAATTTGGCTAAAGTCAATGTCAGAACTTTGGGGTGACACCCACCTGCAGAATCTGTCATCTGCAGAGTCTGTCACCCTGATAAAATTTCGAATACCGTACTCTCCCTAGACTTTATCAAACACAGCCATGTACTTGCATTTCACATTTAGAAGTTAAATCTTAGTCTAAGCATATGGTCTAAGATATGGAATCCTTGGGCCATTTCAACTTCACATTATGAACAGGTACTGTAGCTCTGCATGGACTTTTTACCTTTATTCTACTTCCACCAGATACCAGTCCTGTGAGTCACAACCAACCCCCCTAGTCAGTCTGACAAGTAGGTTCCAGACTGTTTGTTTGTTGTTTGTCAAGTAATGTTCTCTGCTTCCACTGTCACACAGTCTAGAGCCTTTATAGAGGTGAAAGGTCAGGTCTATGGAGCTATCTGCCTGCACTTTGGGCTTCATGTTGGACTGTGGAACCTGAACATACACTTCCTCCCTCTACAGCAGGGAAGTGATCATAGAGGTGAATGTATCTTCATGTTTGGCCTCAGCAACACATGAAGGCCGACATGTTAACATAGCAATCAGCAATATCTTATCCATATCAGCTTCTACTCTTTCCTTGTATTGTTTGTCGCCAGTTTATATAATACAAGGACAAATTATCACATTCTTTATACGTTGCACATATAAACCAAATTGCAATTTCCCTAGTTCTTACAGATGGTTTAATGGAACTGTATGCCAACCCCATTCAACATTTCTTATTTTCTATGAATTATGATTGTGTTGTTTCTTTCTCCTTTTCCACCTCTCATTTCTCCCAAAAATACCAAAATAACTCGTAGGACACAGCCGAAATATGTTCAATTTATATTTTCACCATCCAACCATACACCCACCCTTTCATCCATCCACCCCCTTCCTTCTCTCTCTCTCTCTCTCTCTCTCTCTAGTATTTGTATGTTCTATATTCTGTAGCTTAGTATTTTCATCCATTGTATAATCATACGTAACATTCTTTTTACTGTAAATGTATGTATTTTGAAGACTATAGGGCCCCGCTCACAAGCTTAACTTCTAAAGTGGTCCTAAAACCATTCAGTTTATGATGTAGTCAAGTTAGAATATGTTGATTGATGTACTATTTCCAGTCTCTTTTTTTATGTAACAGATTATATCATGCTTTGTGTGGTTTTGAATAAAATGAACTGAAACTGAACTGAACTGAAACTATCGATCTATCTCTATCTCTCTCTCTCTCTCTCTCTCCCTCCCTCCCCCCCCCCCCCTATCTCTCTCTCTGTACACATAACTGCATCCCTATACATGTCACTGAACATGAACTTCTTCAGCAGGTCGGTCTGTATTCATGTGCCCTTGTAATAATAACCCAGGCAGCTAGGCATGACTGTACACCACTCTTAATTCCGGCAGGCTAATATTAGGCTAGTGATTCCACAAACTCATTACTCATGATCACAATGTACGATGTACGTAGGTATTAATGAGGCTCTGCTTAGGTACCAATGACATGCAGGGGGGTAATCAAATTTATATTAGCAGGTTAACTGTTTTTGTATTAACACAAATAGTCATACCTTCCTATGCCCAACATTTGCTCGACATTACTAGGGACCAGGCTTATCTGTAAATGCCCAAAGCAATGTAATCTGGCTGCTTCAGTATAATTTATGAATCACATTTTCCAAAAATTGTCCATATTGTCCTATAATAAATATTTAGTTCAAAAGTTAGATATGAAACCATTTCATACCATGATACCATCTCTACAAATAGAATTCAGCTCACACACTGATGTGAAGGCACCCCTCTCTGCTTTCATGCCCTCAAAGGTAATTTTTAGTTCAGTTCAAAAGTAATGTAAATAATTTGATGACAGTTACAAGCAAACAGTTCTACATCAAAAGCACACTTACATGTAAGTGATATGAATTCATGAATACTAATCTGTAATTCATGTCCCCTGCATTCAGAAGTGCCCACTTTTAAAATTGTGCACATTACAGACTGTGTCGTTGACCTCAGCTTGTCCTCAAGTAATACTGGTTGAGATTTGAGATGCATGCATGGGTTGATATAGACAGTTATCTTTGAAGATTAGTAAGACATCATTACACTCTTTGTGATAACAAACAAAAGACAATCAGTCTGTGGGATAACAGCACCCCCCCCCCCCACCTACACACCTCCTTACTTTAGAATAACCAAGTGTATGATACACTCTGTATATTCAGTCTTTTTGTCTTACACCTGTATCATGTACAGTATGTAGATAATAGTTTACAGCCATATTCATGTTGTCCCTACCACAGTTATCCTGCAAATCCTACTGAGCAAGAGCATAATCTTCACAATCCATCACCCCCCCCCCCCCCCCCCATTCACTATTCCCTTCCTTTGTCATTTTGAACAGTATCAAAGCTAGGCCTAACACTTAGGCTTAGCTGCATGATACAGAACAATAGGAGAGTGGATTTATTCAAAGTGTAACTTGAAACTAACACCAAAGATTAAAGTGATTTGCTTTTGTCTGATGTACAATACATACCTACTTACACCTACAGTGTACTATCATTTATACCACCCAGCTGCCTATGTCAAGAGTTAATACCACGTATGGATGGATACTCACTGATGATCTGTGAATTAAATAACGGTAGCCTAAACAGATCAATGGGTACAGTATATGGAGGGAAACATAGCATGGACTGATAAACCATTTCTTTCCCTCAAAATGTATGAAAAGACAGTGAGTATAGACTATAGGAGAACTGGCAACCAGTAAATTGGATGATGCCCTAAATAAAGAATGTTAACAATCTGTGAGAGCTAAAAGGTATGATATAAATGAAGGGTCAATTAAAATATATGATTGGGAGCATACACAGGTATGCCAATTTGCCAACATAAAACTGTTTAACATGAGTATAGGCTATGTTAACATGTACAGTACACAACAAACGTCAAGGCCCTGCATTGTAGCCTATAGTCTAGAAACAAAATACTTGATGGAGTTTACCAATACCTAGACTTTGGGAAGGTTATAGGCCTACTTGTACACTTGATTTTATAAGATTTTAACAGATATATTTTGTGCATACAAGGTTTACTTAATATCATTCAGAAACACTAACAAAACCAAGCCAGAGAATGAATATGTGCATATATTCTGACTAGAATTTCATCAATCAGTGATCAAAGAGATTTATTGTGAACCCCAAAATCATACTTCTGCAACTGATAAACATGTACATTTGTTCTATAAAGAAAGCAAGTATGAGTCCCTGCCTAGATACACAATACTTGAGTGAGGTACATGTAGTTATACATGTATTCTAATGGGGAGAATGCTGGGGATGGATTTCTTCATTTGATTGAACCCAGAACCTGTTTGATATAATCCCTAGGATATGAAAGCAGTCAGACAGGATTAGGCTAAACCTAGCAACCCTGCTTCCTTTCATTGTAAACTGATCTTTCATTCACTCAAAAACAGGCTCGTATTATGATAATTCTCTCAGTTTCGTTTCAAATTTCAAAGTAAAAAAATGCGGCCAAACCACATTGTGTGCAAAAATAGCTGAGGTTTGAGGGCAGTCTGCTCATAAAATCTGAAAGAAAACTCCTGTAAATGATTTTCAAAAGAGCAACTGAAAACAAATTATTCCAATGGTCCATTATGTGTAGTTAACCTATACTTATTATAATCACCTTACCTTTCCAGTTTCTTCAAAGGAAGGAAAAAAGAGGTTTATTTATTTCAAGATATCATGGTTATTTTTAGCATTTTAATCTAATAAAAGTTTTAAAAGCTTTCAGTAACCATGATAATTTGAAAGTCAGCATTTTCATTGATTATGATGTCAATCTTTCAGATGTCATTATCTAAGCGTAGAAAATATCGTATGGTATTAACCTGAAGCTTCATCCTGCATCTAGAAACATAACATTACCTACATGTATGTATACTGCCTGGACGGTAAGCCCATCAGCAACCCCCGTAAGGCCATATTATGCATCAGACACACAGACCGTACCAGGGTATTCATTTTCCATCTGGTAGTGGTAGTTTGGCATTCAACTCATTCTATTCAAACTAGTAAGAGATGTAAGGCCAAAGTGAGTGCATACAAAGTGCATCAACCTCTAAAATCAATTCACAATAAATTGCCTCTCTGGATCATGACGTTTGACCTTTAACCAAAGTGCTGAAACAAACATGTCTTTATCATACATTTCAAATTCATCAACCATTTTTTTAATGGATCTACTGTTCCTCAACTTTAAAGGATCTATCTAACTTTTCAAACAGGTTTTGAAAATATATGGTTGTTTTTTGTTTTTTATTTGTCAGAGAAATATACAACAATTCCCTAAACGTTTTTAGAACAAAATATCAACATTTACATCAATGTCAATGATCATTGATCAATGTTAAATGTTACTATACTTTTGCCTCTAGATCATTTATATCATGATGAAAACATTTTGTGTCTTGATTCACACACTGAACTGAAGACAGGTGGCATGCATGTAGACCTGCTACTCTTTTCTCTTTCTACAAACTTCTGATACTGTTAACAAATCCAAGTGATCCTAAACATAGTATTGGGCCTTTAAACAGAATAAGAATTGTCATCATTTCCTGACAAATCTAGTGTGAACTCAATATCAAATAAAAAGCGGACTACAGATCTATAATCCTAGGCCTACTATCCATAATCTATTCTCTTCCTTCTACTCAACCCCCCTCTCCACCTTGTAATTGATCCTCTTCCTTCAATATTCTCTCTCTCCATCTCTCTCTCCCCATCTCTCTCCATCTCTCTCTCTCCATCTCTTTCTCTCTCTCTCTCTCTCTCTTTGGATCAATTGTCTGATCTAGTTTCGGCTCAGCGAATGTTTTTCAAGGGGTTTTCATGAAAATTTATGAGCTTGATTCTTTTTACCATATATATTGCTCTCCACTGCAGAACTTCAATTTCATTCTCATACAAACATTGACACAAGTTATTGCTTAAATATACTTGTCCATCCATTTTGACAAGAAAGAGGATTACAGTACACTTTTACGAATCTTTTTGATGTTTTAGGCAAGTAAAAATACAAATTATTAGGTAGTCAGAAATGCATTGCCTGAAGGCTCTCTAAAAGAGCTCAATCCATAACAATTTTTGTTTTCATGAATAAATTTCAAAAGAGGTGTGAAGTATTTCAAGTACACACACCTGTAAAATTAATAGTACATAAAAATATGTTATTAATTTAATTTACAAATATACCATCTCCAATTTGAATATATATTTAATACTAAAATGGTAAAAAATGATTCAAACAAACAAATCATCACTGTTAAAAGAGGTTTCATCTCTTCTCAGCAAAATACAAGGAGGGAAACATTACACATGTTATATATTTGTTTATCTTAGGCCGCGTTCATGCTTGATTTTGACGGCCAGAATCAGGCATCTGTTACGTGTTTAGTTTAAAACACGCTTGCGTTCATGCTCACTTTTGTAGAATCACCGAAAAACGGCGATCACGAACGCCGATCGTAAACTCACAAAAAGATGCGTTTACAATTGTAAACGCGTTTAAATGGGGTCAACGCACTGACCTCTAGTGGGTCTACGTAGCATGCACAGTGAAGGTCACACAAGACCACACAAGTAGAATTGCCTGGATGAGCCAGAGAAGTAAGCATGAACAGCTACACCGTGGAACTGCGATCACGATGAGCGTTTACGATGAGCGTTTCAGATCGCTCATTCTACCTTCAAAATCAAGCATGAACGCGCCCTCAGTTAGAATAATTTCTTCACTATCTTGTTGAACTTTGGATGAATCTTGCCACGTGGACTGTTTGATAGTTCCTCTGGATCACTTCAAGCTGACCTACATGTACATATATGTGTTTTTAACTTTTACTGAGCAACAAAATATCTTGACAAGGTAGATACATGACAAACAGCAACTGTGACCTATGACCTATGAATTACCATTCTAAAGACCATCCTGCATGTATTGTACATGGCCATTTGTTTTTAGGTATGGACGTCAATCCTGACCTACATATCCATAACCAAATGACAAATGATGACCAGTGGCATGGAGACTTGGACAGCACTGGTATTTTCCTTTCAGAAAGGCCATAAGCCCTTTAATGGTCTGCATGACATCTGTGATTTCCACACAATACCATTTTTAAGAATAAACAAGCTTTTAATGCCCTCATGTAATGACACCAGAGAAGTAGTCATTCATAGACCATTAAAGGAAATGTTGGAACACTCGTGTATTACAAGTGAGACTGCTGGTGATATAAATGTATTCTGCATTCTACTCAGCAGTATCATATACAATGTACATGTAGGCCTACATTCATTTAGTTTGATGTTCTTCACAGAATTATGTACCGTATTTGCCGGCGTAAAGGCCGCACCGCCGTATAGGCCGCACCCCCGATTTTGACATTTAAAAAAAAAAAAAAAAAAAAAAAAAAAAAAAAAATCGTTTTTTTTTTTTTTTTTGGTTGTTGTTGTTTTGTTGTCGAAAACCCACGCGGGGAAGGACCTTCATTTAACATCGAGGTGCAGTTAAAGGCACTGATTTGTGCTTGTAAACTTGTCACAAAATAATAGTAACAATGTCGTTTTTAGAAGAATGTGTAAGATCATTAATGTGAATTAAAAACAAAAGAGTACTAGGTCCTAGGATAGTACCTTGTGGAACACCATTTGTTATATAAAAAAAAATTGAGGAATTATTATTATAAACTACATATTGAGATCTATTAGAAAGATTACTTTCAAACCAAGATGACAGACAAATTTTAGTGTTGTTGTAGTTTCCGAGAGGTGAGTCAACACTGATTACTGAGCTGGGAGACATTGCCAGGCATAGCGCCATAAATCAAAACTAAAAAAAAAAACTAAAAAAAAAAAAAAAAAAAAAAAAAACTTTAAAAAAAAAAAAAAAAAAAAAAAAAAAAAAAAAAAAAATTTTTTACTCTTTCGCCGCATAGGCCGCACCCCGACTTTTTGATATTTTTTCTTCCAAAAATACTGCGGCCTATACGCCGGCAAATACGGTATGTCCCATTTTCTCTACCATTACACCAAGCCTCCCCCCCCCCCTCCTTCCATCTGCGTCTACCCCCTGCCAGCCACGGTTGCAAAGTCAATACCTGCCATGGAGTCATGGACAGACAGAAGGAATAAAGATGCAGCAAAAACTTCCAGCCCTAGTATTGTCATGATCAATTATTCATCTGATCTGGTCTGGTCTGACCAGGCAGGCAGGCAGGCAGGCAGGCAGGCAGGCAGGCAGGGAGCCATCAAACCAGCAGCGTAGAGGATTGTTATTGAGATTGCTCCAAAGATTCTCTTCAAACCTCGGCAAGCTATACCTACCCTCCTCTCACATGTGGTAGATAATCCAAATATATCTTAAACACACACACACACACACAACACACCTCTGGATAACTTTAGGCATGGTATTCATATAAATATCATGTATTGAATGTACATGTAGTTCTGTAACAGGGAAAAAAATACACGGGGGCTCTGGGTGAATTACATGTAGGCCCCGAAATGCCAAAAAGAGCCCCCGAAAGTCAAAATAGAGCCCCCAAAAATGTGCATAGAGTACAATGCAAAACATATTAAAGAGTGTTATTTTCATGCAAGCAAGCTTGAAAAGTAGCCCCAAAAATTGTTTAAATATTTTTTCACTGTTTTGTAAGATGCTGGGTGATCAGACACTGCACTGTGCATGGGCAGGACTGTACAGCAGGGAAACAATAATTCAGGGAATTAGCACACTGCTTTATATCACTCTAAAAAGGAATAATATTTATTGAGTTTTTCAACCAAGATAAAATACACATACAGGGCACTTGTTTCCAGGATATTTTGGTCATATTTTTTTGTTTATCAAGAGAAAAAGGACGGCTGCCTTTAAAGAAAGATACATAAATATTAATGCCTTCTTTAGACTTACATTCTTTGGTTGATAACAAACCCTTACAGCTTAGTAAATCCATTTCTGAAATACAAGTATTTTCACTATTTGATCATACCTGTGGGTCTACCCAACATCTTTAGGTACTTTATTCTTGCAAAAGATTCATTTCTGCCATTTGCATTCAAAATATTTGTGATATCAACATAAACATGATTCCCTTTGCCTAAAGCTTTGAATGCAAACTGGGCTTGCTCATACATGTTATTGTCTAAAAATTTGAATGCAAACCGAACATGCATTTCATTTGTCTAAAGCTTTGAATGCAAACTGAACGTGCATTCTCTTTGTCTAAAGCTTTGAATGCAAATTGAACATGGATTCCCTTAGCTTTCAATGCAAAGTGAAGATGCATTCCCTTTGTCTAAAGCTTTGAATGCAAACTTGGCTTGCACAAACATGCATTCCCTTTATCTAAAGCTTTGAATGCAAATTGAACATGCATTCCCTTAGCTTTGAATGCAAACTGAACATGCATTCTCTTTGTCTAAAGCTTTGAATGCAAACTGGGCTTGCACAAACGCATTGATTGGAATTCAAGAATGGACCGCAGAGAGCTACTGCATGAATTAAACAGCTTGGCTGCATTTCAATCTCCCAATAGATTTGGCTGCAGTCGACACCCAAAGAGGCCCTCTCAAAGCAAAGAAAGATGGCATCAGCAGTGACAACGGAGGAGAAAGGGAATACAACCACAGAATGACAATCACAGGAGAATACAAATGTTCTCCCATGCTTAGGCCTAATGAACGCATCTCAGAAATACATGTAATCTATATGCACTTTATAAAAAGAAAGGTGTTAAATCACAGCCCTCTTAATGGTGGTTTAACCACTGGACTTACTTTTGGGAGTTTACATGTAAAACACTTGAATTCTGTGTTGGCTTTAAGTGTTTAAATATCACAGATTGAATGTTGTTTTTTATTGTCAAGCCATGCAGATCTGTGTTCTACTCCAACATTGTATACGTCAGTGTAAAAGTACTGGGCATATTTTAAGTTTTTCTTGGCTCATTAAAGTGTCACTATTTGTACTGGTACTAATTTGAAACTAATATATTAACACTTCTTTTTTTTAGAAAGGAAGCACCTGGCACTTATACATCTACTTGAGACTACTGAAGATAGCATGGGTGACAGTAGACCTTGTAATTTTCTATCTTGCCATTATCTAGATCTACATGTATATGTACATGCATATAATTATATACATTGTATTTTTTTAATAAATTACCATAAAGCATACAAATTTCATCCCTACATGTACATGTACGTGTAGTATTACAAGAATTAATCTGGAAAAATACCAAGTGAGAGGCTTCCATACAGACTACATGTACAGTCATAAAGATGTGCACATACTGTACATGTATGTACAGTGTACATGTACACCTGCTTATGTACACTTTACACAGTGTAAGAAATAGCCACTCTTTGGTACCCTTAGAAATCACTTTGACAAATAACTGTAACATAACTGTCATGTTGGGCACCCAATAAAGAGGAGATAACCAACCCCTCCAGGGAGATTAGAAGATCTGCAAGCCTGTCTCCAAGACAAGACAGTCTTCTTTGTTGACCATCAATTGACCATCACAGTGGACATTACAATGGTCATCCATAGGCAGCGTGTTCCCACACAAGAAACGTCATATAAATAATCATCGTATAAATTCAAGGATGTCCATAAACAGAAGAAAGTAATCCTGAAACTCTACAGTCTGGTCTCCTTTCGCTCGAGGTCACGTTAAGCCCCGCCCAGTTAGTTACACTAGTTACACTCTCCCTGTCCACACACAACATTTCCGTGATTAGGCGTGATTCTTTATCGAGTTTCAGTTCGAAACGATGCCCAAACCTGCGTTTCGTTAGACTAGTTTCGTTATACGACGTATCGTTAGTGAGCGTCCACACCTACAATTTGCATCGTAAAACTATCGCGAAACGGTATCACTATCGCGAAACGGTATAGCTAATCATGGCTAATGACAGAAAATGTTGTGTGTGGACAGGGGGTAACAGGGTAGAAGACTCTGATGTGACCTTGTGGTCTTCACACCCTGGACATTATGTAGACCTACACTAGTCTTTAATCATTCAGACCCAATCATTTGAATATAGTCGTTGCCGGCTATCCCACAATAATTGAAGTTTATTAATGTGTTATTTTGTTGTATTACGAGTCAAGAGGGATGACAGACAAAATAATATGTGAAGTTATGTGGTCTTTGCACTCTGGACATCATGTAGACCTACACTAGTCTTTAAAGGAAACCAAAACCTTCTTACTAAGTTACTTTTGTTGTAAAGTTTAAAATATTTGAATAAAATCAGTGAAAATTTGAACAAAATCGGGCAAGGAATAAGAAAGTTAGAGCTTTTTGAAATGACTAGTCACTAGAGGGCGGTATTCAATTTGATGACATCATCTGTGAACAACTCTCCATGCCTTTTGTACATAAAATTTCACAATTTTTTTGTTTTCTTCGTATTTATTTGTGTTCTTGGTCCGACTTCATAACATGTGAAGTAGAATATCATTTTGCATTCTATATCTTGCTTTCAGGGGAGTACATTATCTCAATCACAAGAAAGAAGGAAAAACATGAAATTTGATGTACAAAAGGCATGGAGAGTTGTTCACAGATGATGTCATCAAATTGAATACCGCCCTCTAGTGACTAGTCATTTAAAAAAGCTCTTACTTCCTTATTCCTTGCCCGATTTAGTTCAAATTTTCACTGATATTTTTCAAATATCTTAAACTTTACAATAAAAGTAACTTAGTATGAAGGTTTTGGTTTCCTTTAATCATTCAGACCCAATCATTTGAATATAGCACATCTTCCAAAATATAACATAAGTTGAGTAAGGTGACAAGAAGTCGGTTTAATAATATTGATTTTTCGCAAGGGGAGGAATAAATTGCGGCCTACAGTATTACCAGTACCGGTATATGAATGAATCTAGATATTTTTTTCAATCAATAATTCCCCCATATCAAGCTTAAATATTTTATCACTCATTCAGAATTTTATTCCCTGACTGTCTTCCTCATCCATGATGCATTTATTCATTTTGCATTCCTTTTGAATATACATTACAATACATATTGCACATTTCCTTTTTCATTTCAATTTTGTTTTTGAGAAATCTCCCCTTTGAATTTCACCATTCTCTTCCTCCAGAGTTCTTTTAATGATCTTATCATTTCTCTCCTCCATAGCACATGGAGAGTTTGACTTCTTGACATCTCTACCGCTCCAAATAAATGTTCACAAATTTTGTGAGTGGTTGAGATTCTTGAAAGTGTCATGCTGTGGAATAATTTAAATAACAAGAGAAACATTCACAAAAGCTGTTGCAGTGAAAACACCTGTTTATTCAATTCATGAATCCATGAAAGTTTCAGGTACTACATGTACAGTTTATGTACATGTAGGCATACAAATGTACAACTTACAAGCATCATATTACTGACTGGGTGTGGTAAAATTTATTTTACACCTTTTTCTGTACTTTGTGTAAGTACAGAAAAACCTTGAAGGCTTCACCTCTAGTATGGTCGAGACAGTGCCCAATTATTAAGGACAAAGACCTTAGAGGCTAGAGCCATAGTGGTCAACCAAAATACTGACCAACATGAGTTCATCTAGGCGATGATTTGACCACTGATAGATAATCAATAGCAGCTATGGTCAATGGAGGTAGGGGTTGTAAACCAATAGGGGCATCACTTTGAAGGCAATCACCCTTTTCAATGGGTGAATGATTGCTGTCTGTCTCTTTCTCTTTGTACTAAGATTTACACTGTACTGCCATCTGTCCTAAGTTACTGATAATCACTTGTATAAGTACATGAAAACCGTAAATTATCCTCTGTACATATCAAGGCTTCCCTGCCTATAAAATAGGCCTACTTAGGGTATATACATGTATATATCAAAGTTGAAAATAAACCTGCACTGTAGAAGTATACCAAAAATGTACCCTTTTACATGTGCATTCTGCATGTACTGTACATCTACGTGTAGCTTACCGTACCGGTATTCAGTTCAATTCATTTTACTCAAATTTCGATCATGTTTTCAGCTATAAATAATAAATGGAATGAATTGCATTTCCTTTTACATTTTACCATTGGTGATAAAACAGTGCTTTTTATGGATTTCATTTTCAATAAAAACTAGAAAAGGTTTACACGCTACAGGGCAAGATAGAATATCATCCATTAACCTATTTCTCTACTTAAGAACCATTCAATTATATGTTGTAACTTTGAATAGTTTCGTTGTGGAAAATGTGACAAGCCTAAGGATAAAATACAGCAGAGAATATTGTGTACTGTAACTGACACTATACATCACTTTAATAACCCCTTGCCTACTGGTATCGGGTTGCTCCTGTATTAAGTCAATGCGAATGAAGAAATTCAGTATTTAACGGGATAATTACATGCAACCATTAAACTATCTAGCTTAATGATTACATGGCCTGAAGTGTACATTTACAAAACACACAATAATAGAGTTGACATTTATGATGCAATATCAAACACTGCTTCTTTATCACATGTACACCTCTAGGCTGTACCGTAATTAACGTTGTATTAACCACACTTTTTTCCGCCGAAAAAAATTCAAGTTTAAGTTTCAATTTATACCCCTCCACCTGGCGCTGTGCCTGGCAATGTCTCCCAGCTCAGAACAACACTCAAATTTTTCTGTCATCTTGGTTTGAAAGTAATCTTTCTAATAGATCTCAATATGTAGTTTATAATAATAATTCCTCCAATTTTGCTTTGGCGTACCACAAGGTTTTATCCTACATGTAGGTACTCTACTGATTTTAATTTACATTAATGATCTTACACATTTTTCTAAAAACGACATTGTTACTTTTATTTGTGACAAGTTCACAAGCAGAAATCGGCGCCTTCAACTGCACCTCGATATTAAATAAAATTCCTTCCCCGCGTGTGTTTTTGTTTCGGAAAAAAAAAGTGAGTGAACCAAACATCCAAGACATACAACACAAATAATATGTTGACATTTTTGTCTTGTACAATAAATTCAAGTACAAACCTGTACATTGTATAATCCAAACTCACTATGGCATACTCTACAAAGGTTCTGATGTTACTTTGGATGCACTGAGATGACCCAAAACAGTTTGAAAAACTGCCTCCAGGGGCCTTGAAAACATCCCCTCCAAATGGGATTTGAGAAGTATAAAAACTACTCCAATTTATCACAGGGCGCATACAAGGCACAAAGAGATTAGAGAGGATGGCTTCGTTCATTCCAATCTTCGCATTCATCTCAATTTGATTTGAAAACTAGAAATGGGATGGAGCCATGCAAAGCTGCCTTGCCAATTCATTTCTAGAGTGGGATTGCAATTCTATTGGATTGATAAGTAGCTGACATGGAAGATAGCATTCTCAAACCAACGACATGAAGCTAGCTCCTGGCCCTCTCACTAAAGCCAATTGTTGCCCATGGAAAGAGATGAAGAAGGCATACAGTACAAACTAGAATGTAGATCTGGCTTGTATACAATTTTACCTTGAAATAATGGAGTTTGCATGTTGGCCTTTTCAATCATGTATATGTGCATCTAACTAGTAATTGTACATGTATGTGTAACTGACTTACTTTGAAAATCAGGGAGCTCCCTCATCAAGTTCAGAGTATAAATTCAACATGTAAATGTTGAAGCAATTTACTAATGATAAGTAAAAACTAGAACTCTATGCAGAAACATGTACTGTAAAGGTTGGCCTCGATAGCAGCTTGCTATAAAAGGACAAATTAACAAGGTGAAATATTATAGGGCCTATTCAAATTTTCAGGCACTTTCAGTCTTCAGAAGACAAACATGGCGGGAGGTTTAGTACACACAACCCTGCTATCCATCCCATCATACCCCACCCCCCCCCCCCTTCTCATTGGAGGCTATTGGGTCAATAAAGTTCCCTTGCCACCTGTTAATTGATCACCAGTCTATACAACCGCTATGTACTCTACTTTGTTCATGCATAGACCATTGGTCATCTCCATTGTCAAATAAGTGTTAAATAGTCTTAACATTAAGACTCTATATTACACTTACAAGTTGTTTACTCTGTTCTAAACGCATCCTTAAATTTAATCATGAAAATAAATATTTCCTTGTCTTCAAGATGTTCCATTTCATTGACGTCACAGTTTTCATTATAAAGCTCAACAAGCATTAAAGGTACTATGTCCCATTTGCAGGCCAAAAAAATGAAAAAGTTAAATTCCAACTGCATTTGAAAGATAATACTAATTTAGAACTTCCCTAAAAAAGGTGGGGCTTGAAAATGTCTTCAAGTGGGAAAATAACGACTATTAGTTGTCAAATCGACTTTAGGGCTATAGAGCCCAAAAGTAATAGTCTTGATTTTCAGACAATTGTACCGAATGGTCATACGTTTTATGCTGCGCAAAGATTCAATCAGTTTAATTTTGGCCATTACAAAAAGTGGGTTATTGATGTAGACATGCTCATGAACCCTTTACAACTCATTTTATGTATGTTATTACCAAAGAAGAAAAAATGACAGTCAGTCACTCAATAGTGTCTGACAGTGAAGTCTAGCAAGTAAAGGGGTTTCCTTGCATAATTTGAATATGAGGACACTGCTAACGTTTAAATTTCACAGATAGGACGTACATAACATATTCATAATTCCTGCAAAGTTCTAGAGCATTTGAGGTTGGCTGCAAAAGGGACATAGTACCTTTAACAGCATCTTGTAAACAGTTCACGTGTGATCCTGGTGAGATCTCGGTATCACAGGTCAATTAAAAAAGAGCTGAATATGAAGACTAATTAAGCATGAACAGGATGGACAATAGAGATGGTGGAGGAACATGGAAAGGAAAGAAATGTATCAATGAGAATGGGTAACAATGTGTCAAAATACTGTATGGGTGAGTCATGAGGCAATAACAAAGAGAATGGAGTATTTTTCTAGACCTGTTGCCCCAGGCCAGTGAAATGTTTCAATGTGATGTACAAACACATGTAGCTCATTGGGTAGTCTGTACATTTACAAAATGTACTACATGTATTACTAGTCATGTTAGTACACAGATTTCTCTTAATACATGTACTTTCCCAAATGTCCTCTCTAGTATATAATAATCCCTTTTTTTTCTTTCTGTTCTTGTTTTTTCATACTCCATCAAAAGAAATGCCAAAACTAAAGGGAATGTCACTTTTCTCCCTCCCTCCTTCCCCACCTCTCCTAGTATTCTTAACAAGGTTTCTTTCTAATGATAATTTATCATTTCATCTTTTTGGAATTTGGCATGTGAAAAACAGAAACCAAACAAGCAATTGTTTTATTCATAGTTGCAATATTATAGTTTGATTTCAAAGTAAAAAATAATATGTACAGTTGTACACACAATTCTGTGTTTATGCGCTGGAATATTATGTAGGCCTACATGTGACTGTGCATGGTGGAGAGCCAATGATTGTTATGTTCCCAAGATGAAGATATTGTAATTTGCAAATATGGAGAAAGCGCCCGCAGTTAAACCTTGCATTATTAAGTTCCCATCAGAATCTAAGTGGAGTGAAGAGCCTTCGCATCCTGTGGACAGAGGGAAAACCGATACCCCAACCAAATTTGAACCTCAAATTTGCAAACCAAATTTAGTCGCCGTAATTGACGACTATCCGCCGATGAGTGTGAAGCAAGTGTTATCTTAGGATGGAAGACGCTGTGTTTGCATACCAGACCTGTGCAATGCCAAATTCTGGTTGACTGTAGACTACAACACTGTGAATGTACACTAGTGTAACATACACCAGACTATGACCAGAGCCTACAGTACATGTAGTTGATATTGATTAGAGTAGGCAAAAGACCAACTGGTATGAAATTTAAATCATCTTAAAAATTCAGTCAACAAAAGCCATGTACATGTACTATACACATACTGAGCGTGTTCAGCGTGTTTGGGCCCAAATGTTATCCTTCTCTCTACATCTTAACAATCATAAATTCATGAGAGTCACTTCTAGAGGTTTAAATGCTCTTAACATCAAACAGCACCATCTTCATATGATCCACTCGATACCAACTTGCTCTTAACATCAAACGGCACCATCTTCATATCATCCACTCGATACCAACTTGGTATTGATACCGGCCCAGATGGTGGGGCACAATTCATTCTGTTTGTTTTACACTATTGACACTCGCACTCTACCTCCCTCTATAAATCAATATACGCATAGAATTGCAGAATTTAATAAGACATGGTTTTATTGCGACCGTTCGATTCGGTTCGCGGGCCTGTGAGATTGCCATAAGGCTGCTATCACCAGAGCGAGAGGTTTAATGGGAAGGTGGGGCAGGGGCAATGGGACGGACGATCCTAGCCACTATAGCCTAGTGTGGGTGGCAAACTAGGCCAATATATGAAAGTATATGTGCATGAAGAAATAAGATAGGAGGCCAGATACTCGCACCGCCAGGGAGGTAAAGCTTCAGATTAAATCATCCGCTGAGAGCCAGAAGGCCATTCAGTCATATAGAACCCATATGAGATAAGGCTCTTCTTGCTCTGAGCGGATACAGGTACATGTAGATCAAGGGAGAGATACCTGATTAACCCATTCAGTCTCAAGAGGACAGGTGGTGGAGGTGAAGGAAACCATCTCTCAAGCCATCCCAAACTAAATTAGTGTCTTTTGTTTATATTTTACATGTACACATGAAGGCTAATGCAGGGACATCTCTTTAAAACTTATCTTGAGTTCTGGTAATGCATCTCAAGAGAAATTCCATATTGCAGCAGATTGGTTATTTTGGATAACAAATATTATATGACACTTGTATAGCTGTATTCTTAAAAAACAAGCAATTAAATACACAAGAAGAGCTTCTTTATACCTCAACGTACATCTCCACCAGAATGGACTCATCTCTCAGGATTTTTAGTATCTGTGCATGATGTATCCCTATTTATTCTCCCCTTTTCTTTAAGAACTGTAATTATTACACTCTAATCCACTCCTTACATGTACTGTACGTGACGAGCATTATTCCTCCATTTCATCTACTCTACCAAGGCTACAACAAGATGAAGCTATACAAGTAATGATAATAGGATTGTGTATTAGAAACAGCCCAAGGTTACTTCAGATCAACTGGAAGAAAATTCTTGTTAACAAATATAAATTTGTTACAGATTCTAAGCGGTACATATATTTTGTATGCCTAGTGCCTATGTAAAATATACTGTACTATTCATACAAACTTTAATTTAAAAATGAAATGTTCAGCGCAATTACTTTTTTCTTTGGTTTTCACCAACAAGCTCTTTTTTAATTTTCATCTGCTCATTTAGTCTTTCCAGAGCTATGTAAATCACCCACCACTCCCATGTGTTGTTTCCACTATAAATATACAAGTTTTATTATTATACATGTCTGATGTCTCTAGCATTGGAATACAAGTATACTGTAGGTTGTCAGTGTCACCCTGTTGCATTCAGTTCAACATAGAGAGCACGGGAAAATGATCATTGTTTGCAATCACTGGTTAACACCCTCAACCATGCATGCCTTCATGCACAGGAGAGTACAATTGCCTCATGTAAACACCAATCCTGCTTTTCATACAATAGGTTGAAAATACAGGTACATGTACATCAATCCTAGTCAACAAAATGACATTCAGAACTAATAAGCTAGATTCAGGAAACATATTTTTGTCTGAACTTGTTTACAAAAATGAACAAAGAATAAATTATTTGCTTGTCATTTCAGGAACTACAATGTACAGGTACTGTACAATGATGTATATTGTTGTACCAGTATGCATTTCTCAATAATGAAGGGGGAAAAAATCCATCTTTATAAACAAGTATTGAGCATACACAAGCCTTTTATTAACCGGGCGCCGGGCGATTTTTACCCTACGGTCCCTTACTTTTGGCGCCCGGTAAGACGGGGAAAATAAGTACCGGGCGCCGGTTCATTTTTATTTCTGGCGCCCGGTCTGGGAGAATTAACATTTTCTGTTTCATAAACTTCCACATGTCTAGCACTAAATGTTCACAAATGTGACAAAAACTTACTTGATACGAGTTAAACATGGACTGAATGAACCCTAACAAATCATTACATAATGAGAATCCTAATTAAAATCGCCCAGAAACAATTGCAGCACTAATACGAGCGGCCGCTATCTCCTACTCCTAGCGGAGTACGGAGCACACAATACAGGGGATGTACACCACTCAAAGCTAAGACGAGCGCATTTCCCCAAGCCATGCATACACACACAAATGACATCAGTGCTGTACTGCACTACACACACAGTGTCAGTACAAGAAAGTCTCGATGTAACTTCCAAAAATCCATCCCAAAAGCCAAATTTTGCCGTCAAAAATGCGGAATCGGGGTCATATTTCCAAAGCTCACGGGGGTTTAGCCCAGGTTTAAGAAACAGTTTCATCAAAATAGCGCTAAAAATCAAGAAATCAGCGATTTTGTTGCCAGTTTTTTTGCCTATCGCATGCCCTTCGGATGTAATGGTATCTTCAAAAAGCCAAATGAAAAACAGAACACCGGACCTGCTGATGCATTGACTTTATGTACAAAGTTGATTGCAACTCCAGACTTGCCTCGATTCAGCGGCCCTCGTACTCATCGACTAAAATTCTGTGATGTTTTAAATAATGGATTTTTTTGATCAAATAGGTAAATATATTTAACAAATCTTTTTTCCTTTTTTTTTTTTAAATTATTATTATTTTTTATTTATTTATTTTTTTTTTTTTTTTAAGTGACAGGTCTAAATAACAAACCCGTTAAACAGGCAAAATCTTTTTTTTCACCTAAAATATGCTTTTTCAAGCTGAATACCGGTAATATGTTTTTTGAAAGTGACAGGTTGGCAGCTCTGCATTGTCATTATAGATGGTTTTTCTTAAGTATTTTTTTTATAAAAATAATTTAATTCCCCCCTTCCTAACATTTTTCAATATTTGACATTTAACGGCATGAAAATAGTATTAAACATGAACTACAACAACTACATATGACAGATTTATCCAAGGTATGAGTGATTTAATATAAGAGTGCTCAAAATGTAAACTGTAGAAATTAAACTACCGTATGTATAAATAAAAGGTAACGTTTAACAAATAATTTAAAAGAATACATATTTTCATCAATTTTGGAAACGGCTCCTGGTCCTGGAAAACGGCTCCCGGTTCTCTTAAAAAATTAAGGACCGGGAGCCGCTTTTTCAGATATTTGGCTCCCGGTCTGCTTTGACTTAATAAAAGGCTTGAGCATACATGTACATACATGTATATTGTAGGCCAAGGGCAAAGGCAATAAGTATAGTGTGTAAATTGTATGTACATGTACACTACCGCTCAAAGGTTTTGGCATCGGTTCCGCTCCGTAAACCGCACCGAACTGTGTACGGTGAACGGCGAGGATCCGTTCACCGTACGTCCAACTTCGATTCCTCGCCGTTTGCTCACTGTTTGCTCACCGTACGCTCACCGTTTGCTAACCGAGGAGTTGCGGTTAATAACAGAAAGAAATGTGCGCGCGAAGTCTGTGAGCGCGTATCCGATGAACTCTCAAAAGTTGCACACGCGTACGCGGAAAGTCAAGTTATTTGTTTTATTTTATCATTCCGATGCGCGCTTGCCACTGACGTCACAATCAGTTTATTATTACATCACAATAGTGTAAAAGAATGCTCTTTTCATTCCGAGCATAAACACACGACATAATGATACGAAAATGATTATAAAGTTGATGTCATTGTCGAGAGAATGATTCGAAAATTATTATTTACTTGATTTCATTGACGACAAAATGATTAATTAGTTGATTTCATTGGCTAGACATTGATACGAAAATGAATGTTTACTTGATTCCATTGCCGACAGAATGATACGAAAGTGATTAATTAAATGATGTCAATGCCGAAAGAATGATACGAAAATGATTATTTACTTGATGTCATTGCCGACAGCTTGATACGAAAATGATTATTTACTTGATTTCATTGCCGACAGAATGATACGAAAATGATTATTTACTTGATGTCATTGCCGACAGAATGATACGAAAATGATTATTTACTTGATTTAATTCTTTATACATTAGCAAACGTGATTCCTAGATCTGCATGCGGCTTTATAAAAATCTGTCATTGTTACGTCACAATACAGCTTTCAATGCGCGCACGATCTTAGCTCACCACGTGCGCGCTTTTAGCTAACCGCGATTTCTCCCCGGAACAGAGAAATCCGCGCGTGCGCTCTCTCTTGCTAACCGTTTGCTCACCGTATGCTCACCGTTTGCTAACCGTTTGCGAACCGAGACTTTGCGGTGAACAACAAAATCATGGAGATTAACCTCGGAGGCTAACCGAAGGACATTGCGCACCAAACCGTTACCGAACCGATGTGCCAAAACCTTTGAGCGGTAGTGTAGGCCTACAATGTACATGTACAGTAATGTACATGAACAAGTAGTGTACATATTTTGCAGACAGTCCTCTCGTATATAGAATTGACTCGTCTTTCATGATATCAGAAAACCAATCAATTTCAATTGACCCTCATCACAGACCTAACCCTTGAATACAGAGAATAAAATACCTCAATGGCCCAGTCAACAAAACACATCTTGAAACTACGTTCGTTCGTTACCAAGCAACCCATCCAAGCACTCTTAGATCATACGAAAAATGTCATCATCTTGCTAATTCGTTCATATACATGTACATGTAGGCACTACAGATGTCCATTGCTGCCTGCCAGCGGTGGTTTCAAATTAGTTTTCTTTGCAATGAAATGGGTAGAGTTACAGTATCAAAACATCATTTTATTCTCAAGACATATAGGACTGACAGGACAGTATAGTAACTTGAACTGACGCCGCCTTGGGACTTGGGTCAATGGCTTGAGATGGTCAACATTCTGTTTAGATACATAACTATGAATCCCTTTGAATTTTAATAGTTGGATGCACTTCCAAGAAAAGTACCCTTTTCAGAAAACAGGAAATTTATTTGCAACTTGTATCAAGAAATGTCATATATCATAAGGAATCATGGTATAGCGAAAAAAGCATACACAGACTAGAAATCAACATCATGAACTGAAACGTTTTATACCAGTAATGAATCTTCTTTATAAGTGGTCAATGGACATGACAGCTGGCCCATCAGCAGTGCATACCGTATTTGCCGGCGTAAAGGCTGCACCGCCGTATAGGCCGCACCCCCGATTTTTATATTTAAAAAAAAAAAAAAAAAAAAAAAATCTTTTTTTTACTCTTTCGCCGCATAGGCCGCACCCCGACTTTTTGATATTTTTTCTTCCAAAAATACTGCGGCCTATACGCCGGCAAATACGGTATTCAAAAAATAAACCCCGGCCTGGGGAGTGTTTCACAAAGAGTAAGATCGACTTTAAGTTGGACTTAACAATGGCAGGCCTGGCAGGCCGTTCATGCCACTGTTTGCTCTCACCATTATGATCTTTATATGATATTTTTTCCTTTGATAATGAATTATCAAAAAATGTAAATTCTGTGGAAATGTGACCATTATTTGTACGTCCCTTGAAAAACCAATGCCAGTATATGATGAGAGCAAACAGTGGCATGAACAGCCTGCCATATTTAAGTCCAACTTTAAGTCGATCTTAGTCTTTGTGAAACACCCCCCATGAGTTACACAATTTCCGGATGATAGTCATTCAGACTAGAGCGGGACCATGATTTTTTTAATCAAATTTTCTGTCGAGACAAAGCTCAAACATGCGTTTCATTATACATGTAAAAAGTTTCTTCTGTGACGTCCGGACTAGAAACAATTAATTACACTGTAATTATGATATGGCTCTATGATGTGGGTATTGCTATACGTATAATTACAGTAGTCTGAACACAAGATAAAGGGGCAATGTTTCACACCCGTCCCATGCTATTTGGAACCAGGGAGATTCAGGTGTAATGAACTTTCAAGCTGGGAACCTCATCTTGTCTCGCTAGCCTTAGCCATGGGCCATTTTGGGCAAGCAAAGGTTTTCATTACGGATCTCAGTGCATATTGCTAGGGATCCATGTCACCAGTACGGATCAGATGAACTCCTCAATTTTACCATCCAAGTAGGAGGACTGTTCCAAGTGTTCACCACTCCTACTCGATGCCGTTTGAAAACAAGGTGGTTGCAGTATTGCAATACATCCCATGTCTGAGATAAAGTCAAGGAATACACACAGCAAAGGTACTTGATGTTTTGGACAGAAAAAAATATGAAAGGAATATGTACATGTACAATTGCACATATCTACAGGCCTATAAACATGAATGTATGAATGTACAATTGTACATAGAACATATATAAAATCATGTCATCAACTCTCACAACGAACAAAGCAATTATATTTAAATAGACTGCTTTGCTTGTTGTGAGAAATTTGTAGTAAAACTAGTATGATTCTAAATTATTTTGAATTAAAACCAATCCAAATTAGTATTTGGCTTTATTTTATCCTAATTTAATTCCTTTTAATTTACGTACAGTTCATCTAGAAACAAATAGTTTGCCTGTCGAGCTACACAGACCATGACTACTTGGACATCATTCAGAATGTCTTGTCCAATCTGCCGCCGCCCCCCCCCCCCTCTCTCTATCTCTCAGACTCTCTCTCCTTCTCTTTCTCTCTTTTTTCCTCATTCTCTCTCTATTGTTCTCTATCTTTTTATCTATAATGTGTCTGTTTCCATCACTTAAATATATATGTGTAACAGAAAATCTCTAACATGATCTAATTTGACAGTTTTCCTGTTCATTCTACCTGTATGATAAGCTCCTTTGTTTACATGGCTGACTAACACAAGTTGTAAACAAGCCACATGGATGAGTGGCTTCAAAGGGAAAGACGGAATAGTCTTTGTAAATGAGTTTTCACAGGGAGAGATAATCAAGAATGATGAAGCAAACTTCAAACACCTACATGTAGATGTACAATGCACCAGACGCTTTCATATTATACAATAGGCCTATTAAAAGTTGCTAAACACTTTATCATTGAACATTTTATCATTGTACATTTTGTTGCGTATTACCAGCATGCAATTTATCTGAACAATTTACTGTAAAGCTGTATGTTTCCTGAACAAAGGGATGATCGCTTTGTTTGAATGAGCAACCACACAGTGACAGTGTGCATCTAAAAGTATATATTGATTGATAATAATCATATACATTGTAGGCCTACATGAAAATGGACTTGTACATGACTTGTTAATAATAGGGACAGAAGAATCACATACTGATTGAACATTAGGATGGAAAACTCCTTCCATCTGGATGCAAAACAAAGCAAGGAAACATCTCAGTCGAGTCTGGTAAGCAGACTACTAGTGGCAGGTGTTGAGCCTGTAAGTTGAGTGATCACTTTGCTAAGCTAAACTTTTGTTTGCTTTAGAGCTTTAGAGATCTCTTAGGTATAATTAATTGCCTTTATCTTGTAACTAGAAAGAAGGATGTGACAAGCTAATAAATGAATCTCAGACAATGTCACTTTTGAACTTAGACCTGACCTGTACACAAATCAATATTGATCTACAATGTATGTCTCAATCTGCACATTAGGTTCATACATTATACATTTGTGAAGTGTATCACATTCAAGTCACAAGATAAGAATGACTTTAACACTAATTTCAGTGCATGAATTCATAAATTTTCAGCTTCTCTGTTCTTTCTTTCTTTCTCTCTCGTCTCATATCATTAAAGGCACACTGTCATACTTGTAGCTACTTGCTCCCTCTATATAGAAAACCTCCCCAATCAGTGCCTGTTGGTCCCCCATGATCCTCTTTTTCGTATGTTAAATGAGAGCTGAGTTAATGAGATAGCAACCTGTCACAGTGACCTCGCTGGCTCGCTGGGAGGTATAATCCCTTCTAGCTGAAGTAGTAAAGCCTGCCTTTAAGTTTTCCAATCTTGATTCAGGAAGGTTTAACATACATATTACATTATATACATGTACATCTGTGTTGTCATAGCAAGCAAATACAAATACTCTGAAACTTAAAAGAAAAATATTGAATACCTAGTCCTAGATCTACAGTCAAACCTGCTTGAGTAACCACCTGTCTACAAAGACCACATTTTGTATTTCCCTTGAGAATGGTTCCTCATTGAAACATATGTACTAACAAAGTAAAGGAACTTGTCTATAAAGACCACCTACTACAAAGACCACTTTTGTGTTTCCCTTGGGTGGGCGCTATAGACAGGTTTGACTGTATTACCAAAATCAATGTGTGGTAAAAAGACTAACTTGGAAGGTACATTTCTTCTGACAATCCTTTTATTTTAGAGATTTCAAAAATATCTACTGGCCATCTTCTCTCTCTCTCTCTCTCTGTCTCTACTTTTTTTTTTTCTCTCTCTCTCTCTCTCTCTCTCTCTCTATATATCTGTCTCTACTCTTCTTTCTCTCTCTCTCTCTACTCTTTTCTCTCTCTCTCTCTCTCTCTACTCTTTCTCTCTCTACTTTTTGCTTTCTTTACATTTTTACAGTCAAGTCAAATTTAATGAGAGAAAAAAAGGCATGCCATGAAACTTGAAAGGCCATTTCTTAAATAAAAATGAATATATTTTATTATTATGAGTTTCAAATGAAATAGATCTAGAAACTAGATCTACTCTTCAGCTGAATAAAATTCATATAATGTGGATACTTACGAACTCTGACAGATCTAGCATCTAATTTCTCCACAATATCCTCCAATCTGATAGTCCTTCTCCTCAGAAGAAGTGTTCTGTGTGCTAATAAATGGGCTTCACTGCTGATGTCGCTAAAAATGTCATTTGCACGAAGCGACAGGTCAGAGAGTTGCCGGACCAGGCCGCATAGTGTATTGTTTGACACCGTATCCAACTCCCTATCGCAGCCGGGAGGCAAGGGACTGTTGCTCAAATACTGAGGTTCAATCACTCGCTTGATGAACGGCATGATGAAGATTGTTAGTTATTCCGATCCACAGACGTTATGTGCTGATATCTGACGAATGAATAAAATCCAAGTTAGATAAAAATCCACTTCAAGAGTAGCTTTACATCACTATTATCCATGGTTGAATATTAGGAAAGGTCTGTATTTCGTATCAAAACCACAGAGCACTCACTATCGTGCTTGCTCAGCTCAGCTACTGCAAATATGCAAAAACATGAACAGTGTCTCGGTACGTACGCACACTGCATGCATGGTAGTACAGATCACACAAAACGTTGAAAGCGCACGCTTGTTGAGCCGAGCTGTGACGATCCGAAGTCCGAGGGTCGTGAGTGAGAGAGTGTTTGTGCGGAAAGAAGAAAGGGGCGGACAAACCCCCCTGGTATTGTTCCATGATTTCAAAGATAACGGACCAACGGCACAAAAGCGACATTCATATCCGTTATGTTATTTTGTGTACACCCAGTTCCACAATTGCGAAATGAACAGGCCTTTATGAATAACACCAAAATAGGCCTCATATAATAAATTATCAAGTGATATGTCATGTTTGATTAGAAATATTCCCGGGAAATATTGGTGGAAAAGATAAAAGGGAGACGTATAGAAAGTGATGAAAATCTATTCAATCTGCTTTGGTTTGACTTATTTTCTTCTGCATTCCATATAACTGTTTGAGAATTAACCAATAAACCTTTTAATCTATTATCTCACAATAAGCCTACGCTCTATGCAATATGAGGGACGAGTGTTGATAACGTTTACAATTTGTACAATAATATTGACTGAAGGGCCATCGGAGGGTATTGAATCAATCATAAAAGCTACGGTCCTTCTGGCTCCAAGCATGAAAACGTATCTTTCATAATGACATCAATTACCATAAAATACCGACTGATATCACCATGAAAAGTAATTCCATCAAACTTGATGATGACCCCACTGAAAGACGTTTAACAGGGAAAAGTCAAACTACATGTAGGTTAAGTTTTTCTGATGTTCGGAATGAGCCCTTCATTTTTAATCATATAAAACTTTTGATAGTTTTGCTCACGAAAACGTTACACAGCAATGTTGCATTTGAATGAAATCCGTAGCTCAGCATAATAAACAATACTATCACTGGTATGTACGGAAGCGTTAAAGTGCCATTCTACTTGACGACATGACGAGATATTTCATCTTGTCAAGTCGACTTAATATCCATATCATGTCGACATGTAAAGATATTTAACCTACCATGTCGACTTATCAACTTTTATTAGTCGACATGGCGAAATAAATTATCTTGCCAAGTCGACTTCACAAAAATTTCATGTCGTCATGGCGACATAAGTTATCTTACCAAGTCGACTTCTAAAAAAATACATGTCGTCATGGCGACATATATTATCTTACCAAGTCGACTACCCAAAAAGTAATGTCGACACGGCGAAATAAATTATCTTGCCAAGTCGACTTCACAAAAAGTTCATGTCGTCATGGCGACTTGTATTATTTTGCCAAGTCGACTTCACAAAAAAGTTAATCTCGTAATAGCGACATAAATTATCTCACCAAGTCGACTTCCCAAAAAGTATATGTCGTCATGGCGAGTAGTGTGACGACTATTTCATGCAGCGCGCGTATATGGCAAGCCCTTTGTGTAAAAACAAGATAAACTCTGTTTTTGTCAGATAAAACTCAGTTCATCAACATATAAACACAGTTTATCAGAAAAACTCAGTTTATCAAGAAAAACTAAGTTTATCTATGATAAACTCAGTTTATCAACTGATAAACTGAGTTTTTCTGATAAACTCTGTTTATCTGATAAACTCTGTTTATCTGATAAACTCTGTTTATCTGTTGATAAACTGAGGTTATCATTGATAAACACAGTTTTTCTGATAAACTGAGTTTATCTGAGAAAAACAGAGTTTATCTGTTTTTTACACAAAGGGCTTGTCATATACGCGCGCTGCATGACATAGTCGTCACACTTCATATCTCGCCATGACGACATATACTTTTTGGGAAGTCGACTTGGTGAGATAATATGTCGCTATTACGAATTGAACTTTTTTGTGAAGTCGACTTGGCAAGATAATACATGTCGCCATGTCGACATTACTTTTTGGGTAGTCGACTTGGTAAGATAATATATGTCGCCATGACGACATGAACTTTTTGTGAAGTCGACTTGGCAAGATAATTTATTTCGCCATGTCGACATTACTTTTTGGGTAGTCGACTTGGTAAGATAATATATGTCGCCATGACGACATGAACTTTTTGTGAAGTCGACTTGGCAAGATAATTTATTTCGCCATGTCGACTAATAAAAGTTGATAAGTCGACATGGTAGGTTAAATATCTTTACATGTCGACATGATATGGATATTAAGTCGACTTGACAAGATGAAATATCTCGTCATGTCGTCAAGTAGAATGCCACTTTAACGCTTCCGTAGGTATGTCCTACTACGCCAATTTTAATTTAGCCTAGGAGTAGACAAAATTAATGCGCCGTGTATTATGATGGGCGATCCCGGGGATTTCCCTAAATAGCGCGTAAGTTAATTATACGCGCATCCATCCTTCAAGCCCGGGCCACTCCCTCAATTAGGCCAAGCTCTTCTTACATCACTGGCGGAACATAACCGTGTGCACAAGCACGTGTCTAGAAAATACATATGATTGAGCAAACAAAAACACAAATAATCTCAGATATTCCCGGATATACGTGTACGTGCCCTCTGACAAACTTAACACGGTATTTTGGCAAAGAAGAAATGACTTCCTTGATACATCATTTCCCGTGTTTGGGCTGGAACGCAATTTTTGAAACCTTGTGATCTTTTTAAAAAATGATGAAAAATATAGAGATATGCGAAACAATTTTATTGATTAATTTCAATGAATAACGGTAATACAAAGTTTTGGTATGGGGTCATGAATTTGATTCAAATGAACATATTGGAAGCATATACGATCCTACAATATTCAGTGATCGTTGTCGCGGTTGAAATCGAGTCTAAAGTTATGAAATTGTAAAGAATAAACTCTTTATGTGTATAGCTCCCTCTCAAGGTCAAGATATCAATTTAGCTACACACCAATATTTATTGACGAAATCGTCCGATTGGCAATTCCCGTTTGGAAATGAAACAGCACAACTACATATTCTGAAATTTTCATGGTCGCAGCTACCATTGAATTGCCGTATAGGCGCTACCGGGAGCACCGGTAAATTTTGATATTCAATTTTTTTAGAAAGCAGAAGTGTTTTTTATAGGGCCTATATTTTCTAGTTGTTCTAGTACATCCACAGGGGCATCCAAATATATCAAAATTGTAATGAATCAACAATATTCAGCCAATTTTCAAAATTTGCCAAAACTTTGTATTATTAACTGTAAAAAAAACCCTGATATTATTGTATGTCCAACGTTATAATAATCAACACAGCCTGCTATGTTTTTGATACTCATGTCATTCTTAGTTCCGGTAGAGCTTTCTTTTTTTGTAACATTATTCTAAAATATGCATAAATGAACATCTAAAACTAAGCCCTAGTAGAAAATACTGGCCGGTGGGGGCGTTGTGCACAAGTACTCAAACTGGTCTGATGGAAAATGCGATGGAACATCTCTCTCCACCTCTCGCTCTCCCCCCCCTCTCTCTCTCTCTCTCTTTCTCTCTCTCTCTCTCCCTCTCTCCACACCCACCTCTCAATCTCTCTCTCTCTCTCTCCCTCTCTCTCTTTCTCTCTCCCTCTCTTTCCACTTCCCTATATCTCTATATATCTACTTCCTCACCCCCCCCCCCCCCACACACACACACTTTTCTGCCCTCCCTTTCTCCTTCCCCTCCCTCCATTATCTATGTACTTTATTTATTAAATTCTCTCATTCCCCATATTCTTTAGCTCTGGTATCGTGATGATGATGATGATGATGATGATGGTGATGGTGATGATGAAGATGATGATGATGATTATGATGATGATGATGAAGATGATGGTGATGGTGATGGTGATGATGATGATGGTGATGATGATGATGATGATGGTGATGATGATGATGATGATGATGATAATGATGATGATAATGATGATGATAATGATGATGATAATGATGATGATGACTACAGCGACGTTAGCTGGTTACATTGCCAGATCACGGTAACCCCAAAACAAAGCAAACTATTAGTGATTTATTTTTAAACGTGCATTTTTCCGACAAGAAAAGAAGAATCACGACTCGTGGTTTACTAAATGGATAGGGAATGCATTTTAATAGGCGATTTTCGTAAGCATACATCTTTATTAATTGCCTTGATAAATTGTTACTAGATAGGACAAACTGTATGGTTTGCCCTACCTAGCAACAAGTAAGATATGCAATTTGAATTCTGAATATTGAAATACAATTATCGTAACAGATGAATGAAGTATTTCAGACGTAGTATGCATGCATTTATTCCTCAGGACTGTCGAAATAAAAAGGCTTCCCGATAAAGCATCAAAAGTAAGAGTACATTTCACCATGCAGTCGTTTTGGTCAATGGCTAGTGTATACACATTACACACAAAATTCTTTCACATCAGATCAACAAAGTCTTTACATCACCAGACATTCCTGACATAGCACCAAGTGTTAAATATAAGGCTATTGTCTTTACCCTGCCAAATGCAAATCTACTTATTATGTCTGTCTTTAAATTCAAAAACGCTTCAGTTGATCCCACAAATAGATTGAGCTGCAAGGGACTGTGATGACAAAAAACAATATGGAAATGTTCCAAAGCCTAAATATCGAGAATGTAAGGAATTCTATTGTTCCACTGTGCAGCAGTCACCACAAAACCACTTATCATTCAATATAGAAGAAGACTGTTTGTACCAAGTGTGTTCCATAATATATAACACATTCATTTTCCTTCCACCGCCTTTCCGAATTGTAACATGCATTTTCAAAAAATCTGATAGTATACCCCGACATAGCAGCATTTTACAATTGAAAGTTTTGTCTATTTACAGTCAGTCACCAAAGATGGTAGGCCATAGTGTTTGTTATAAGTACAGAACACATATTTTTAAGCCGACATTCCTGACATAGCATCAATGATTGAATCGTAAGGTCTTGATCCTATTCTGACAACCTTTGACAAACAAACGCACTTCTATAAGCTAAACAACAAAGGCACTAGATAATCTGACAATATATGGCATCGCAACAAAGGGTGGATTTAAGGTACTGACACTTATATTACATGCACTACCAAGTGGAAGTCTGCTTGATTCGAAATATACTTAAAACATTTGACAATTTGGTCGTTAAAAACTACAATTCCAACTCGTATGAGACTAAGGTTTACACATTAGAAAGTTGGAGGATATCAAATTTATTCATAAAAAGTTTATGAGTTCTCTTTGAATACTATTCTTAAAAAACTGTTCTGAAGATTAAATTAGATTTTCACCTTTTAAAAACATAATCAAGGCCACAACATCCGTGTGTATCAGTACTTATTTAGAACACAGCAATATACAAAGACCGGTTTACTAAGATATTCAAATTGTATGCATATACTCTTTGCACAGAGGTTGTTTTAATATGTTGTGCTCTCATACCTTGAAGGGGGTCGATAGCGTCGATAGAGTCAAATAAAATCTAATCTTATCTTAACAACCTGAAAGCTTGTCTGATGCTTGCCCGATATAGCAACAATTAATATTTGCAGACTGGATTCCAAGTAGTGTAGTTAATTCATTAATATCAGGTTAATGGAATAACTCGTCACTATAGGTCCCCAGGAAAAAAATATCCATAAATTTGAATATGTATATGTATAAACCGATCTCTTGTGAATCACTCATGTCATTTCTCATTTCTGCCGACCTTTTTGCTATCCATGCAGCTAGGTAATTAATGATTCATGACTCTGCGGGGTTAAAAGAGGTGCTCTGGATGGAAGGAATTTCAGCCACATTGCACAATGGCAATTGTTATGTTCTGAATTAAAGTTCTTACACACAAATTCAATGATCTTGGATTTTTCAAAAAGAAATGACATGAATCTTCTTCCAAATAAATTCCCCAACCCTCAAATTCACGATGAGGAAACTTGGTTTTGTACGAGTTATATATATATATATTTTTTATAGATATTAACCATCAAAAGTGTCAAATATTGTTGTTGTTGCTTATACCTTGTATATTGTATCAACATTCATTCCAAGACACGAATCAGGCATTTTTTACGTTTAGCTCCGGTTTAGCTTTTAAAATGATTAAATTGTATTATTAAAATAGGCCTATAGCATACTTAGGAAGAAGAAATTTGTTTCAATTTGCGATAAGAATAACGCATGAAAGATCTATTTGTACCACGATAAAAAGAAACGTAAATCATAGATCTCATAATATCAAATTTTGCTACGATGATAGGCCTATTAATCTTGTTTGTTTTCACTCTCCGACTGGGTATTTTATTTCAAAAGAATTCTCTGAAAATACAATTAAACATAATAGAATAATCAATAGTACCAGAAAATTATTATATACTTTGAACATAGAATACACAGAATGGATAGCCTCCTTCACCAGATATCGACGTATAAGAAAGGTTCGGGAATCAGTATAAATGGTAATATTGTATAAATCTTGGCCCCACCGCCTTTACGGAG